>JAQMYG010000005.1:2111235-2128366 GCA_030014215.1 Clariallabes teugelsi
GAAATATATAATGTTACTTTAACAATTAGTTTATTTTAAAAATCATAAAACTAAATAACATACTTCTTTTCTTCCTTTCTCCTTCCATCTATTGCTTAAAAGAGGATAAAATAATTAACAAAGAAATATAGAGAACCGATTTTATTATATATACAGATCCTAATATTGTGCAGGTCCCTCTTGTGTCACCGAGCCATCAATGGAATGGACTTCTCTAAAGACCTGAGAGTTGTAAGGTACAGTAGATCTGACTTGTTAGTCCAGCACATCCCATAGACGCTCAATCAGAATGAGAGTTTGGGAGTCAATACCTTGAACTCTGTTATATTTCTCAATCCATTGCCATCAGGGAATACTTGGTCCGCAACATTTATTCTGTTCGGTGTTGCGTGTCAAAGTAACATCCACATAAATACAAGGACCCAGGGATTTTCAGCAGACCATTGCCCAGAGCATCACACTGTCTTTGCCCTCACGCTCACACTCTTCCCATAGTGCTTCCCGGAGACATCTATTACCCAGGTAAGTGAGGCATACACACCGCGCCATCCACATGACATAAAAGAAAATGTGATTCATCAAACAAGGCCACCTTCTTCCATTGTTCCATGGTCCAGTTGTGATGTTCACCTGCCCATTGTAGCAGCTTTCAGCACTGCACAGGGGTCAGCATGGGCACTCTGACCAGACTGTGACTATGCAGCTTCATACACAGCGAGTTGCAATGCACTGTGGGTCCCGACACCTTCCCATTATAGACAGAAATAACTTTTTATTTTTTTTCCAAGCTTCAAATTGTGCTATAGTAGGTCTTCTGTGGGATTGATCCAAACAGGTTAGCCTTTGGTTTCATCAATGGGCTCATGACTCTCACCAGTTCATGATTTGGCCTTATTTGGTCCAGTAGTAATCACTGCATACAAGAATACCTGATGTTTCAACCTTTCTTAGCTATCACAATGTAGCCCTTGTTAAAGTGTCTCACATGCTTACACATTTTTTTTTGTGTCTGTCGCATCAACTTTGAGAAATGATTGTTTGCTTGCTGCCTAATACTGTATATCCCCTCCCCTTATAAGTCAGCATAAGGAGGTAGTCAATGTTATTCACTTCACCTGTCAGAGCTTTTACATTTACAGCATTTGGCAGGCATCCTTATCCAGAGCAGCTTACTTTTTTAAATTATTTTTTATCTCAATAACATTTTCAATCTCAATACACATTTGAGCTATTGAAGGTTAAAGACCTTGCTCAAGGGCCCACCACTTGGTGGTGCTGGGGTTTGAACCCAGGACCTTCCAATCAGTCTTCCAGCACCTTAACTACTGGACTAGTCCCTGCCCACTACCTATGATTTTATTGTCATGACTGATCTGTGTATAAGAAAATAATCATAATTAATAATAATAATAAAACAAACACACACACACACACACACACACACACACACACACAATAGTACTCAACAAATTAATCTTTTAATCCTTGGGATTATGGCTCATTAACCAGTAATTTTATTAAAGCTAAAAAATAAATAAGTAGTTATTTTCTTCCCCCTTTCCTCAGGATAATTAAAAATAAATAAATAAATAAATAAAAAGTTTTTACTTTTAAAGGGAAATAAAATATCACCCGAAGCGCTGCCAAATAATGCAATAATGCTTGAAATGAAGACGGCCGTGATTTGTGCTACCTGCCAAAAGAAATGCCCGATGTAAATTTGTGTGAATGTAATATAAATAATAATAAATCTTCCAGCCAGAGTATGCTTTTATTTCTAACCAACTACCCCACGGGTGGTTATGCGTGCGCAAGCTACACATTATAAATTACAGCCACCTTAGCTTGTGCACTTTTCTCACTTCCATTATACTGCAGATTCTGTACCCACTATAACTATGATTTCTAACAATTTTAGTGATTGACAAAAATTAGAGGTCTCTACTTGTGGCAAAACGTTAATTTTATTGTGTTCTATAAAAAAAATAATAATATTAATATTCCCATGCCACTTCCCTGTGGCACGAAATGTTTTTTTTAATATATATATATATATACAGTGAGCTGTAATTTGCTTTTCAATAGAACATGATGTCATGTTTTTCAGTCTTCAGTGGTGCACAAAATTGCCGGATAAGGAGCATTAATTCCCTTCACCCACGTCTTTTCAAGACTTTCTCTTATTCTTAACTGATTGGAACCACAATATTACTTTTTATTACTTCTGTCCTCCCCAAGCTCAGCCAGCTTTGAACTTGGGTTTTAGTTAGATTTGTGCTTACCATTTTCATAAAGACTGGAAGCAGAATCAGATATAAATTTTTCAATAGAGGTTGCAGAGTGGCATAGCTCCAGGGTCCCCAGTTTGAGCCTGCACTCGGTTTATTGTCTGTGTTGTTTCAACTTTTCTCCCTTATTTGTGTTTCCTCTAGGTGCTACCTTCCAAGCACATGCAGGTAGGAGCAGGTAACCGCGATGCTAATTAAGAGTGTAAAAAAACGAGCAAATTGACAATAGTGATGAGAAGTTTGGATCATTTTAGTGACTCGGTTCTTTGAATCTCATTCATCGAAATGAACAAATTTTACGAGCACCGAGTATCATGTATCACGCATGCGCTTCTTGTTTTGACGGCAAGCGTCACGTGGTCACAACTGAGCCAACGTTTTTTCTCTCTCTTGCACTGCGGAATTGTGGGTAATCGTCTCCCCTGCTTGGTCTTAGTGCGCCACATATTTTATTTTGTGTCTGTATGTGTGTGTGTACAGCAAAAGAAGTCTCGTTAGAGAGGTTAAAGATCCATTTTCTCTCTCCCTCTCTATATCAGCCTGCACTTTGTCATTGGAAACTGTGCCCCTTCACACACACACACACACACACACACACACACACACACACACACACACACACATACTCTTTCTCTCTGCTTTACACAGAAATACTGCTCTATCGCGATTCTTTTCAAAGGTAAAGTGCAGGTTCATTTGTTTGTTTGTTTTACTTTACAGCAGTGATTCCGTTAGTATGCGCTCACACGAGTGTCATTAGCGATGTTCCTTGTTAATTTTTCAGATAAAATATTCTTTCCGTTAACGTGTGTGTGTGTGTGTAAGATGAGAAGAGGGAGAGAGGGGGGGTCTAATTCCTCCTCTCCTCTTACTTTATCTTCACACACACACACACACACACACACACACACACACACACAAAGCATATATTTTAAATTTTTGTATATTTTATTTAAGAAAGTCACACCATGCATGTCTAATTTAAAATTAATAATTCAGGCTCCTGAGTGGTTGAAGCTCTGGGTTCCTGATTGAAGACTTCAGGGTCCGCTCCCTGCCACTTTAAGATCACCATTAATGGGTCCTTAACCTACAGTAACCTACAGCCAGTGAATGCAGGTCCGGTCCCAAGCCCTTTTCAAAAATGGGAGGGTCGCAATCCGCTGTTAATCCATTGCCACAACCCAAGAATAAAAAGGGACAAAGCCAAAGAAAAAAAAAAGTTTAGGCTCCTGATGGTGCAACGGAAGTGTTTTCGCCCTATTACCTGAAGATAGCAAAATTCAATTCCTGGGTCATGCAACAGCCAGCTGTAGCCAGGAGTCTAGAATTGCAAATTGAGCAAATTGACCGTGCTGTCTTGGGGGGAGGGATGGCACACCTGCGCTCTCACATCAATCAAGGGGACCCGAGCCAATCATGGGCACCTGTGAGCTCATGTAAGAGGAGAAGGTAGAGACTGCATTCCTCTGAGGCTGTTATGCCACTTCTCAAGTTTGCTTGCACATCAGTTTTGAAAAGATACGGTCGGCTGATGTCACATGTCACGGAGGAAGCACTTGATTTTCTTTGCCCTCCCTGGTTGGTACTCTAGTTGTTATGTTGATGGGAGGATGCTGTAAAAGTGAGAATTAGCTATGAGAAAACTCAGGGAAAATCCCCCTGACAAAAAACATTAAATAATAGAGAAGAAGAAGAAGAAGTTGTTCTGAATGTTTCAATTCTTTTTTTTATTTTTATTTTTTTAGCTTTTTTCCTCTTCTTTTTGTTTTTAAAGTTACAGGTGGGATGAGAGGTTAAGGCGTTGGACTACTGACCAGAAAGTCCCAGGTTCAAACCTCAGCACCACCAAGTTGCCATTATTGGGCCCTTGATCAAGGCCCTTAACCCTCAATTGGTCAGATTCCCAAATTACCCGTAGTGTGTGAATGAGTGTGTGTATGTGTGTGTGCCCTGCGAAGGATTGGCACCCCGTTCAGGGTGTACCCGCCTTGTTCCCTAAGTCTCCTGGGATAGGCTCCAGGCCCCCCGCGCGACCCTGAATACAGGATAAAGCGGTGTAGACAATGAGTGAGTGACGGTGATTGATGTAATAATTTCCATATTTTGCAGAAAAAAGATTTACAGTAAGAAAACTTTTATATCACCTTTAATCAGAGCATATTATTGAGTTAGTCACTTATATAATTATTATAACTGTAATGTACTCTATGACTGAGCTTTCTGTGTGAAACAGTAATACAGCTTCATGCATACTCGTTAATATGACTTAAAGATAGATTAAGCCTTTGCAAGTCTGGTTTTGTTTTAGGGGATTTTACTGAAACACTAGAAAACAGTGCATGATCTCTCTCACTCTCTTTTTTTTTTTACAGCAGGCTCTGGACTTCTTCTCCAAGGTCAGTATGACACGATACGTGTAATGCATCGCATCACTGTGACGGCTAGAATTTTAAACAACTGCAAATAAGAGCTTACTATTGAGGTGGCATTGTGAAAAGCTGTCCATTCTGAACATCTTGCCAAGCCATGAATTTAGAAGGCTTTCAAAGTGTAATGCATGCTTGAGAGGACGCTCATACTCACCAGGCTGCTCACGTTCCACATTTGCTCTTATAAAACTTCCAACTATGAACAATTTAAAAAAAAAAAAAAAAAGGCTGAGCAAATGCTCAAGAGTGATTGATAGTTGAGTATATGCTTCAGCATGCAGTAAACGCTTTCACCCTGACGATTCAGGTCGAGTATTACAATAAGTGGAATGCACATGAATATTAACTCCCCGACATTCTGCGTTCAGTCTTGGACTAAGTTTTAAAATGGCAAATTTTCACGTAAGTGAATGATTCTGTCTGCAATAGACTGTGCTATTAACATGGAGGCGGTCTCATGCTAACAAGGAACGGAAAAAACGGGGGTTACAAAAGGAAAGGGTGATGATCAGGATTTGAGTGTACAAACAAACAAACATTTCATTTGGATAGTCCGATATCATCTACAGAGATGAACTTGTATGCAGAAATGCAAATAAAACTAGAAAATGAACAACTTCAGCAAAGTAACCTTAAAATTGGACTGGATTACTGAACAGTGTCACCTATTTCTTTGTTCTTTTCTATTGCAGCCTCTTCGATATGCATCAATCCATCTAAGAACCTCTGTAGTCCAACTACTATAGGGACCATGAAGGATAATGGTGATTACTATTCTATATATTACCATTTTTACAACCGTGGTAGGACCTCCGGTGAACATTCACATGGGCATTCACACACAATGGTCAATTTGGGGACACCAATTAGCCTAATCTGCATGCCATTGAACTGTGGGAGGAAACCGAAGAACACGGAGGAAACCCACCAAGCACGGCTCAAGGGAATCGAACCCTTGACCACAACGCCACCATGCCGCTCTTTGGTATGTGAATGAATAGTGATTAAGTGCTCTGTTTTAGCTTGATTTTAGACCTGAATCAGTTAACCCTGACTAATTTTACAATCAGTCCAAATTTGGGCCTGATCAGTTATCTCAGGGCTTGATTAGTCACCTCAACGATCCGGCTCCCAAAAGATTGGATGGATTTGTGCCAGAGATTTTGATTGACTGTCTTGCAGTGTCAGCAGGCACACGGAGAAATTTTCCACAGTTCTGAATTAATTCAGCTCCATGCCTCGGTGCACGTACTTCCAATTCGTACACAGACACAGTTTGGGGGGTTCTGGGTAAATGTGTGATCACTCAGGTGGTGCATGGTTTCTCAACCTTACAGTGAAAGAGGAGAGGTTGCAGCTTCAGGGCATGAAGCAAGGCCAATTAAAACGTATAATGTGAGTTAATACATTGAACACAATGAAATCACCCGGTGTCTGCACAGCTATAGCATTTGGAGTCAAAGAGATTTGATTTACAAGATAAATAGTTGGTGCATTTAACAGCAAAAAAAGTACACCAGAGCATTTTCATTTTTACTTTTACCTGGGATGGAAATTGCTATTTGAAGTTGGTATAAGTCTTTTTCCTGACATATAATACTGTGCAAAAATCTTGAGCCCCCTCATTTCTTTATACTTTACTTCCAAAGAGCTTCAAAATTAATGTAATTTTTTAAGGAGTAGTTCTTCAGAATTCCTCAAGGACTTTTTTTTTTGCGTCTCATTTTTGACCAGTTTTTGTCTCTCATTTTCAGTCCAGTCCCTGAGTGGTTTCAGAGGATTGTGTTTTGCTTGTTAAGCCACACAGTGAATTGTAAATCATTCAAGCATGAACCATCTCACTTAAGGCATGAACCAGTGAGAAACAGGTGCAGATGATGACAGATGATCAGGCCATTGATCAGTATACTGCTGATGCTGAATGCTGAGTGGTTGGAACAGACGAGAGGGGAAATGAGGTCGCTGCTGAAAGGTTTTTAATTGTATCTTTAGGCACTTTTCTTTCATTTCATTTACAGAATTTTATTAAATTTCATATGAAAAATGGTGGGCGTCTCATGACTTTTGCACTGCAGTATGTACCTGATACAAAGTTCTTAAAAGTTTAACACATTCTGCAATAATACAGGTACAGTATGCTCCGACACTTTTAAGCCAAACACCCCATGTTTTACTCCCGATCACATATCGGTGGATGGTATGGATTAACATAACACAGATTCTGTACTGTCATTTAGCTCCTTTCATTCACATGGACCAGTTTTGAACTCTACAAATCTGAAGCTATCGTGGCAAACCAATGAATCATTCTGGAAGCAGAAAGAAAGATTAAGAATTACTGCACATTTAATTTGTTTTGCAGGTTTGTCCAATGAGCACATTTCTATTGACTTCTCAATTAATGCCATGCAATTATTATAAATGGTCCATATTATTGTCTCTTGCATTATTGCATTATTGAAGCTTTTGCACAATATTTTAGATTTTCGCAGTGTTGTGACAGTCTTGATCAAATCTGCTTTACAAGACCCATCTTCTTTTTACATTTTGGCCAGTTCTACTAATTTGTCGAAAAACTGAAGTAGGTGGTGGAATAAATTTTGCATGAGAAGGATTGGGCAGAGAAAAAAAAAAGGAATGAAGTTAATTGGGCTTGACATTTGTTAGATCTTAAGCAGCCAAGCAGGTCAGGTTATTGCAATTGATTTAATCGTAAGCGAACATAAATTCTTTACGCTCGCCCTACTGAGAGTAGTTTAGCTTTTTTTTAGTGTTTTTTTTTTTTTACAGGTCACTTGTACTTTTTCAACTGATCAAGTCATATCCAATTTAATTTGTATTTGGATATTGAAATTAAATTTTTATGATTACTTGTCAGATTTGCATGAAAACATGAGCTGCTCAAACTTAAGTTAAGGTAGTTTATTTTAAAACAACAACCGCTTTGTTGAAACTTTTCTCTAATGTGACCTCATTTTTTCCTTTTTCTGCCTGAATTATCCGTGAGTAAAGTGTAGACTTCTCACTGTTAATTGACTCCCTTGGGCTTGTGAACCTGTTAAATAAGGGATAGTAAAAAGAACAATATGTAATTAGTTCTCCAAAAAAGGCTTTTTTTTATTTTAAATTTTTTTTTTATTTTTAGTTTCTGTGTATGTGTGTGATGTTCTGACAAATCCACTGCTGCTCAGACTGAGATGTTGATCTATCTACAGTTCTTATATTGGGACTGGGAACATGCTAATATTTAAAGCCTCTGCTTGGTTTTAATTCATACAAATAATAGGTAAAGAAATACACGTTACTGGAATTCCAAATAAATGCCGAAGGATGTACAATGTGGCTTTCGTAATCCAGGATCCATCAACCCAACCCCAAGCCAAAACCCACCTGAAGTTTGATCCACTATTTGATGTTGATGTTTAATCAAGCTGTATTCAAGGGCATTGCTCATTTTGTTTAAACAACACATTTCTGACAGTTGATCCATGTTTGTTTTGCTGGTTTTAAACATTTGCTTTCTCTGTGTTTTGCATTCCCACCGTTTGTCCAATTGCTTTCTTGTCTCATGTCTGTTTAAACTGGTGATTTGGATTAAGGATAACCCTGTTATGCTTATATCCTCCTAACAGTAGCATCATTATTTTAACTAATCTAATACTTTTTTTTTTTTTTTTTTACATTGGGTAATACTCTGGGTATAATCTAATCAATAATGATATTTATGCATATGATATATAGAATTACACCAATGGTTAAAGCTCTAGGTTACTGATCTGAACACACACACACACACACACACACACACACACACACACACACAAATCATTCAGATGAACTAAATAACATCAGGACTGAACTGATAAACACACACATGCACAATCACCCTGATCTACAACCATCTCACAATTGTTCATACCTACCTACCTGAACTGCTCTTTGCAATATTTGCACAATATTTAATTTTTACTTGCTATTTGCACACAATATTTTTTTTAAATCATTGCTGCTACTTGAGGAATGTCAATGTTTACTGTTTCTCTTCCCACTACCTCAACTCATACCTCATCACTAACAAAAAAGAAAAAAAAAACTGTACTGTAACGTGTTACGTTGACGTGTTACGTTGTTCTGTAGCTCTTTCTTTGCACATTTGCACGTGCACTTTGTTGTCTGTTGTCTATCGTTGTCTCTTTTTTGTATAGAAATAGATAGTTTTAGGTTAACTTAAAAATGTAAATATGTCATATCTGAGCTAGTCAGCTAATTAGATCTCTTAGTTAGCTAGCTGGTTCCAGTAAAGTTGGTAATTTATGTTTTGTTGTTAATTTATGTTGTTGCATGTACAGTATGTAGCATCTTGTTCCTGGAGGAATGTTGTTTTGTTTCACTGTGTACTGAACTGTATATGGTTGGAATGACAATAAAAGCCGACTTGACTTGACTTGAGAAGGTCGGAGGTTCACGCCCCCAGAATGGGCAAGTGGCCACTGTTGGGGCTTTGGGTTGCTCCAGGATTGACCTGCAATTTGACCGCTGCTTTCTAACAAGTTTGGATATATGAAGAAAGAATTTCACTGTGCTGTAATGTATATGTGATTATATAAAAAGCCTTTTCATCTCACACACACACACACACACATTACACATTATGAGCACGAACTCTAAAGCAGAATAAGACAATATACTCCGCTATTCTGTTATCTTACGTTTTCATGGTTGCTTAGGGATTTGTGGAATGACAAAGCAGAATGGAAATAAAGTTCTGAGACTTAATCAAAGACACGGACTAGGCACAAGGGAATGCCCCCAAATGTCCCCTTTAAAATTTCTAGTGAAAATTTATTGTGTGCCAAAAAGCATTAATAAGGATGATCTGGCATTAAACACGATTTAGGAAAAAGAAGAGGAAAAATGGAAATGCTGAGTAGTTTATGATTTTGAGTCATGAAATGTGGTGTAAATTTAAGAAGGACATTCCTCCGAGGATGTTGCATCAACTAAATTGAGATATCCTTCACATTGTCTGCTGTGGCAAAAGTCTTAGGAACACACCATATTTCAGCTCATTGCTTCTTCTGTAAAGAGTTGCATACTGTACTACTGTACACTTTGCAGTATTATGGTTTTATGGCATAATTGGTATAATTAAGGAGATTTTTTATTTTAATTATTTTTTATTATCCTATTTTTTCCTGGTCTGTCTGTTTTTCTAAGAGGCCATATTAATATATATTTATATTAATATTAATATATATATTTATCAACAGTTATACTTTTACCCTTTGCAACTGAAGCAACCCCAGATCATAACCCTGCCTCCAGAGGCTTGTACAGTAGACACTATGCATGATGGGTGCATCGCTTCACATTCGCTTACCTTTTTACCCGGACACGCCCATCGCTCTGGAATAGGATCAGTCTGGACTCATCAGATCGCATGACCTTTTTCCATCCATTTTTTATGAGTCTCACTATAGTACAAGTGGTTTTCTTATGGACACACAGATGGTTAGTCCCAATCCTGTGAGTTCTCATCACACTGTGTGTGTGTGTGTGTGTGTGTGTGTGTGTGGAAATGCTCTCACTTTCACTGATAAACATAGCTCTGGTTTTTAACTCTTGATTTTTTTTTTTTTTTACCATGCAACTTACCATGCAACTTCAACAATTTTTTTTTGATTGATGGTTCAACATTACCCGTCCATGTTTTGATAATGTGTTGAGTTTTTAACCCAGTTCCATAATTTCAAATTGTTACACCAAGGCTAAAATCTAAATTACATTGGATTACCACAGGAATAAAAATATTCAGTAAGTCCCCTACTTACAAACATCATTTGAGTCATGTACTTTTCACAGATACGAACATTCGCAATCGCGCAAGTTCAATCGCGGAAGTTAGATCATGTACTTGTCATGTACTTACATTGTCAAGTGCAGTACAAGCCCATGATGTCTGGAAGCAAGCATAAAAGCAGCGGCGATGAGAGCTAAGAAGCGCCAAATAATAACGGTGGAGACAAAAGTGAAAATAATTGAGAGAATGGAGCCGAGGTGAAAGGATGGCAGACACTTCTTCTTCTTTTTTTTTTTTTACAAGAATCGTTCAACCATCGGCACGATTCTAAAGAACACTGTTCTGTAATATACAATGTATAGAAAATGTTTAGTATAATGTTAGTATTCTAGTACCTAGACAATGCTTGTTGAACTTACGAACAAATTGGACTTATGAACAAGCTCTCTGGACAGAACTTAAGGTTGCCATAAGTATATAAACATACGTCCTTTACACTACTGTATGTCAGCCAACTTAAAGAGTTTACATCATGTACCTATTTTCATATGAATTGTTCTCGTGAAATCATGAAATATAAGAGGATGTCCACTTTCTGAACTTACAACAAAACAAATGTCAAACTCAGAACCTTTCCTCTTTATGGTCATCCTGTGTTGGTTCACTCTTCATCCTTTTCAATCATCACATTAGTGATCCATGGTGGGCAGGAAATCAATAATAATACATATCCTGTCAGTTCTGCCAGTGGGGAAGGGACTCTGAGTGATTGTTGTATAAAGTAGAGAAGACGAATTGTCTGTTTGGATTAGGGTGTGATGGTAGACCAATATAATGTTAAAGCAAGATATAAAAACCCACAGGGTGGAAAAATACTGTTACTTTTACAACAATGTAATATAATCTCTAACTAGCAAAACAAATCTTAGAATGGAGTATACACTACTGCATATAATATTACAATGAGGTAAACTATATAATCTCATAATTAAGTGTACTATTTGGCATAAGAGTAAGATACTCTTTATAATATCAGAATAAAATAGACTGTATAATCTCATAATGAGTTATACTGTATATAACCTCAGCATAAGGCATAACTACAGTAGACTGCATATGAACTCAGAATATGGAAAGAGGTATACTATACCATGTATTATTTTAAAAACAAGAGTCTCAGATTGATGTAAAAAAAAAAAAAAAAAAATTTCAAATTTAGGTAAACGATACAATCTCATAATAACATACAATATCAGAATACAGGACACTTTCTATAATTTTAAAAGTATTATATACACACACATCTAAAAAAGGTACTGTACACATTGTACACAGTAATTCTAGAATTAGGTAAAATGTATAATCTCAGAAGGCCAAATGTGTCACCTCAAAAATAATTTAATATAATACATTGGATAATGATTGGTGATGATTGTGCAGCATATGTTTATTGTATATTTTAATCTGTTCCTCTGTGCCTTTGTTAAAAAAAAAAAAAAAAAACTCTGATTAGAAACATTGAGATTTAAAAGTATACTTATACTCACCTCCGGAAAACCTACAGTAAAGGCATACACAAACTCGCACACCCACATGTAAGATTCGAACCCTCACCTCCCGTGGGGCAAGGTCAGAGTGAACCAGGAAGTCACCATAATATCTTATTAATAAGCTACATGTGGTTATTTTTTTTATTCTATACATCGATTCTATTATATATAAAATGTCTGAGCCTAGTGGAGATCTGTAAATAGTGATGCAAGCATCTCATTGTCCATTCTCTCCGTGCCTGCAGGGTGCCTTTGGAAATCTGGTCTCTGAACATTTTTGTTTGTTTATTTCCTTGTTTGTTTGTTTGTTTGTTTCCTCCAGCTTTAATGCATACAGTGAGGTTAGAAGTCATCATGAACATGCATGCCATTGCAATATTGGGCTTTAAATGAATGTTTGAACTGATCTTTGTCAGTGGCAAAACAACAATACAACATAAATCTTTAATAGAAACAAACCCTGAGAATCTGTGTTGATTTTGGAGCAGCAGCTTCTTTCTTGGATGGCAGCCTTTTAGTCAACTGGAATGTAAAACTTGCTTGAATGTAAACACTGACTCTGGTGTTCCAGAAGCTTTTAGTTCATGTCATGGTTGATCATGGTTTTGGGGTTGATCATGGTTTTGGGGTTGTTCATGATCATCCAGCTCTCTCTCTTTGGTAAGTCCACTGCAAAATTGTAAAATGCTAAAATACATTGCCTGGGCAAATAATTTGCATATTCTAAGATTTCATTCAATCACTTCCTGGCCGTGCCATCATTGAAAAAAAAACTCCATAGATGTGATACTCTGGTGATTCAGGGCATCAGGTGACTTCATTTTATTGCCACATAACATTGCTGAGTCTAGACCTGAGCAACTGAAGCAACCGAGGATCATAACACTGCCTCCAGCTCTGGGTTTTTACTGTTGATTTCTTTTTACCATGCAACTTCACCAAGTGTTTAAGTGATCTCCATTCATGATTTGTTTTTCCTTCCACAAAGTCGACGGTTCAGCACTATCCTTCCAGGTTTTGAGAATGTGTTGAAGCTCCATAGTTGTTTTATCAGCCGAACAATTTGCCATTTCTACATTGGTGAATTTTTTATTCATTTATTTTTGACCAGGCAGTAAATTTTAATTGTGAAAACGGGTACCGTAACTTGAGTGGAAAAGCAGCTTACTCACAGCGCAGAGCTTTCACTGTCTTTTAGTTCAGTGTTGCTTAAGAGCCTGTTTCTCTCGGGACTAACTGCCAATCGCAGCCAGAAATGTCTAAAGGTGGCATGAGTGGAACCAAAAGAGATATCTTGGCACAGATTAGGCTGAAGGGGAGAAATCTAATCAATACCGGTCAGAAGAGTTTGCGAGAGAAGTCTATTTGTATGCATGTCCTCATTAAAACAGGCTTGATTGCATCTGAGCTGGAACTCCTTGTCTCACAACGAGAGCTGTAATCAATAAATAAGTACTTAACCTAGAAAAATCTGAGGTAGGAGATTGTCAACAACTGGAAAATCTTGACCTTAAGTCACAACGCTCTTTAATTAGCCCGAATTAGTGTAATAATAATTTGCCTAGCAAGATATTAATAGTAATTCATTAACTGCGGACACTGAATATGTTGTAGAATTAAATAACTGTGGACTAATTGTGGTTTTTAAGGTGGCACATTTACATAAGCATCTGACACATGGATTACACAGCAAACAATTAAAGGACAAACAATGTTAGAGCTAATTATAGTATAAGTTATTATCTCGTGGTTGTTTGCCGATAATTGATATCAAGAGTATCTAAGGTTTTATTAATTGAAGGACATTTTGGAGTAGACTTTTTCTTTTACACATCAAAGCAAACAAGTTCTTATACTATGCACAAGAACCACCAGCTGAGGCTAAAACATTGGCCACCAGTCTGTTGTACTGTATGTATTTGCTTAACGTCAGTCATGTGTTTTTGTGTGAAAATGTTAACCATCAAAGAACGTGTTTTTCTAGTGGAGCACATTTTTTAAGCTGGCAATAAATACACAGATTTAGTTCATGGAAAATTTCAAGCAGGTTTTCCGGAGACAAGAATACCATCTTGGGATACTGTGTGCAAGATTTAGTAAATAAATACATAAGTGAGAATAATAATGAGTTTCATTAAACAAATAACCATAACCTAATTCTACACAGTCACTGCAAAAGGACTTTCTGAACGCACATTATGAGCTAAAAAAAAAATCCATAGCACCACAACTTTGCAACCTGGTCGAAGACGAAGCCCAGCTTCCAAGTCAAGTCCCAGTCTGGCTTCTATACCAAGAATGTCTAGTTCTAAGCCGGATCTTATGCCATGCTCCCGCTTCAATTATTTCTGAGGCTGGTGACTCTAAATGAACTTCTCCTCTGCAGCAGAGGAAAGTTTTGGTCATCCATTTCTGGAGTGGTCTTCATGAGAGACAGTTTCATCATGGAGGTTGATGGGTTTGTAAATGTACTTAATACTGTTCTTGCAGGCACTGTTCCAGAACAGCTGACCTTTGTGTCTTAAAATAATAATTGACTTTTGTTGTTGTTACTTAATTACCTAATGCCATATGTGTTATTTTATGGTTTTGAAAAAAATCCAGCATTTTTTTTTAGAGTGTAGAAAATAAATTCAAACTTGTATTTAAATTTTTGACTGGTACTGTACATTAAACATGCTTTTATTGAAATTCCATATTTTCTTCCATCAGCATCTTGTATTTGTTATCTTTACTAAGCTGTTTGGTTTGTGCACATTTACATTATCTTCAGCAGTCACAGTTTAAACTCTTGTTCCTGTTTCTGCTTTATTTCTTCCTCATTGTTTAATAAAGAAAAGTGTGTGCTTGCATGCTCATTTTATACAAACCCTGACACAAGATGGGGAATAAAATGTGACCTTAGTGACTTTCACCAGCGCGTTATTGTTGTTGCCAGATGGACCAACTTGAGTATTTCAAAAGTTGCTGATCTCATGCGGTTTTTGTGCAGAAACCTATTTAAAGTTTACACAGAATAGTAAAAAAAAAAAAAAAAAAAACATGATCAGGAGGAAACGTCTGTTTGGTAAGAGAGGCCATAGGTAAACTGCCAGACTTGTTCAAGCTGACACAAAGGGTTCTTTTTTTTTTCAACTGTCTAGTTTTAGATAATTGACCTTACACAGATAAAACATTGAGTCCTACAAGGTTGTATCCTAAGTCCCTTGTTGTTTGACTTCAAAATGTTCATTTTCTCACACAAAGATTAAAAGGCTTAGCCCTCTCCATACTATAATTAATCCCCTAACAATTTATAATCCACCTCATCCACTAAGAACAGGTGTCCCTTCACTACAGTTTTGTCTGTCCTTTTTTCTTAGGTGTCGCATCTATAATGGCAAACCCGCCCTGAGGCACACAAGCTGCTGCTCCAATTTGCTTTCTACTCCTGCCATCATTTGGCCAAAATGTCCCTGTTCTTATTCACACTGTTACACACTTCTGCTCCACCTTCCTTAATTAACTGGTGACTATGACCAATATGCCTGTTTTATTTACAGTACAATTACCCCAGTGACAGCCGGTATGTTGGTATCATCATTGGTTTTAGTATTGGTATCATTAACCATGTGCAATTAACATTTATTAAGACATTTTCCATCACAATAAACTAAATGTTATCTTATTTGGCAAATGTTCATTTATAAACAATTACTTTTTATCTCTTGCAGGAGTCTCCCTTTGCTTGCTAGTTGAAGGTTAAGCCATGGAATACTGC
The DNA here is from genome assembly GCA_030014215.1 of Clariallabes teugelsi. NCBI lineage: Eukaryota > Metazoa > Chordata > Actinopteri > Siluriformes > Clariidae > Clariallabes > Clariallabes teugelsi. The sequence goes on from JAQMYG010000005.1 coordinate 2,127,066, forward strand.
AGTACTGCAACAACCTGGATTTCTTTTCTTCTACATTGTCTTAAAAAAAAAAAAAACTCTTAGTCTCTCATTCTTTCTGTATACTTCTTTTCATGTACAGGGTCACAAGAGGCCTGGTGTCTATCCCAGGAGACCAGTGGCACAAGTTGGGATACCCCCTTGATGGGAAGCCAGGGCACACAATCATGCACCTACACTTATACCCCTCCTTGCACACTCTGGAAATGCTAATTATCCAACTCTGCATGTCTGAATGTACCCAAACAAAACCCATCAACCACAGGAAGAAGATCCAAACACCTTGCACGAGGAAATCAAATCCTTGACCCTTGAGGTGCGAGCACACACTGCTAATAACTATGCCACCACGCCGCCTTAATCAAAACTATCCATCAAAATATAATTTTAATAAGCCTGTTGTATTAAACAAAAAGCGTTAAATCATATTTAGAAATTCTCCTAAATATAATGATGCTGTTATAGTGTTTTTGTGATGGGAAAGGTGAAATTGGATTGAGTATTTGTCTCTACCATGATGTTGTTTATGCACTTTGAAGGAGAAATGAAGATGGCATTTTTACATTTTTGAGTCATAACTCATAATATTATAGTATTCATATTTACCTACGGTACAGTACCAGTCAAAAGTTTGGACACACTTTCTAATCCCATGGCCGTTCCTGATTGTCATTTCTTTCTACACTGTAAAGCAATACTGAAGGCGTTTATTCAAAATACACAATAATCTCCTTTCAACATTTGATATTTTTATACAGTGGGGCAAAAAATATTTACTCAGCCACCAATTGTGCAAGTTCTCCCACTTATAAGAGAGGCCTGTAATTTTCATCATAGGTATACCTCAACTATAAGAGACAAAATAATAAGAAAAAAAAAAACCCAGAAAATCACATTGTAGGATTTTTAAAGAATTTAATTGCAAATGATGGTAGAAAATAAGTATTTGGTCAATAATAAAAATTTCATCTCAATACTTGTTATATACCCTATGTTGGCAATGACAGAGGTCAAATGTTTTCTGTAAGTCTTCACAAGGTTTTCACACACTGTTGTTAGTATTTTGGCCCATTCCTCCATGCAGATCTCCTCTAGAGCAGTGATGTCGCTGGGCAACACGGACTTTCAACTCCCTCTGAAGATTTTCTATGGGTGTGAGATCTGGAGACTGGCTAGGCCACTCCAGGACCTTGAAAGCTTTTTACAAAGCCACTCCTTCGTTGCCCGGGCGGTGTGTTTGGGATCATTGTCATGCTGAAAGACCCAGCCACGTTTCATCTTCA
>JAQMYG010000005.1:2182431-2204601 GCA_030014215.1 Clariallabes teugelsi
CACTTACATGTTTACGTTTACATTCTGGACCATTGCACAAAGACACTTTAATAAGGCACCTTAGTAAGTCACTTTTTATGCATATTTGCACACCATCTTTCTTTCAACAAATTTAAAAAATATATATTTTTTAATGTTCTATTGTACAGTATATTTCTATATTTATTTCTTTTTTCATGTACACTATATTTCTATTTTTATTTCTATTTTTATCCTAGTTAAATTAAATTTTTCTATCGTATTTCTTTATTCATATTTATTTCTTATTATAAGCTTTAATTCTCTTTTTAAGGTCACTGGCGGTTGTATAAGCATTTCACTGCATATCGTACTGTGTATGTGACAAATAAAATTTGAATTTGAATTTGCAATTTGACTTCCAAGCAAATGCCTTGATGTGATAAGCCAATCATGTAACTTCTTTCTGTCACAAGGTGTGAACATGCTTCCTGTGCTACACAGCAGCTGTCATGAATGGTTTGAATGGGTTCAATAAATTTTTTGAGAATATTGAAACCACAAATAGGATGTTTACACTTCGCTGCAGTCACTCCAGCAGTAATAAATTAAATGTTTGTGTCAGGTAACGCCCACGATACGTCCTGTCAGACAGGACATTATGCGATTTGGATGTTGTTCGAACACCATGTTATACAGTATATGTACAGTAACAAAACTATGTCCGATACTGTAGTGTAATCACTGTGGTGAAGCAAATGAAATAATGTTACAAAACTTAAAATATACACAAGCAATTTGTGTACACGATACATGAGATGCATGCACTGTGTGTAGAAAGCTGATGCATTCATTGTGTGGAAGCTGTTAGGTTTGCTTTGTCTGGTTCGGTCCATTACTACTGTGATGTTTTAAAACTTAAGGATGACTGACAGACATGCAGTTAGTTGATGCCTAAGCAGATGTTATACAGTATATACCTGTCCGCTATCGCATGTGCCAACGGGAACTGCATCCGGTAGAGGAGGAGGCTGACAATTCTGTAAACTGAAGTTTTTGTATTGTTTATGTTTCTCATCTTCAACACTCTTTGTAATTATGTGTGTGCAACAAAACTTCACACTTTTCTTACTTGTTCTAATATGCTTAGAGTGAATAACTAAAAATTACAATTGAAGCATGACGTTGCTACTGTATGTACTTTTTTATGTAACTCAACCAACAAATTACTAATACTACTGCAGCTTAAACTGCCACTTAAATAACCACAAATACAACTGCAGGCTGATTCATACATTGTGTCAAACTGTAGGATGTGGATTAACAGCATTTTTTAAAAAATCTAACAAAATTTACAGTGACATATAGCTGACAAAAAAAAAAAAAAAACATAAAACAACAACTGTAGTTTATCACTACCAGCTAGACACTGCTTGTGGACATCGTGTTCCTCACTGGAAATCTGAATCCCACTTTTTACCACATGCAGTGCTGCTTTTGGCTTTGATCTGCTGTCAGATTGAATTTTCAGTTGCTGCCCTAGTGGTAGTTTATTTTAGCTGTAAAAGCTTGTTTTAAAAAAATTTTCTTTTTTTTTTAACCAAGGGAAGCCAACTTCACCATAGCATAACATTATATTTTTGTATTTTATTTTGTATTTTTTTAAAGGGAATCCTACACGCCGGACATGCCATTAGTCTATGGTAGGAGTGCAATACACAGTTTCACCACACTTTCAACACATAACATTAAGGGGGCGCTGTTTCACTCATTGTAAAAATACTCTGAAGAATAGAGAAGAGCTGGAAGTCAGCAACAGCACAGAGGACTTTACTACTGAAACTAAATTGTTGAACAACGTTCATCTTTTATTATTATTATTAGTAGTAGTAATAATAGTAGTAGTATTAGTATTAGTATTTTTATTAAAATGATGAGTACAGACTGTCATGGCAGAAAATTGAAACAAGAAACAAAAGTCTTTTTTGCACACAAAACCATTAAATATATATATATAATTTTTTTAAGTTTGTTGAAAATCATTCATTTTGAGCTAATGTTCCCATCCAGGGAAATACTTTAATATGGTCAGGCTACCTGGTAAAGTGAAAAAGGCTAATTATATTCTAAAAACATGTAGAGTATGCTAAATTACACATAAACATTTAATTTTCCTGTAAAAAAAAAAAAAAAAAATCCCTCTTGACTGAACTGATTGAAAAGCAGCCTTTAATGTAATTCATGTAATAACATAATAAAAATCATCTGATCATAGTATTAGGTAAATACAACCTCAGACGAACAACACCATATAACTTATTTAAAGAGAAAAAAAAAAAAACATGTGGACAATACCAACTTAGAATGACTTGAAGGAATCATTTCTATTTCAAATCAATTTTGACCAAGATTTAGCTGTCAGACTGATGGCCTCACGTTCGCCTCTAAAATACGTTGGTATACAGAGGAGCTTGTGGGTGACTAAATGAGCTGCCCAGGTCCTATGGCTGCAAAAATTAAATTAAAGTTTATTTGTATAGTGCTTTTAACAATGATCATTGTCGCAAAGCAGCTTTACAGAATCAAAGAAAATTATGGAAATGTGTATGAAATGTGTGAGAAAATATGTATGGATCAAAATGATCAGATTGTCCCTGATTAGCAAGCCGAGGACAACAGTGGCAAGGAAAAACTCCCTGAGATGGCAATATGCAGAAACCTTCAGAGGAACCGAGATAACAGATAGCAGGGATTTATCTGCAGTCATACTGTGCATTAGACAGCTGGTCAATATAAGACATGTGTTTAAGTTAATATGGAGCCCAGTTCATTATTAGATGCTCAGGTACAAAACTGCAGGAAATTCCAGTCCTGAACTATTAAGCATCTGTCACTCAAAAGTCTTTAAAGAACAGCTGTCTGCATCAGCCAAGTCCGAGACCGTCTGATCACACAGGGATCCATGTGACGAGATCTCCAACCAGAAGCGGAGCACCAGGATAAGTCAGACAGGTCCAGAGAGCAGAGGGGGTCCAGATCACATGAAAATGAGTTTGGAGGTGTGCATAGTATTCTTTTATGTACGTTAGCTTATGGTAAGCATCTAATGTACAGTACATAAAATAATGTATTTTAGAAATGAAGCTGATTACTGATTAACTGTCCGAAAATGTTGTTAATATAATTTTATAATTTCCTTTTTGCAATAATCAGCTTCCTCTCTGTAAATTTACTAGTTTACAGAAAACAGTTGAGTAGCCAAAAAAAAAAGCCTCACACAGAAACAGGCACTTTAAAATAATGACTCACAGTCATCCCAATAACCATTTAAGCAAGATTATGCAGAGTTAAAATTTTAAACCAGGCGATAATGTTGAGGGGGAAAATAGTTATAAATAATATAATTAAATTAATGTATTACATAATGCTGGAAATATGATTATGAAAATATGAAAATGATGTAGGCAGAGCTTGCTTCCTACAAGAACTTTTATAGGTTATTGTCAGTAGGAATTTTAAAGCTAGCACCATACAAATAATCATAAAATATTTTCACTTTCAGCCCATTTAAGGTTGAGCCACTCCAGATTGTTGGCAGTGTAGATTTTCTCACTTATATTGAGGCTACAATACAACTTGCATAAGATATTGGTGTCTTGACCCTGATGTAATGCCACTTTCTCCTTGCCACTGTTGCCGTCGTCCTTGGCTTGCTCATCATGGACAGTCTTATCATTTTGATTCATACACATTCACATTTCATACAAACTTAAATAATTCTTTTAATTGTGTAAAGCTGCTTTGTGACTGTCAATTGTTAAAAGCGCTATACAAATAAAATTTAATTGAATGTAATGCAGCTGCATCTAAAAAAAATAGAATATCTATTATAAATACAATCTAATGTAAATAGAATTATATATTCATGATGGTGGCACAGTGGCTCAGTGGTTAGCACGGTCACCTTGCACCTCCAGGGTCTGGGTTTGATTCCTGCCACTGTGTGCATGGGGTTTGGATGTTCTTGTGAATTAACTACTAATGAAATATTAAACTTTCTTTTCCTTCTTCTTCTTCTCCGTTGTGTGTATCATGTGTATCATAATCCCTCCTCCTCTATTGTTCCCTTCTCCTCTGAAATATCAAAAATGTTTGATATACTGAGACTCATGCTAGGAGGAGTCTGTTCTCAGTCTCTTCTCCTCACACACCATGCCAACTGGCCACAACTTGTGTTTGTGCATGACTTTAAGGATAGACAAAGCCCTGTTTAAAGTCATGTATTGTATCACCAGCTTAAGTCTCACTTCTTTAAACCATCCATTTAATCTACCTCCTCCAACACTCCAACCCCAACTGGGATGTTTCTGTGCATGTTGTAGTAGTATATGACTATTTGATGTTGTGATATACGCTTGCTATAAACATCCAGGTAGTTTGTATTATCGAAGTTATGCTAGCTAACATTTGAGATATTATGAATAAAGCTGTTGTTAGTTAGCCAAGGATAACACGTTGGAAGAAAGACATTTTCACTTGTTACATAGCTAGCTGGGTATTAGAGTCGTCAGTATTATGCTAGTTAAAATCCAAGACGTTATAATTAAAACTGATGACTAAAACTAATGTTTAGCCATGTAACTTTGGATTGTTGGTGGAAGAAGCATTAACTTGTAATGGGTTTCGGAATAAAATCAGTATGTAAGTGATCGTGTGAACTTTTTCTTTTGTACTCTCATTTTCAAGCATTTACTCAATGCAAGGACACCAGGGAAGCTTTTAAGATACTTTATTGTGAAAGAACGATTACTATGATGCAGGTAAGTTTAGTCCAGAGACTAAGGACTTAATGAACTCAGGTGGGAGCAGAGAGATCATCTGTAGAATCAAAGAGATGACAGGAGAAGCTTTCTGATCAGGTATAAGGGCAAGAGGCAATGGAGCCGGAGGCAAAAGGCAGCAGCATGAGAATTGTCTGAACAGGCTCACTGGAACAGAGTAACAGATTTGACAGCGCAAGTCTGGTGATTAGCAGACAGATGTAGCAGGGCAGCTAAGAGAGAGACAGAATCAACCTTTAATTGACAAGTAGTTATCCAAAAGTCTCATGCAGACAGAGCGAATCCAAATTAAATGAACAACTCAACAGTCAGAAATCCAGTAAATATATAGACAAGCAGACAGGGTTACCGACAAGGGGCTGGTAATCTAATCTCAAATCATGCAGAAAGCTGAAGAATCAGAAAACTCAGACAGACAGACAGAATCCAAATTCAATCAATGCTCTAAATGTCATATATCCAGTAAATCTATCTATATATAATCAGGTAGACAAGGGGCAGACTAAGAACAGGTCTGACATGGTCCGAGTCAGATACACAAGGTCAGTCAGGGGGAAAAAAGCAGAAAGCTGGTAAGCTCCCAGATAGCACTGCTTTGTCAGCGTCAACGTCAACAAAATTATGGTAACCTTTTGTCAGTGTTCCGACGTCGGACTTCATTTTGTCTGTGGGCCCAATGTTGGCCTAGATTGCCAAAGATTGGTTGGCCCAACATTGGTTCAGTGGATAATGGCAAGGATGAAAATTGGAAATTACATTTTATTGCTTTAGCTTTGTGCAGCAGTCTCTTTCAATGATGCCATCACATCAGGAGCTCATATGAGGGTTGGTTACCAATCTAGTACATAAATAACATTGAAAGAACTACAGTATATATCTAACTGCTGATGTTTATGCTGGGTCAAAATTCTGGGTTATTTTCGGTACATTAAACGTTGGGTTTCTCATGTTGGGTCAAATGAGATGTAGTGAGTCACTTACAAATTAACTCCAGTTTGGGTTATTTCTCCAAAATGTTTAACATATTAATGTTATTGTGTCACAAAGTGTAGTTTTAAGAGTTGTTTAGGTGAGAATGCATGTGTGTACAGCTGAAAACCTCCATCGGTTATTAAAGATAGCGTCTATTTTGAGATTTGAGCTTCAGGAAATCCCCAGGTGCTTTGCACATAACACCATCTCAGCCTCATCTCGGAAAGAATTTCTAAACGTTTTCTAAACGTGGGCTATTGTTGTTTACTTATAATATTCGTTAATTTAACTTAAATGGGATTTGGGCTCCGGGATGTTGAGCCGTGATCCTCCTCTTTAATTTCCTACGTAGTCTAATCAGTGCTCAGCCGCACGCATAACGTTTTCCAGAGTGCACCGGCAGAAGTAGACTAATGATGATGAATGCGTCAGGGAAAAACAAACTGCACTAAACTGCACTATTTATGCTAGGCTAATCGACCTGTTGCCAATGAATACAGCAGCATACGGAGCCATAGTGAGGTTAGAACCATAGGGATTGTTGCCATAGTAAGCATCAGAAACATTAAAGGGTTAATATACAGTACATATTGTTTTGCTTTAGGGCACTGCATTTTTGTATGTTTATGCAGTTGTAGAATATATGTACTAAGGTAGTTGGCATGCGAAACATATCATTTGACAATTTTGCTAGATTATTTACTGTATAAATTGCTGTGTTTACTTTGTTTCACCTGGAGAAAAATGTGTGTACTGTAAATCTGAGTTGAGCCAAATGTGGAAAATGTTTGTTTTTCTCCTCATTTTGCTGGTTGAAAAGGAATATTTCAAAGAATATATTTTGAAGTACATTTTATCGTACAATGCTCAAATTACTGATTTATTTACACAGACTAGAGCCACAGTTCTCCAAAGATGCTGTAATGTTGATGAAGGAGATGAAGATGATGATGATGATGAACTGCTGAGCTACAGTGACCTAGCTGATGGTGAAATACTGAGATGAGTGATGATAAGGAAGATGCAAAGCCACCTGGTATAAAAAACAGACAGTGAGACAATGGGTGCTTTGTATGCATTTATTTTTATCCACGTTGCTGAGAGAAAAAGTCGTTGTACTAGGTGTTTATTTTGTAGTTTAAACGCATAAATGTGTTTTCTTATTATTGGCGATGATGAAAAGAGTCTAATTTAATTTCCAATTTCCAACTTTGCCACTGAACCAACATTGTACCATCATTGGGCCAAACGTGTAATTATCTACTGAACCAGCGTTGGGACAACCTATCTTTGGCCCCACCAATGAGCCAACGTTGGGTTAATGGACAAAATAACATTGGACCAACCACTAATGCCAACAATGACCAAACGTAGGACCTCCTAAGGTCCTAGAAGGCTAGAGAGACATGTCATTACGTCTCTGTTTGCATCCATGGATGTTTACATTCCCTGCAATGTTAACGGCAAGCACAACAACAGAACCGAACTTCAACATGGCTTTGCAAGCAGTTCCCCTGGTATTATCATTACTAGAAAGCATTTGAGCCGCCCACTGCATATTGAGTCCATTTTTAATTCCCTCCATCCCCTGACGTAAACGGTTCTTTGTTCTAATCCAGCAAAGTATCGCCATGTTACCATTTTTTTTTTTGTCTGAGGGCCGGTGCTTTGGCTGTCTGAAAACGAAGAACTGGTTCGAAATTGAGCATTGGCTCCGAACTGGCTCCGGAACTGCCTTGGCCTCTCAGCTTCCAGCACAACTGATTTAACTAAGACTCAGCTAATTAACAGACTTTCCTTAATTAAAGTGTGTGTGACGGAGTGAGGAAAACACTAATATCTGCAGGGTGAGAACCACTGCTTTAGCACTTAAGTTTAGAATTTGTCTTTAAAGTTCAGACGTGTAAAAGCACTATTACTTGAGTAAAGAAGTTGGCCTCTGCTGGAATGAGAACACTAAACCACTGGGCAACAGCCGTCCTGATAAAGGAATAAAGGAAAAAGTACACACTACACATGGAAAATGCATGGCATTTCATAGTTTCAACAACTCTGAGATGCCTGATATTCATAACACAGCATCTTTGAGTTATTAAAAAAGGCAGCACAAATAAAATGCCATTTTTAAGCTTTGTCTTTTGTCTTTTTAACTTAGAGATGTCTCTACTGTGTTCCCTTTTCCCTTATGGATGACAAATTACACAAAGTATCCTACAGTATCCTGCACTCAAACCACGCATTTCTTCAGACAGTGCCATGTTCATGAACCACTGCATTAATAAGTTATCAAGTCTCCCTGTACGCAACACTATTTTTTTTAAAATTCAAGTTACAAATGCTTTCACTGTGGAGCTCATGATCCAATCTGACTAAGCGTATCTTGTAATTTATTATTCACTAGCTCTGCCTGCTTTACACGGTTACACTGGAAGCACTTGAGTGTATAGTATGCATTTTTCCCCACAAATCTAAAAGAATCCTTAACTTGATTCACCTTCATCTAAAAAGATGAAAGTTATAAAAGAATAGTATGAGCTCTGGAAGGACAGCTTTTAATATAGGCTGTATCCTCAGAGATCCTGACTCTCCTGCAGCGCGCATTTATATTTTCATTCACTCTTCTTGTTTTACGGTGGTTGGCATCCAATAAGTTGCATTACCGCCACCTTCTGGTTTGATCTCCCTCATCTTCCTTTCAGTTTAAATGAGTTTTATCTAAGATTTTCTTCCTTGTTCTCTTTCTCCATTTTCAAAAATGCTTTTCATACTTTCATTTTCTTCAAACAGAAAAAGAAAATGACAAGATGTATACCAAATGGTCTTCATATGAGGATCGTACATGGATATATAGACAGTGTAAGCTGGGAGAAAATATGAGGGCATCCAATTCTCAAGAGGAAGTGTTTACTACATGCATGCACACACAAACTAAAAAAAACTCGGGCATTTGTTTAATGCTCACAATTGTTTCAAATACTCACATCTTTTTATGGATCAAGATTTTAAGAAGCATACCCCTGAAATCAGAAAACCATACTCATATCTGTATTTATATCTATTTAGATCATACAATTCTTGACAAAATTTGAAATATTTAGATTGAAATAATAGCTTTAAATTTCTGAATAAAATGAAACTATTTTATGTGAAAAACTCTGATTATTTGGCATGAATGATGTTCCAGCCAAACGTGGTCAAATGGCACCTCATAGTGGACAGCGATTCTGCAGATTCATGCATTTTACTTTGTACACCGAACACACAGAAGCAATAAATTTCCTTATCATATAAACACTATGTCCCATTACATCATGCCATTGTTTGCATTCAATATTTTTTGCATATTGATGACCTCTGTCATCTGTCCATCACACAGCAACAAGGCATGAACAGAACATCTGTTCACTGACGAAGATTTAGAAAGGATGCTCATACTTAATTAAACCAGTAGGAAATGTGCAAGTGTTCTTTTTCTCTTTCAGCTAAAGGGTCGAGATAAGTGCACCACAGTGATGTTACAATTTGGATTCTTTTCAGGAGGTGTATTTCAAACTCCAGTTCTTTTAGGGCGAATGAAATTTGTTTATATTAATACGTTTATTGTAATATTTTATCATTTTCATTGTACCAGCCTGTTGAATTAGTAAAGTTTTATGTATAATAAGATATTTAACATTTAGAGAAGGAGTATTCAGTGTCAAGTTTTCCAATACAGCAAAGACTTTGAAACAGGAGTCTTTGCTGTTTCTGTGTAACATGAGAAGGTGCTTGGCCAGCTTCAGTACAGAACAAGAAAGAACTGACTGTTTATTGCTGCTATTACATAAGAGGAACCTAATTGGTTTGATGACATCACACAAGATTCAACTATTTAACTATGAACAAGCTACATCTCTGTGTGAGATTTCGAGTGAAATTGGTTCTGTTGCATTCTTTTTCAGTGTTTTCATTACAAGTGATATCAAGTATAACTTGAAAACATTTACATGCATTTCAGTACTTCTTCTTAGTATTTGGTTGGTCTTCTTATTTTTAACATTAATGAATGTGTGTGATCTGATGGCCCATATTTGCTAAAAATCCATTGGTAGGTGATTTCTTGAAAGAAAACCTGTTCCAATCCCATGTCTCGTTTTGAATGTTTTTTCCCCATTTTTTAATAATGTATTTGATAAAACTTTTGTTGAAATTTGTACGGCACTTCAGTTCCCATCATACACTGCTGCACAACAGCCATGATGTCGTAATCATATTCACCTGTACCTCGTTAACTTTGCAGATTTAAAGTCCCTGTGTCAGTCACTTTTGGTCTTGCATCTGTTTGTTACCTGGTTGTTTTCTTCTTGTTAATTTTACTGGCTTGTTATTATTTTGGTTTAGTTTTCCTATTTATTAATAAATGCATCCTCTGAGCTTACTGTATACCATGCCTGCATACCAACCCGTTACATTCCGTTTCAGACTAGGGGTGAAGGTTTACCTTTCAAAAGCAGAACAAAAGTATTCTGCCCTTAGATGCACTGGAGTGGTGTAAAAAATAATATTAAGGTATTAGAAGTTTACTAACAACATGTGGAAAGACTTAACTGTTTTAATGGTTTCCTTGTTTGTTTGTTTGTTTGTTTGTTTGTTTGTTTTTTATGTTTAATGTGACAGAGCTTAAGCAATTAAGCCAAGATTTTGCAAGAGAAAGAAGTTGGTTCTACCAAGTACTGACACAGTTTTAATTACTTTTTTGTCATAATAATTCACAACACTCAGTCAAATGGAATTTTATTTCACTAATCACAATTTTGTCATGGATGACTTCTTTCACACGTCACTGGTTTGCTCATCTGCTCATCATTTCTTTCATTTTATACATCAGCACTGTTAAAATATTGATAGGATGAAAATATATCAATTTCTTTCTTTTTTTTCTATAACTGGACAACTCTGATTCTGTAACTTTTGTAACAGCTTACACACGACCAAAACAAGGTATCAGTGCTTAAACTCTCACCTTGGTGAAAAAGTGAATTTTCAGATAGGATCATATAACGGCATTTTTCATGATACTTATTGCTTCTTATCTCCCGATCCATTTGTTGTTTTTTGTAAATATGCAAACATGCAAACTTTTTATCATATAAAAAGAAACACATTTGCTAAATACAATTGTTTTAAATTCCTTGTTTCGGTGTCTGTAAGTTATTTGAATTCACATATTTCGATGATCTTAATTGTTATACAGATGAAACTTGGCCAATTTAGATTTCACATGAAAAGACATAAACCTGAAAAAGTGTATTATTCTAAAATGTAAAATTGTTAAGATATTACAATATGAACTTGACATGGTTACGGACACTACAGGTTTTTTTGCTTTTAAGGCTTTTACCAAAAAAACAATTTAAGCAACAATTTTACAGGTCATATGATAATAGAAGCTTAGATCAATTTTAGTATCAATACTTATAAAGAAAATATTAATTATTTGTATTTAAAATGATTGTTTGAAGCAAGCCATTTTTGCGGCACATATAAAATCCTCTCTCCAAAAACAAAGTTTTTGGTCACAAAATTGGTCACTTCCATGTTGCAAAAACTTCAGAAGTAGCTTTTTTGGCCACACACATTCTGTATTATATGTATAATTGAAAAAAAATAATAAATCAGCAGCAATACTGTATTTTGGCTAACAGATGACTGTATGCTCACATAAGAGAAAATGGAAATTTTGTAGAAAGGAACTTGGATAAATCCAAATTGCATTTTCTGGCACTCAACGTGTATAGAACATGTACTGACTCTGACACAATAGGGTATAGTGTAATTCAAATTCACAGGCTTATATTCATGTTGTCTGTCTAAAATCATAACTACTGATGTGTTGAGTCATTCGATAAGGAGATGAATACCATTTACAGAAGGAAACTTAAGCATCAGCTTCCAGAAAGGAAAAAACCTGAGAAGGTGTTTGCAAGTTTAGATCCTGAGAATGCAACAGGCATAAACTGCTGGAAGTGTGTGAATAGCAGCGCTGTCAGGATGGGAGGAGTGATATACTGTATTAGGTCTCATTATGTCAATCACAGCACCAATGCTGAACTGTGGGTATCTGTGTCCTCCTGTATGCAGACGAGGTGGGATAGCACTTTTGAGTGTATTACACTGCCATGTGATACAACACACTCAGCAGTTACAAAGAAAATGAAGTTGGCTGGCTTCCTGCATTTCAAAGAAATCGCGTGTTAGCCTTAATTTCCCCAGGCCGTGGTATGATGATAAGGAAGAGTTTGCATGTGAGGTTGTTAGTGTTAGCAAATTGCTGTTGTACAAGATGAACAAAATGGTTTGGCTCAGCACTGTTAATCAACTGCAGGATGATAACATCCGTCTGCATCACATCAGACCAGTTATTTATCTGGGATTTATCTTAAAGCACATATTTCAGTAACGACAATGAATTATTCTGAAACTACAGTGAAGCTAAGAGGAAAGGTCTGTAGTCACAAGAGGAATGTATACAGTACGTCTACACCTGCGACAAATACTTTAGACATTTTAGGGATTCAATTATTCAAATATTTACTTTATTTTGTGTTTGTAAGTAACAGCAAAAGTAGTCTTAGTTTAGATGCTCTAGGATTAAAATAAAAAAATAGCTCAAAAAGTTTTATCCTTCTTTACTGGAAACTTTAGCTTCCTTTTTTTTTTTCAGGGCGTTAATCCATTCCAGAGTATTAAATTGCTGCTCAAACTTTGCCCCAGACCTGGTTTACTGTAGATCCAGTTTCACTGTCACATGTGTGATGTTATGTCAGTCCAGGCGGAATATACAGTAAATTCTTTGTCTTGCAGTTGTTTAGCTGTTTTTTTTTTTTTTAACTGTTTCCTGTAATGTTTTCTTTCGTTTTTTTGTAAATGGTGGGACATTTAAGCTTTCAAAGCATCTGCCATGTGAAAATCAGCATCCAGTTACTGCAAACCTTTTTGGACTGTTGCCGCACACCTCCTGTCAAAGTTTTGATTGTTCTGTGATCACCAGAGTGGATCTGGAAAGGAAGCATGTTTAGTAACAAAAGCACCTGGCAAGTTTAGTGACATGTGACAAATAGTTTTTCAATGATACGGACTTTATGGAAAGTTTAATTAATGTGAAACCCGCAGCAATGGATCATCAAAAAGTGTTATATATGCTGATTGAAACAAATAATACTTTTTGGAGAAAACTCTGTCCTATATTACCTGAATCAGTTTCTTAAAGTGGGGATAGTATTGATCGGACAATGTTGATTTATGCATCATTTTTGATATTTAATCACAATAAACCTGACCACGGTGTTCTTTGATATAAAATCCATCTCTAATAAAGTACATTTAGCAGACATCCTTATTCAGAGTGACTTACATTTGCATTTCATGATACATGTGAGCGAGGGCCCAACAGGGACAACTTAGCAGTCGTAGGATTTGAACCTGGGACATTCTGAACCACAGTCCAATGCCTTAACCACTGAGCAATCCCAGTTGTCCCACAAATACAGTCATAAATAAACCAAATGATATAGTAATGCGTATCAATAAAATTATATATTGCCAAATATGCTTTTATTTATACGTTTTATTTGACACATTTTTTTAATCATTATTCAAAATATTTATATACTTTCAACTATTACATCTCCATTCAAAGAAAACACTCTCAATCATTCACTGTCCCAGGGTACCCGGGGCACAAGGCAGGGCACACGCTGGACAGGATACCAATCCATCGCAGGGCACAAGCATGCACACACTTCGACAGGCTATTAGCCTAACCTGTATGTCTTTGGACTGTGGGAGGAAACCGGAGTACCTGGAGGAAACCCACCTAGCACGGGGAGAACATGCAAACTAGCCACTACACAACCCGTAACCGCCTGAAGGAGAACATACAACACAGTTTGAAATTTTCTGATTTTCCTTCAAAAAGATTTAAATATCAAGACATGATTAGGATTCATAGATATCACACCAAAATATGATTAATGGTTGTTGTTCCATTTTTAAATGTGATTATTTGCAATGGAAGAAACAATACGTTTGTACAAAAATGTACAATATATTTTAATTAGCTCTAAATAACATGATTAAAACTTCTTCCTGTAAATGCTCTTTTTGAGACTAAATAATATTTCTTGTTTCTTGGAAATAAAAGTTTGTTCAATCACTGCAAAGTAGTAAAGCGCCTGTTCTGACTGTCCCACATTAACACACAAGCTGTCCCATAATACCTGAACAAAGTCACATAATACCTGAACACAGTTTCGGTGAGAGAAAATATCATGTTATGTTTGAAAGTTTGTACAGTGGTAGCGGAAATTATTGAGATAAAAGCAAAATTCAAGGTTTTACTGACATTCTCTATTTTTAAGGTCAAGATAAAGAGAATAATATTATGTAATAAAATTGCTATGAAACAGTGCATAATTATTATCCAGGCCTTGTATTTTACGGGCTGAGCGTACATAGTTCACTTGAAAGTTCCCGAGTTTTTTGCCAGTGTTGTGCAGAGGTGGAAACCTTTTACTCAGAAAGTAAAAGTCTTTCCAAATACTTGCTCCATCCATCAACTAAACCAGCAGGTTCTAATTAACACAACCTTTCCGCCAGATCGGCGAGAACTCATTAATGACATAATCTCTGTTTTGTGCACAGAGAGAACTATAATACATGGCACATGTTGTCTTAATACTTTTGGCCATCACTGTAGGTATTTACTCATATATTTGTTTCCTTATGGTGATAAAACACAATAACATGGAGAGAAAGTTAACAACAATAGGAGAAGTGACCAAATTTGTAAAGAGGAAAACACGGAACAGGTGGCACTAATCTGCAGGAAGCATAAGTGTTAACGGGAACAGGAAATAGTGGACATGAATATATGAGGAATAAAAACATGTTGGACCACATTATAAATATGTTGACTATGACATTATCTGCTTGTCTAAATCTAACATGATTAAATTTTTGACATTCATTTGTAGAGATACATCAGTTATCATAAATCATAAGAACTTCCCCAACTCTTACAAAACTGTGTGAATTCCATCTATTGATGTAATTCACACATCTAGTGATGAAACTCGTTATTAACATTCCTTTCAATGGGATTCATTTCAATTTACAAAAGAACTTCTGTACAGTATGTACTCTATATAGGAAAAAAGTATGTGGACACTTGGCCATCACACCAGTATGTCACAGTATGTCACAGTTTTATGAATTGCTCTAGTGTACAAAATTTTCCATCATTTAAAACTAAAGGACCCAACCTGTTCCAACTTGACTATGCTATTGTGCACAAAGGACATTTAATGAATTTTGAAGTTTGATGCGAAAGAATTCGAATGGCTTGTAGAATGCTCTGACCTCAACACCACTGAACCATTTTGGGATTTTCAGTCCTTCTTGCCAGACATCAGTCCCTGACCTCAGTAATGCTCTTAGCACAATCCCCAAAGCCACACTGTAACAGCTAGTAGAAAGCCTTCCCAGAAGACTGAATGTTTATATATACAGACAGACAAAAAAAAATTTATACACACTTCAGGAAAAGAAAAGCTTGTATAAATATATTAATACTAAATGTATCCCCCCCCCCTTTTTTCCTTTTATTCTGATATAATAACAATAATAATAATAATAATAATAATAATAATAATATGATATTATTAATATTATATTAATATAATCTATATATCATACTATTTTTCTTTTCCTGAAGTGTGTATACATTTTGTTGGCTGACTCTGTGTGTACTAGAGTCGCCCTCTAACTCCATGGTCGTTCCTGATTTTATTTCCTTCTACATTATAAAACAATCCTGAAGGCATCCAATTTATGCAATAAATTTTAACAGTTCATATTGAGATGTGTATCTGCTAATTATGATCTGTAAAGCTTCATAACGGCTCTAATCTGAGGTGCTGTTTGAAGTTAATTGGTGATTTTCTGTGGCTCTAAATGAACGTCTCCTCTGCAGCAGAGGTCAGTTGTGGTCTTGATTTCCTGGGAAGGTCTTCATGAGAGACAGTTTCATCATCATGGAGCTTGATGGGTTTTGCAAATGCACTTGACACAATACTGTTCCAGAACAGCTGCCCATCACATCTTAAAACTACTGTTAAATTATGTAATGGCATATACAGTATGTTTGAAATCTCCAGTATTGTTCTAGAATATAGAAAATAAATCACTAAACAAATCTTGGACTATCAGTCCAAACTTTTGACTGATATACAGTACTGTATACAGTATAAAGGGTGACATTTATGGCAGGGCACACATGCTCACACACTCATTCAACCCATTATTTGGCATCATTTGGGAACAGCAAATGATCCTTATCCTATATCATTTACACATTGTTTTTCAATGTTTTTGAACATATTCTCTCAAACAGATTCATGTAAAACATTTGTCATGATGTGCGTGCTACAACCTAGTGAAAAATATCAGTGTACAGGTATCTATGAACTACATTAATTCTGACAAGCATACTGCGTATCAAATAATATGAGAGCAATTTTATTGTGTAATTGTAAAACCAAAAAAAGACAATCATGTAGTATATAATTTAGTGTCAGACTACAATTAATTTGTGTTAGAGTGCTGTATTGCCAAACATCATTGCAATTAAGGGTTAAGAACAGCTTACATATATTTAAAAAATGTTTCAAGGCACATGTACTGTATATGCAGAGGCTTGTGGTACACTAACAATCATAATCGTTGAACTAGTTTCCATTAGGAATATCTACCCACACTCTGCTTCTTTGGCCATGTGATTACTAGGTCTTCCCTTCTTCACCTGCTATTCGATGCTGCTCATTTACAGAATACGTTTTCGTATCTTTATGAAAATATATTTTTTTCAGTCCGGTCACAATTCTAAGCCATGTCTACAGTACTTTCTGTATAATGCTATTTTTGTCCTGGTCTTTCAGTCATTTAGTCGTACTGTAAAATAACTCAAGAAAATGTCCATAGGCTAGTTGTAAAGTTTTCATGAATCTATAATACTGTTTACAAATGTATGTGAGGAATAAAGGCAGTCACATAAAGTAGAGATGGTTTCTCATCAATATGTCTTGTCTTCCCAGTGGAAAACAGCTTTAATCCCATTTAAGGTTGCTAATCCATAATCCTACTTGGCTCTTATCCAGGGTCTGTTATTCACTCTGTAAGGCCTGACCCACAATGCACAGGTCTGGGTGGGAGGAAGAACGATTTGCTTCTCTGATCTCCAGACGCTTGTTCCTGATTGGAACATCTTCCAGCCTGTAGCAGCAAAGCAAAGAATGGATATTAACATCGATCTAGATTACAAAATGGAGCCAAGAGTTCCAGCAACATATCACTAATATAGCCTATTATTTGTAACAACTTAATATTTTCTTGATACATTGTATTAATGATTATTAAATGTATCTATTTATAATAAATTATTTATTAATATTTAATAATTGCTGATACAAATAGTATCCAGAACTTCGTACAAGTTTTTATCAAAGTGGGGGCTAGATCACAACCTTTTTTAAAATAAATTCAAATTTGCAAATTGACTCACATACTGTAAGACAATGTGTAGTAATAATAACAATGAACTCACCCTTGGGTGTTGATTGCTGGTTCACTTCCGCAAGATTGTGCAATAGACACTACTGGTGCCCTAGGTGGAAGGCTGAGACTGGGTCTTCTGTCAGACTGACTACGGCGAACAAAAGGCTTTGGTCCTTGGACAGCCCTAGACAGCCGAGCATGCTCACCCCAGGGGCGAGGTAGTATGCTACATCCAGACGGGGTCCATGCCTGTGGGGGTTTAGGCACACGGTTTGGTTGTGCCTCAAATAAAGATGGTGAGGCTGGACAAAAAACTGAGTGAGCGTTGCTGAATACTCTTGAAACACAGTCCTCACTGTTGTTATCTCTAGACCGTCTTTGCACTTTCGGGGAGGCAGGGGGAGATGGTGCCTTAAAAGGGTAGGAAACTCCAGAAATGCAGCTCGGCCTGGGTTCTTGATTAGTGGGGGTATTAGTTTGTGTCCGTTGGCTGGCTAGTGGTGGAGTGGGAAGTTTGCGAGATATTAATGGACCGGATGAGTTGGAAGCAATTGGTGTTCTTTTAAATACAGGAGGACTGGGCAACCTCCTGTGTACAGGTGTAGAAGGTAACATGTGGGTCCTGGATACAGTTGAAGCGTCAAGTGGCTGATTTTCACTATTTTCTCCAGCTGTTGAACTGGACGCCCCTGTTTCAGGGATCTTTTTGTCCATCTGATTGCTTTCTATACTGCTTTGAGTGAGTAGTGAGTTGTCATTATTCACAGCAGGTTTCTCTATTGGAGAGTTAGATGAATACCGCAAGTGGATAATTTTCCGAGCCTGTTTGTAAAGCGAGACAGCCTCCTCATTCCTTAAACCTGCATTAGATGTCGGAGCAACTTGGCTGTGCTTAGCCACCCCACTAGGGTGCAGGGTAATACTCCGCGCAGGCGATAAGCTGTGAGAACTTTTTCTCACACTTCCCTTGCTAGGTAGTACTGTAACAGATTGCATGGCGGTGCGGAGCCTTTGAGACATGCTGGTTGTCTTTGGCAGGGTAGACCGTCCCCTACTGTTCAATTTTTCATGTGTTTTGCTCATTTCTACATTTTCAAAAGAATTATCCATGAGGACCTCCAGAGGAGGTGGTGGTAGGTTGTCCAAATCAATATCATCTTGATTCTCCAAGGATATACATTCCTTTTGATTGTCCATGCTGTCATTTTTAATGCATGAAAATTTATCTTCACTTCCCAAACCTGGAATGACTGGAATCCCATACTTCCTAACTCCTTTAAGAGGTCCAAGCCCTTTTGACCTTTCATGAAACTGTTTGCTTTCCTGCATTCCCTGACTGAAGCTGTCAATCAGTTTCTTGACAGAATTTCCTCTTTGGCACAGTTGTTGGGGTGATGGTGGTGGACTTAGAAGGGATGTTTCCTTCATGGGTCCTTTGGTAGTTTTATAGATTTTCTTTTTTCCCCTTTCTTCCGGCTGATTCTTTTCTGCAACAATCTTTTCACCGAGTGCCTTCCTGTTACTGTTTGATGAAGTTGAACGTAAAGGATGTGTTTGAGCTTTTTGCTTTTTTTGCTTTGAAATTTCTTTATTTATATTTTGTCCTGTCCTGACCTTTCCCATTTTTTCCATCCTTTTACTCAATTCTTTTTGTGTCCTTTCCAGTTCAAGAAGTGTGGGGTCATCCATTTTACTACGAAGAGAATCTGCCGATCTCGAACGCAGCTGTTTAGTAACTGCTGCTTTCTTCTTAGGTGATTGATTCATAGCTGTTTGTGGTCTTTGACGCCTTTGCTCCCCCTCTTCCATCCACTGCCGGTCACTAGTCTTTAAGATTCCATGTTTTATTTTTTCTCCATGGTGCTGAGATGAAACGAAATTAATCCTTTCACTAATAGCATCTTTCATTTTTATGGTCATTTCTACATTGTTTGGATTTTCTATGCGCTTTGTTGGCATGCATTGTGTTTGATGACCAGAGTCAGTCAAAGAAGAGCTTGAATGCAACCACATTTTACCCTTACAATATGTTTCCTTTTTTCCCTCCTTGCTGTCTTCTTCTTCTTCTCCATCACCATCATCCAATGATGCGCAACAAAGCAAAGATTCTGTATCTACGAATACCTTACCTGTAAATGTACAAGTGGAATTAATGGAGGTTACAGAGCTGCTGCAGCTGAATGTTTGGTAAGAAGAGCCTTGGTGGACAGGGGTAGAGTTTTCTGGACTGTAAATTACTGTGCGACTGGATTCACAGCTTGATTCACAGCTTTCTCTGCGATGGCGTTGTCTGTCTAATCCAGCCATTGACTCACTTTCTACACCAATACCGCTGTCTTCACTAAACAATGCTGAGTCCTCTGGTCCAGGTCTTTGTAATGAGGCAACTTCAATTCTAGTTAGCAGCTGCATTAGCCTAGCCTCAACGGCACGCTTTGCATTCAGTTTTTCCTGTAGGACTTCAGAGATAAATGAAAAATAATCCACTGCATCCTCAAGGGCTGTGTCCCCAATCCCTTTCACTGATCGTCCCAAAAGACACATCCTCTGGACCGTATACTGAAGTAGCTGCTGAAGTAAATCTGGTGGGGGTTTGGTGGGAACGGGTTTGCCAGGAGAAGGAACATTTTTCGTATTGCGTGGCCAAGCCAAATGTCCCCCATGGTCTTTTAAAAGCTTCTCTCCTTCTTTGACAATTTCTTCTAGACCTTGGTTGAACTCTTGGTAGCGGAGAGCCATGAACGCAGCCATGGGTTGCATAGAAATGTGAGTCTGTGCTGCATGATCTAATAAGCCCAATAGCAGTTCATATTTATCGATACTGGGATTAAGATATCCATATGCTGCTTGGTGGGCTTTTACAAGTTCCTCTGGAAAGTCCACCTTCTTCTCAGTCGCAGGTATTCTCTCCTTATCTGTCTTTATGCTTGGTTTGGCATTTTTCTGATTCTTTGTCTTCCTTGCACCACGTTTCTCATATTTCTTTTCTTTTTCCTTTTCTGAAGTAATCGTTGCTGCTTCTGGTTCACCTATAGGGTGTTTCTTCACTAAAGGAACAGAAATTGTATTGATGTCCAGTATTTTTTCTCCATTTATCTCACCACCACCACCACCACCACCACCACCAGGACTTACACTTCTTCCATTATCAGATTGTCTATCCTCCAAGTTTCTTTTAGTCTCTGGCAGTAATGTTGTCCCTCTGCTGAATGGTCCTTGTGCTCCATTTAAGTTATTTCCCTTTGATGGGGAACAGCCCATCTCAAAGCTATCAGTTTTAGAATGTATATCTGTAGATCCAGGATTATAAAAAGGCAAAATGCGCCATCTGAAATAAGGAAGGTTTAAAGCCTTACCCAACAGCTGAACTTGTCATTGTCAAATGGTTAACCATTGCACACACATTTGCATTTGACAGCCTGGATATGTCCTAGCAAATGACGAAAGGTTCATTCTACGCTTAAAAAAAACAAAAACGTATGAATATTATTTGAAAAGATATTCCTTTTTTTTTTTTTGTACTTGACTGGTATGACAGCTTCAGTAAGGCAGGCTTCTTGTGCACCTTGAGAAGGACAAGCAGATGAAGGTATTAGAGAGGATTGGATTGTAGTGCTCAGCATACACACATGTCATGTTCAATCTGATGAAACTCACACACTTGCAAGATGTTAAGCTCATTAAGATAATCAGGCCTTCTTTCCTCAGCTGGCTTTTTATGGCATAACCAGCATAATCTCTGTTGTATTGCAATATATTGCGATGTCAAAATACTATCCTGAGTATTTTGACATGTTTTTTTTTCTTCCACTGGTTTTAGAGTTGAGTGCAAAATTAAAAGATTTAACCCAACTCCTAGGCTTATTACCCTTTATTCACCCAACCTGAATGTTGCTCTCAAACTTGGTGTAATATGAGCTGTGGGAGAAAAACTTGAGCTTGTGGCAGTTGAACAGATTAAAGAAAGAGATTGTATTTGCTTTTGCTTCCTCTTTCATTGCCCTTATATAAC
Organism: Clariallabes teugelsi; assembly: GCA_030014215.1. Classification (NCBI taxonomy): domain Eukaryota; kingdom Metazoa; phylum Chordata; class Actinopteri; order Siluriformes; family Clariidae; genus Clariallabes; species Clariallabes teugelsi. The sequence goes on from JAQMYG010000005.1 coordinate 2,203,807, forward strand.
ATGTACATCATCTTGGGGAGTGGGAGCAGATCTCTCACAACATTAAAGCACAGAGAGAAAGTACCGGGAGAAAATAAATTGATCAAACGGCCCACAAACATAATAAACCACAAACGTAATACAAATCTCCAGCTTTTAATGTATAAAACCAACCACAAATGTAATAGCAGTTTATGGGATTATTACGTTAAAAGCTGCAGAATCGTATTACGTTTGTGGATTATTTATTGTTACGTTTGTGAAAAATGCATTATGTTTGTGGGATATTACATTAAAAACTGCATATTTATATTATGTTAGTGGGTTATTATTACATTGGTGGGTGTTACAAGAAGGTTTTTTTTTTTTTTTCAAATAATGTACTAGTTTATTTTTCTATTGTACCAGTTTATTCTGTACAATCTGTGATTTAACACAAGAGCTTCTGTAAAACCACATCATAGTATTTGTGTATATATGACTAGAATGATTTATATAAAATTCTAATTTAACATTTAGGATTAAAAAAAAGACATAAAAAGACACATGCATAAAACATATTTTTTAAATAAAGTTAATAAACTTTTCATTTCAAATATTCTCAGATAACATTTTTTCCATTTTTATGATAATGAAAAAAAAAATCAAGGAAAAAAAAATTATACAATGGGTATCCAAGCAATATCTTGGATATATAACATTCTGTATAATTTACAAATAAGAAAATCAATAAATAACACAATCAACACAAGAGACATCTCATTTCTTCCAAAAAAGAAAAACTAACTAAAAGCAATACAGACCATTTTATATATA
>JAQMYG010000005.1:2243419-2260232 GCA_030014215.1 Clariallabes teugelsi
CAGAGCTCGCGTATACACACACACACACACACACACACACACACACACACACACACGCATGTGCACAGAGTAGCTGATATTAAAGCATTTAACATATGCTACGTAATCTCCCCTGAATCTCCACTGATATTTCCTTTTCTTGGAACAAACATCCATTATATCGACCACAAAAATAACTCATGAATAAGCGTCATCATGATGTCATCTTTTTATTTACATTTTTTCCGGGGGAAATTGTATTGATTTATTTTACACAACACATTATTTAATTTGTTTTCTATATTTATTTAGCTATTATAATGATAAAAATGTGTTTAATAATTATGTTTTGTACAATGACCTCAAACGCACTTCTCAGACTGGGGGACGTTTCTACCTTTTACATACGCAGCATTTTTTAATGACTCAGTATCAAAGATACAGTTTAAACACTGTAACATGCTTACGAGGTTGCATGTTTGTTAGGAAGATGCTGCTTTAGATATTAGTTATTAGATTCAGTTTTTAGTCCGCTTTGCTTTAGATCGTTGTCGTTTTATCGCTGCCCAATGGTTATAGCGACTGTGATGGTAAAAGTATAAATACTAACAGTAAAAGCAGACGGAGCACCAGCCACAATAGCCAACGACTCTTGGTTTCATTGAAACTTTTTAAGAGCCGGGTTCAAATAACAGTAACAATTTCCCGTAGCTAACTCGGGTCTGATCCTAACATCAGCTCACTGTCGATGAAAACTGCGATGCTTCCACTGGTAATGATGGAACAACTCATGAGTGTGAGAGTGAAAGTGACACTTTTCTTGTAATACGTTGAAATTCTGTTTATTTTTTTACCCATAACTGTGTTGAAAAAAATTACATTAAACATTTATTCAATTCAGCCTTCATTATATTTCACATTGTGTCTCCATATCTATGTCTATATTTGAGCCTAAAATTTTCATTGCATCTTTTAACCATCTGTAGCTTCCATCATTTGTTGCATGTTGTTATCTAGTATCTGTGGTCAGTGCCCTCCAAAAACCCTCCTATTGAGCTAAGACTACAAATGATCGCTCGTGTGCGTATGTGTGTGTTTGTGTTCACTTGGCTCCCACACACTTTGCACCTCGGAGCGAAAAAAGAAGATGTGCTACACTGTGCTGTAGAGCAACACGACCCTGTGGCTCAGACTTTTTGAATATCTTACCATATTAAATCTAGAGCACCCTCATTCTCTCGAGCCGTACACTCGCGCACGTCTAATAATGGAACGTGACGTCCACTCGAAAAATATATGGAAAAGTCACAAAGTCTCTCCAGCCTCATCTGTATAATAGAAAGGCGTCCTCGTCATAAAAAGGTCCGGCTGCTATATTTAAGCGCAAGTGAGGGTCGTGTTAAATCGTAACCATGTTTGTCTTTCTTCTTTTGTCGGCCGCAGACTCTTTTTTTTTTTTTCTTTTTTTTTTGTCTCGTGCAACACTTAATCTTGTTACTCAGTTAATGTCAAGCATGACACTTCACTGCTGGCCATGTTGGCTTTTTCCGTGCCAGTTCTGTGTCTGTCGCATTGCATCGTGGAAGAAGCAGAGAGAGAGAGAGAGGAGGGTGTAGGATATTTAGGCGACTGGCTCTGCATTCGACCGGCTCGCGCAGCTGGTTTGATTGAGTGCCACGCTGAAATGCAAGCAGAGTGCGCAGACACAGGGCAGAGCCGGAGTGCAGGATGTTGCCTGGCCTACGGGAAACCTCCCTCTGTGAACAGCAGCAAACTTCATTTAGGAATTAAACATTTCTATTTATTTTTTTTTACCAAATTTAATTATTTTGTTGATTTAAATCACAGGAAACACATTAAGGACAGCCTTTATTTCTTAGTTTAAAAACAGAAAACATAAAAGGATGCATTACCTTTTTTTATTCCTCCATGAATAAATTGATTAAATGCCGCAGGTATTTTTTATTAAATTTTTTTTGTGTGTGTTTGTTATAAAGGGAAAGTAAGCTGTGATCTTTTATGACAGTTTATTCTTGGTGTTTGGAACATATTTTGTTTTCTTTCCCCTCCAGGTTCTTATATTAAAGCAATTTTAATTTAATACAAGTTACAGTTTGTTGGATTCAAGAGAAATGTTGAGGCACGTTAGGAAATGAGTTACAAGGTGCGCAAAAGTAGCTTTTAAAATGATTATTAAATATTTTAGTGTGTCCCAAGACGTAAGAATGTTAAAGTTATTATTATTTTCTGAATGTATTCTATCAGCTAAGGCAAGTGTTTTCTCAGAATGAAGATGACTCGCACACAAGAAAAAAAATCACATACTAATATTTCATTGGACTGTGTTTACCTTTGACTACAGCACACATTCACACATTCATCATCACCGTGTTTCAACAAACGTATACAACATTACAGCGTTTATCTCCATCCAGAGACACGTAAATGTCTAGCCGAGATCTTGTATTGATGACAGGAGAATTAAACCACCCTGTAGAGTCTTAACTCCAGCACATTCCAAACATCTTTAGTGGGGTACGGGGGAGCTCAATGGTTAAGACATTGAACTGCTGACCAGAAGGTCTGAGGTACAAACCCTACCACCACCACCACAACCAAACTACCACCGTTGGGCCCTTGAGCAGCTCTTAACCCTCAACTGCTCATATGTATAGTGTGATAAAATGTAGGTCACTCTGGATAAAGGCTTCTGCCTAATTCTGTAAATATACGGTAAATGTTAGTGGGGGTTAAGGTCATGTGGTGGCCAAGTCATGTGTCAAAATGATTCTTCATGCTCCCAGAAACACTTTTTTACAATTTAGGCCCAATAGTACAAGCATTGTCATCCTGGCATATGCAAGAAAAAAAAATTAGTTGATGGGGAAAACCTGGTCAGCTGGTCAAGTCAAGTAGGCTTTTATTGTCACTTCAACCATATACAGTACAGTTAGTACACAGTGAAACGAACCATTGTTCCTCCAGGACCAAGGTGCTACTGTACAAACTGTACAACATAAATTAACAAAAAACTAACTAGCTAACTTAAAGACCTAATTAGCTGCCTAACTGGAACAGGACAGATTGACATTTTAAGTTAACAAAGAACTATCTACGTTTTTTTTTTTTTACGAAAGAGACAACATAAAGTGCACGTGCAAATGTGCAAACAAGAACGACGTCATGATGCGACAACATGACATTACAATACCTTGTAGTAATGAGGTGATGAGTTGAGGTAGTGGGAGGAGAAACAGTAAACAGTATTCCTACCCTCACCCTCGCTCTGGATTAGGGACTCCACTTGTGACATTTTTTTATTCCTAGCAAACTAAAGCTGTCAGGAGGCGTGGCTCTCGTTGGCTGCAAGGGTGGATCCAGATGCAGGTGCAGAGGCAGGGCGTTAACTATTCTCAGGTCGTATGAACAGGTGTGTGCGCACAGAGCCGAGAATTCCGTTGGTGCTGGAAACGTGCCAAGAGCGTGGAGCTGAATCGTAGTCGAGGAGGAAGAGTGCAGGGTCAGGGTCGTGAGATCCGTCAGCGAAGTGCCGGTGCAATAGCATGAAGATAAGCCGTAGTCACGAGATCACGCGCGTTGAGTCAAGAGCCGTGGGATCCGTGAGCATGGTATCAGTGCCGAGACGTGAAGACAAGCTGTAGTGGAGCGAGCGCGTGTTGGGTCGAGAGCCGTAAAATCCGTGAGCGTGGTATCAGTGCCAAGACGTGAAGACAAGCTGTAGCTGAGCGAGCATGCGTTGGGTCGAGAGCCGTGAAATCCGTGAGCGTGGTGTCAGTGCCGAGACAAGCCGTTGGGAGAGAGCGCGAGCGTTGGGTCAAAGGAGGGAAATCCGTCAGTGGACAATTTATGATGCATCGTAGCTGGGACACGTGGAAGGTGGGGTGAATGCGTCGCATGGAAGAGGGAAGTAAGAGTCGGACAGCACACGGGTTGATTATCTTGGTTATTGTGGAGGGGCCGATGAAACGAGGAGAGAGCTTGCGTGACAGTGTCTTTAGGGGAATGTCCCTTGTGGCGAGCATGACTCTGTCTCCTACATGGTATCTGGGGGCTTTGGTGCGGAGGCAGTCCGCCTGTTTCTTGTAAGAGGAGACGGTTTGTAGCAGTGTTCGTCTTGCGCGTAGCCACGTCTGTTTGCAGCGACGGACGAAATGTTGGGCTGAGGGAGTCTCCATCTGTAATTCTTGGACTAGGAAGAGCAGAGGTTGGTAACCTAAGCAACACTGAAACGCGGACAGGCCCATCGAAGCGGAAGGTAGAGAGTTGTGGGCATATTCGACCCAAGGAAGAAACTTTCTCCAGGTGGCTCCAGGAGTCCCGAGTCATCATGCAACAGAGGGAAACCTCTAGTACTTGATTCATTCGCTCGGTTTGTCCGTTGGACTGGGGATGGAAACCTGACGATAGGCTGGGAGTAGCTCCGATGATCCTGCAGAATGCACCCCAAAACCGAGAGGTGAACTGTGGACCCCAGTCTGACACAATGTCCGTGGGAAGGCCATGAAGCCGAAATACGTGGAGGATGAGTAGCTCCGCGGTTTCCTTGGAGGATGGCAGCTTAGGAAGAGGAACGAGATGCACTGATTTGGAAAAGCGGTCGACAATGGTCATGATACAGTTGTTGCCTTCAGCCGAAGGTAGGCAAGTGACAAAGTCTACAGTGATGTGAGACTAAGGACGTTGAGGAACCGGTTGTCGCTCTTACAACGGGCGCAGATGTCGCAGGCTGCCACGAACACGACATGTCCCTCCCCAACGTGGATCACCAGAATCGTTGCTGGATGATGAAGCGGGTTCGGGCGGCGCTGGGGTGGCAAGAAAGCCTGGATCAGTGGGCCCATTCCAGGACTTGTGAGCATAGGCGAAAGGGGACGAAGAGGCGATTCGGTGGGACATTACTTGGCCCGGGCTCTTGGGCCAGAGCCTGCTGAACCTCATGTCCAGCGCCATGGCTGCGATGCGACAATGTGACGGGAGGATAGTGTCACATGGCGTAGGGTCCTGGGAGGAAGAAAACTTTTGCGTGAGAGGGCGTCTGGCTTAGAATTCTTTGAGCCCGGCCGGTAGGACAGGATAAAATTGAATCTGTAGAAGAATATTGACCACCGAGCTTGACGAGCATTGAGTCTCTTGGCAGTGTGCAGGTACTCCAGATTGGTCGGTCCACACAAGAAACGGGAGCTCAGTCCCCTCCAGCCAATGTCTCCACTCCTCCAGAGCTAGCTTGATGGCCAAGAGTTCTCGGTCCCCTACGTCATAGTTTCTCTAGTTCAGCTGGGCATAGGCGACGGGAGTGGAACGTACAAGGATGCATCTTGTTGTCCTGGGTGGACCTTTGGGAAAGGATGCCCCCAACTCCAGTGTGCAGGTGCAGGTGTTCCTCCAGGCCTTGAGAAAAAATAAAAATGTCGTCTAAGTTTACGAACACGAAGGAATTAAGGAAGTCGTGGAGGACGTCATTAATGAGAGATTGGAAGATGGTGGGGGCGTTGGTCAGACTAAAAGGAATCACCAAATATTCGTAATGTCCCGTAGGGGTGTTAAAGGCTGTCTTCCACTCATCGCCCTCACAGATATGGACAAGGTGATAAGCATTTCGCAGATCTATTTTCGTGAAGGTGTCGGCCCCCTGGAGACAAGCCGTAGTTGAGCGAGCGTGCGCTGAATCGAGAGCGGTGAAATCCATGAGCGTGGTGTCAGTGCCGACAAGCCGTAGTCGAGTGAGCGCGAGTGTTGGGTCAAAGCAGGGAAATCCATCAGCGAGGCAAACAAATCCGAATCGTGAGGCAAAGGGGAAAAAAGAAAAATGAGATAAACTTGGCAACGTGAAAACTAACAAAATAAACGCGAGAGAATTGGTTTAGGGCACTCAATAATCTGACGAAGAAAAGGCGTGCTGCGCTTCCTTCTAAACTCAAAGAAATCAGCGGCGGATGAGAAACCGGTGTGCAGGCGGGGCCGTCCGGGGGTGTGGGAAGTGACATGCCAGCGTGGGAAAACAAGCCCGCGTGGTGAAGAGCATGACATCGTGGGAACGGAAATGTCAGGAGGCGGAAGCGGTCTTTAATCAGCGTGAAAGCGCTGAGAGCGTGATAAAAGCCTTTTTCCTAATTAACCTCACTAACGAGTTGTTTTCCTACAGACACGCAGCTGTTTAGTCCCAGTCCTGTGATTTCCGCATTATGTCTGGAAGTGCTCTTATTTTCACTATTAAAAACAATGCTGTATTTTCTATTGTTACTTTTTTATAATTTAACTTCACTAAGTGTTTACTTGATTACTATATTATTATATACTATAATATTATATTATTATGTGTGTGTGTGTGTACATATATATATATATATATATATATATATATAGATATATTAAGCATTTCACTGCATATCGTACTGTGTATGACTGTGTATGTGACAAATAAAATTTGAATTTTATTATGAGAAATCTTATATAACCCAATCTTATCCTTTGGGTTATAGGGGACTTAACCAGTGCGTTATATTGGATGTCGCTAGCTGAGCAATTTATTAGAAAGCTCCAGGTGGATCAGGGAGCGAGGCTTGTACCCAGTCCCAACTTGCTGAAACATGAGGTGCTGAGGTGCCTGTTAACTGTTTAGCAATCGCCCTTTTTTTTTTTTTTTTTTTTTTTTTTTGGACCCCTTGCTATAGCAATGCGGACGGCACTTGAAAACTCTGCTTTTTCAGCCAAAGCAGCAGTCAGATTAAATGAAATCAAAAAGCTGGTTTACTGAAGAGGAAAATATGCAGGATTTGAAAAAAAATGTTTTTGTTTGTGAATACTTCTGCTGCACACAAACTTTGATGTGTGAATTCACAAGGTTCTGGGTCAAGTGGGAGAAATAGGAATATTTTGTTGGTTAAATAATAAGTAAGTAAGCAAGTACTGTAAGTGCATGCATGTATAAAAGTTAGCCCCCGTCTTTTAATTGTATGTGTTAAAACATAAAAGTCATCTGATCTTGTGTTTTTTTTTTTTTTTTTATGTGACATTATTTATTCAACAATAAATGAAGCCAAAATGAATAAAAAGCATGTGGGCAAGGATTTAAGAGGGTAAGTCGCAGCCAGGTGTTGCTAATTGGTTATCAGCAGGTGTGCAGACCTCTATAAAAGCAGACTTTTTGGCAGTCTGCTGGTTTGTAGCATTCAGGTGTGTGTTAACACAATGCCAAGAGAGGGGCATTGAGGGAAAGACACAAGCAATGGTCTTAGAGAAGCAATTGTTGGAAAGGGTTATAAAATTATTTCTAAACAATTTGGAGATTAACAGTAAACAATGAGAGAGATTATTCACAAGTGGAAAGCATTCTGGACAATCACCAATATTTCCAGGAGTGGACGTCCCAGGGTCAGACCGTGCAATGCTCAGAGAAAATAGAAAAATGAATAAAAAATAACAAGAGCTACATCTCAGACCCTACGGGCCTCACTGAGCATGTTATATAATAACCAACAACGCTTGGTTTCATTTCCAACTTTTTAAGAGCTGAGGTCAAATTTCAGTAATGAGTTTTTGTCAGTCGCAAGTCATTTACCGTAGCTAACTCAGTGTCCATCTTGGATCTGATCCCTAACATCAGCTTACTGTCGATGAAAACTATGATGGTTCCACTGGGAATGATGGCCAAATAAAGTGGAGTTTGTTTGGGGTTTAATTCTCAGCAACATCTGTGGTAAAAGCAAAACAGCATTTCAGCAGAAACATCTCATATCCAATGTCAAGCCTGGCGGTGGAGGGGTGAAGATTTGGACTTGTTATTGCAGCCACAGGACCTGGGCACCTTGCAGTCATTGAGTCGAGCATGAACTCTTCTTTATACGAGAATATTCCAACACTGGGTCGTGCAACAGATCCTAAGCACACCAGTAAATCTACATCAGAATAGCTGAAAAATTAAAGAGTGAAGGTTTTGGAATGACCTCAGACCTCAATCCAACTGAAGTGCTGTAGCAGGACCTTAAGAGAGCTCTGCATAAGCGAGTTCACAAACACCTCAATGAACTGAAGCATTGTTGTAAAGAAGATTGGACCAAAAACAATGTGAGAGACTGATAAAGTCATAAAGGATACAGTTCGTTCAAGTTATTCCTATTAAAGGTGGATCTACATGCTGGTGAATCTTACGGTTTTACTTAATGCTGCCCACATGTTTGTTGTTTTTTTTTTCCTTCTGGCATAATTTTTGTTAAATAAATAATGGCACCATGAAAAAAATATATGATGTTTGTCTGATGTATTTGCCTGATACAAAGAGCCACAAATATAAAAAAATAGTGACTTTTATACACGACTGTACATACATACTGTATATACAGTATGTGCATGCCTTGCTGCTTTCTTACTGTATCATGGTTCCCAAAGGGATACGGTACAGTAGGACTTTTTTTGTGTGTGTGTGTGTTTTTAAGGTGAAATTCAATTCACTCTCTTTCTCTCGCTCTCACTCACTCACTCTGCTTTGGCATGTTGACACTTTATTTCATTTTAATTTCAGTGGCGCAGGGTGTAAAAGCTACATTTTCTATGATTCCAGGGTAGCAAGAACTTCTTTCATTCAAACCTTTATGCACTATTTTCAAGTAGTATCTAATAGTTGTTTACAAACCTGCGCCATCATGAACCTCTGATCTCCGGAGTCTTATTTGCCTCCTTCGCCATTTCTTTCTCACAAAATGTTTATGATAATGTTTTTTGTTTACAAAAACAAAAGGCCAGATCTGCCAATAATGCTTTGTTCTAGGATAAAGAAGACATTCTTTGGTAAAAACATAATAATAATAATAATAATAATAATAAATAAAGGGGTTTCAGGACTGTGTTCTGCTTTTGGTTCTGTTTGAGCAGAACGTTAAGGGACAGTGTCCTGTGGACGTGGTGCCTGAGCCTCTGGACATGCCTCTTGAGATGGCAGATGCTGCAGCTCAAGCCAAAGAGCTTAGGACGTTGCTGAGGGACGCTCTACCCCGACCCCTCACTCCTCGGCCCCTCGTACCCGGACAATCCCTCGACCTTTACTCGGAGAAGGCCCAAGCACACCTCGCCAATATGGGCATCCACGTTGGAGACAAGGTCGTCATTGCCGGACAGAAGGTACTTTTAGGTCTAATCATTTGGTTTAAAACAACAGGCAAATAAAAAGAGTGTGTAGTTCTTTTTCATAAGGTTTATTGCCCAAGGATGTATGAATTATACACAGTCATATTGTCCATTTCTATCCTGGTAAGCAACTAAAACCTCTTTTGAGTCTGCTCTCTTTCTTGCTTGACTTCTGCCTACGTTTTCTTTTTCTTTTTTTCTTTTTTTTTAACGTATCCTACGCCTGTGTTTAATGATTACAGGTTTTGGCTCCAGCATTCTGTAAAACCGCAGCTGCCAAAAAAACTTCCCACCTCTCCCCTTAAGAGCTTCACAACCACTTCTTGTACCAGTATCTGTTTAAGGTGTGGGTTGCACTTGAAAACCCAGTGTTTTACATTTCTAACAGCTAAGCTTTTAATGCGCAATTATATTGTATGAATTGTGTAGTAGTGCTTAATATTTCAAACTAAATTATTTAAAAAAAAAAGGTTATTACACATAATAATTAGAACAAGTAGATATGGATGACTCTGCCACCGTCAAATCTAGTCCTTCTTGTTACTAATTTGTATGCCTGAGGACACCTTTAGAATATACTTCAGACAGGAAGAAAGCTATTAAAGAAGAAGAAAATATTTCAGACTTTTTACCTTGCTGAAATGTTGACCTTGACTGGATCAGTTCTAGAAGTGAGTGAGTTTATCTGCTGGATACTAATTGATGTTTCTGTAGAAGCACAGATTTGCTCAGTGTTGGTTAAACAGTTGAATTCATGTGTAGTCTCTTAATATTTGATGGATGGATGGATGTATAGACACTCAGTATTAACTAGTAAGGTTAGGAATCACCACGGACGAGCTGATACGATATTGTCGCAATAATCATTCAGGTGCTGATTTGATTTCTGTAGCAATACTATTAATATCATGATTTTATAAATACACAAATTCAATTCCTAACAAACTTAAAAAGGGTCAAAAATGATCTGGCTGTAGAATTAGTTTTAATGAACTTTTAGAAAAGACAAATACATAAATTCCTTCCTTGCTTTTCAATACACTTCATCTGTCAGCAAGCGTCCATATGTTTTAAGCTGTCCTGCAAGCCATGAATGCACCGCTGTCTTCACTTCTTCATCAGGAGTGAATCTTTCTGTCCTCGTTGGGCTGCTTTCAGGGAACCAAACAGGTGAAAGTATGATGGAGCGAGATTAAGAGGATGCTTTAACACCTCAAAACAAAGTTTTGCAAAGTGTCAACAGCGTTTGCAGAAGTGTGCGGACGTGCACCGTCACGCGAGATCAGCGCCCTTAGATAGCGGTCCTCTGCATTTAATCTGAAGTTTAGGCTTCAGCTCCTCAATAAGCGTCTCACTGTAACGAGCACTGTTGATTGTTGAACCTTTTTCCTGATGATGTTCCAATACTTCTGACCCTTGAGAATCCCAGAAAACTGTAAGCGTTGATGAATTTTCCAGCTGCTGGTCGACTTGGCAATTGAGGACGTTTCCGTTCCATATGCTGCTGTTTACACACAGATTGGACCTGTTTGTCTGGCGCATCTCATAGTGCTCGATGTTGTTAATCAGTGTTGTTCGGTTCACCTTGTGATGGAGGCTGATCGGTGTGTATACATGTTATGGTACTTCTTGTACTATACCATATCAGTAGTATGTACTAACATATCTAATATGGTACAGAATGTACAAACACACCATATTAGATACCTGCTGATCACTGTGGTACCCAATTAGTACCATGGTCTTGAAGTACTACCATGGTACTACCCACTGAAGTCCCATAGTACCTACTGTGGTGCAGTGGTGACTCAGATGGTTAAGGCTCTGTGTGTTGCCACTGTTGAGCAAATAAATCATTTCACTATACTATAAGGTACATGTGACAAATAATTGAGTCTTACTCTCTTAATCTTAATATACCACCTAGTCCTATGGTGGTACCATGGTAAAGTCTGAAGTACCGCAGTAATACCTATACACTAGTTACCTAAGTACAATACATAGTAAAATTTCTTATGGGTATCTTTACTTTAAATCTGGAGTTCCAACTGCATTCTCGTAGAGGCGCATAGAAAAATTAGCTATTAATTAAATCCCATTGCGCACAGGGACTAAAGTGCAGCGAGCAGCAGAAATCCATAGATTGGCTAATCAAAATTCCATTATCATCTGGCCGCCTCTGCTCCGCCTGTTCTCTCTGATCTCTTTTTTACTCCTTTAAAGCCATTTCTAGCAGCTTTAATTTAGCTGTTTACGAAACGTAGGCGTACAAAAACCGTGGTCCGCTTTGCACTTTTCCTGAATGCACGCCCGCTCCGTAGGTGCATCGGTGTCTCTGTGCAAGAATAATCACTTTTCATTGCTCTCTGGAGGACAGGGCATGATAAAGCTGGCATGAAACAGGTCTATTGAATGAGCATTATCTTACTACGACCCCACACAGCTAGAAAACAATTTTGCCTGCTATTCCCTGCGGAGTTCTCTCATTTCTGCTCAAGGACTTCACTAAGAACACAGCGCTGGTGGCCTCCGTGACATTTTCGAACATTAAGAACGGATGTCTCTCTTTAATTCCTTTTTTTAAGAGTGTGCTGTGCATGCGTTCAGGTGGGGACCCTGCGCTTCTGTGGTAGCACCGAGTTCGCTGGGGGTCTCTGGGCCGGCGTGGAGCTTCAGCAACCAGAGGGGAAGAACGACGGATCCGTCGCTGGTGTTCACTACTTCACCTGCCGTATGAAGCACGGTATAATTGCAAATCTAATTTCTTTACAAGTAACACATTCACATCATTTTAATAAATCATCCACAACGCATGACCCACTATTATGATTGTTTAAGAAAGTGCATTACACTTTATATTTATCTTAATTGCGCATTATTAACATGATGGAACATTTCAGATCCAGACACAAGTTTGGATCTATTTTTTACATTCTAGAACAATATTAGTTTGGAATAGTCTGCAACTGTCTGGAACAGTTCTTGTAAGAACAGTATTGTGTCAAGTTCATTTACAAAACCCATGAAGGTCCATGATGAAACTGTCTCTCATGAAGATCTTCCCAGGAGATCAAGACCAAAACTTGCCTCTGCTGCAGAGGAGAAGTTCATTTAGTCACCAGCCTCAGAAATTACCAATTAACAACCAGCACCTCAGATTAGAGCCGTTATGAAGCTTTACAGAGCAGAAGTATTCAAAAGAGGTTACGGGTAGTCCCAGACTTACAAATATTTGAGTTTCGAATTTCAGCTGATGCGAATTGACCACGGTTCTACGAACATTCGTAGATGCGAACAAGTCAGGAGAGTATAATACGAATTTCGGAAAATCCTCAACAAAACGGAGAGATTTAAAGGCACAGAGACATGAGACTCTTTGATTTGACATGAGTGAGATTCATTTCCTTAGTTATGTTTTTTGGCCAGATGATGGCAGTATGGGGAAAGGGGACAGTAAGTCAAGAGGTTCGGTATGCTTTATTTTGTATATTCGCGTCAAAGGCATACAAGATCCACTTTGTCTGTGACATAAGAACAAATCCGACTTACGAACGTGCTCCCAGGACGGAACTCGTTCGTAAGTCAGGGACTACCTGTATTGCATATTTTGGACACTTTCAGTATTGTTTTACAGTGTAGAAAGAATAAAAATCAGCATAGAAAGACCACGGAATTAGAAGGGGTGTCCAAACTTTCGACTAGCAGTGTACATCACAAACTTTAAAGTATAAATGATTGATGTAGGATTGGAAGCATAGAAAGATGAGCATGTCTATAAAGCATAATGCTTTTAGAAACATTTATAGTATCTTCATTATGATGGTTTATGGCTGTATTCTATGGTAGAGATGACCTTCATAGAAAGTGTTTGTTTATTTATTTATTTACTGCCTTTCAAGTATCATTAGACATAAGCATCAGTAATTTTTTATTTCCTCTCCACTGTCTGCTATTTTTCCTTATATTTATTTTGTAGTTAAAATTTTATGTATCAGCATTATTGTCTGAAAATAGGTCATTTCAGCTAAATATAGCTCAGTAATGATAAAATATCTTTCAGGCTAAGTTATGTTAATACAAAACACTGGTTTGAAGCGGAAGCAATAGCAGTCTCCATTCTGTATTTTTTTGTTGATTTATTTTTGTTTCCCTTCCTTTTTTTTTTTTCTTGAATGAAATAAGCTTAAGCATTTGAATTCAGGAAGTCTAGTTTTGGTATAAAACACTGCGGTTATAAAGTCTCTCTCTCTCTCTTCTGTTCCTCTTCCCTTTTTTCCCCCCTGTAGGAATCTTTGTTCCTCTGTCTAAAATCAGTAAATTCTCAGAGCGTAGCAGACCTGTCCCTCGTCACCCCGGCGCTCCTCTCCGTCCTCCTCGTCACATCGACCTCTCCCGGGTCAAGTCGAAAGTCGACACAGGTACGCTTCCTTTTGACTAGCGGTGAAAGTGCCCTAGTTTTTCCACATGGTACGGTATATTTGTAGCCTTAGGGCGGGCATGATGCATGATCCGTCCCTTAACCTCTCCCTAAAGTGATCGTGGAGCGGTGATGAAGAATGATCCTGTCTAGGATAAACGCGAAATAGACAGGATCAAGACGGGCACGAAAGGAAAGTATTCGGAAGAGCTGAATGTATTAAAGAATTATAAAAGTATTAAAGAACTCAAACAATCAAAACTGTGTGCGTGGTTAAAACTGCTTGTATTGCAGGCCTTGATTATGTAGATTTAAGATTAAGTATAATTTTATTTTATTTATTTGATTTTATTTTATGCATCATTTAAAAATATATTTTTTTAACACTGAAATGTTCTTCATTTTGATTAAACATTTTTCTTTTTCTATTTAAAACACTTTTTCTCAGCAGTTTCTTGTCGTTATCTAAGAAACGTGCTGCTCCAGGCAAATATCATGTGGTGGTGTGATTACTTTTCAATAACAGAATATGAGCAGATGTTTTATTCCCATTTATACCACAGCTATTTGCCAACAAGTACAATTATTAACGCATTCTTATATAACATGTATTTTAGTCCATTTTTAATAAAGTTTAATATTGTTGAACATATCAGTGGGGAAAAAGTTAGGAAAGACTTTTCCGCAATGAAAGATCTGCACTGGTAACTCCATGTATGGTAAAACCATACATACAAAAACAAATAATTATATCAATAATAAATAAATAAATAAAACCTTCTCAGTGGTATTTGAGTTTGTAAATTTTTCTTCAACATTTAATAAAACTTTTCTTTTTTTTTGCCCGTTGTTTAGTATTATTCTTACGGTACATTCACACCTTCAGGCTTTAGTCCATTTGAATCGAACTCTAATTAATTTTCGACTGGAGCGAATACAGTAATTGCACTCGGGTTCGGACCAAATTAACTGAATTGAAGCCCCCAAAAAGAGCCGGTCTCAATCCAAATCATCTAGTGAAAGAACTTTGTGAGGAGGCTTACGGAAACAAAACAGGACCAACACACTGTACGTATCCGATGGATCTTCAGGAAATATCTTTGGCTGATGCGCATTTCACAGTTCAGTAGGATTATTTATTTATTTATTTATTTATTTATTTATATTTATTTCCCCCCCAGATTTTCTTTCTAATTTAGTTGTAATAAACAATCACCAGCGTGTAACGTCAATCATGAAATTTTCTCTCTCATGTCACAGAAACATGCATTAGTCAATAACGCAGGATCTTCTTCCTGTATTTACTTTTTTGTTCCCGCCACAAAGGCCATCTGTCTAATAAGTGGAGAGGACGTTCTCGTGTGGTTTGAAGTGACGCATTGTGACACACTTGGTTTTTTTCTCTGTGTGTAAGAAACCGAGTGAAAGGGGAAAAGACAACAAGTGTACAAACTCATCAAGTGATTCAGACCAGAATAAACACACTAAGGTATGAAAGCACACTTGGATTATTTAAGAGGGTCTGCCATTAAACTCATTGTGTAAGTTGGATCTGTAGAAATAAGTGGAACAAGCTCCAGTTAAAGAGATTAAACCTACTGTATATTCTTTAAACAATCAAAGCTCCGCTTTAGAAATTCAGGGAATTTTAATATTAGTTATTTATTTAAACCATTATCAGAGAGAGAAGCTCCTGTACTCTCTCTAACACACACACACACACACACACACACACACCTACTTGGTGAATAAATAATACTATGTACTGCACACTCTGCCAATATTTTCTTAATCCTGATTAATAGAAATCATTACACCTACTCTGTGCATCCTTATTTATCCCAGCATCTCCCCACAGCAGTGTAAGATATAGCATTCATTTTCTTTTCGTGTGTGTGTGCACGCGCGTGTGTTGGAGGACGAGTATGAAGTTGTTGATTTGTTTTCCTAAGCTATTTGAGGCACACTCTTGTATTGGATTTTCCTGCAGAGCTTAACTCTCCTTCCCTGATCTATGACTCTGGCTTTCTGTGTACAGTGTTTATAAAGGACCATTGCTTTAAGAAAGACATTTTTATTATAAAGTATGTTTTTTTTAATTTTTTTTTTTTACCTTCACTTGTTTTACCCAAGACACAGCTGATGTGTATATTAAGTGATGTTAGGAAATAAGTGTTCCTATGAGACGGGTTTATTTGGATGGTTCGGGTAAAGTGTGAAAACTCCCTAGATAGATTTTTTTTTACAGATTATCGATAATAATGATTAACAAGTGGAACCGGTCAGCAAATGTAGGCGGTAAAGGTGAAGGCGTTTGATTTTAATCAACAACTGTTTGTGGGGAAAATAAAGCTCTTGATGCTTGTAATCACAGGACCTTCTATGATGGGAAAATAATCAACAGTAGGTTGGTGTAAAAAAGCAGAATTGTGACAGAGTTACAGTTACCAGTTGATTTAGTTTCCAGAAGCCCTGAAGTGTTTTAGTTTCTTTATACGACAGCAAATTCTGAACAATTATCATTTTTTGCATTAATTACTGATTAGTTAGATACATTAAACGGAAAACGATAGAGAAGGTGAGTGATACAAATTTCTATTTGCTGTTTTGGAAAACTATTCACCATTGACACCGGAGACTCCAGAAATCCATTCTAAACATATAATAAAACTGTAAAGTCTTA
Organism: Clariallabes teugelsi; assembly: GCA_030014215.1. NCBI lineage: Eukaryota > Metazoa > Chordata > Actinopteri > Siluriformes > Clariidae > Clariallabes > Clariallabes teugelsi. The sequence continues at coordinate 2,259,640 of JAQMYG010000005.1, forward strand.
TTTTTTACATTAAAGATATTTGCAAAAAAATTGTGAGGACACATCAAGATGGTTTTTTAAACTTTTTTGTCTGTCTGTTTGTTTGTGCACACAGAATATAAAAACTTCTGAACTAATTTTAATGGGGTTTTCACAGATGTATTTGGCCGAACTTGAGAAAACATATAGGCTTTATTTCATCAAATTCAGGCCATGAGAAGAGAAGATATGCTATTTAAATGGAAATGCCCTTATATCATAAAAATTGAGACTAGTTCATCTCAAAATTCAACAGATGGCGCTGTACATTTTTTAATACGCTCTTATGAATATCCAATTGAAATCTACTTAATAAACACCATGTCACACGTGTAATGCCGCACACTTCACAGTAACCAGTGCTGGGTGTAACGTGTTACAAAGTAACGTGTTAAAGTACTCAGAAAGATGGAAACCTAATCACAGCGCCAAAACTCGCGGTGAATCATGATGAACCGAACTTACGGCCACCGCGCGAAACCATGTAGGTCAGATAGAGGCAGAGGTGGAAAGAGTAATAAAATTTTGTACTTAAGTAAAAGTACTGTTACTTTAGTGAACTTTTACTGAAGTAC
>JAQMYG010000005.1:2363087-2374996 GCA_030014215.1 Clariallabes teugelsi
TTTATTAGCATTCTAATGAGCACCTCACTTCAGGTGAGCAACCCTCGTCACCTGACTGAGGTGCACTCTGGGAAACCGAGTCTTTAAACTGAAAACTGAAAATTGAACACTGCCCTCTAGTGGGCAACCCTCACAAGTACGCCGGAGCTATGATTAGACTGTCTAAAAGACTGGCCTCCCAGGAACTCCTTTAATGACCCAAACATGTGGAAATGGCTTGGCATGAGGTCAGGACTGTACAGGGGATGTGGCGATAACTCCCAGCCGAATTTCTGTAACGTGCAAGTGGTGTTAGTGAATGATCGTGTGTACAGATCACATAGACAGATGTGTGCCTTCCGCAAGCTGGCGACAAGATATTAGTGGATTTTCAAGAATCAGGTGAATGTTCACGGGATCAACTGCAGTGGGCTCCAAGCCACCTCGGCCGGGATCGTCATTCATGGACTTACATGGCCTTCTTTAAATCGTTTACACTGTTCAAATGTTTTACTGCTGCTTCTGTAATCTTCTGTAATTGTCAATTGGTTTTACACATTTATTCGCAAAAGATTTCATCAGTACTGGTTGACTTTAACTTGAACACCAGTTATACATTAAACACTTTCTATCATGAGTACAGGAATTACATCAGCCAAAATCAAACAGTGGAAAAGATCAATCCAATATCTGACTCCTATTAGCAAGTGTTTTGAGCCATGTACATGTTCAACCATACTGTTATTATTTGACTGCACACAATATTTAAGAATACTTAAGAGACAGCAAAAGGCTCTCAGAATCTGATCTGGCAGTTCTTCAAAAAGATTAGACGTAAGAGGCTTAGCAGGGCTGAATATGCATAAAAAATGATTATTATGGTTACAGCACCTGTGGTTACAAATCAGAATTTTATACAACCTTGAAAATTCCCGTCGCTCCAATTTAAGTGTGAAATTAATATCCAACCTGGCTGGAAGCTCATCTAGAGGGCTTCTTGTTTCATATGTTAAAGGGCAACATCACCCTGTGAAGCTTCATCGTAGAATATTAAAAGTGACAAAAGAGTCCCCCCCCCCAAAAAAAAAAAAAAAAGTAAAAAGAAGAAAAATTAGGTCAGAGTCCAAGTAAAAAAGGCCAAAACTGCAATCTTAATCATTCTCTAAGGATGGGCATTAGCACAGAATGAACATTCGAACGAGCCCAATCAAGCACATGGAGACGAATCGGCCCAACGGTTTCCTCTCTGCTCTGCTGTCTCGCGAGTCAAGTGCGATTGCTAATTGGAGTGAAAGTGTGGTTGTATGTGAATGTTCTGTACATTGATTTCTTTTCTTCCCTCTCCTGCCTTTCTCAAGCAGCAAATGATATGGTGGAATGAGACAGGGGAGAAAAGCCGGATCTCAGAGGGATTTATTAAGATTTTAGATGTGTGAAACTTGACTTAGGACAAAATTGAATGCAAATTATGAAAGTGAGCAATCTGAAAAGTTGGTAAGCAGGAAACTGTTGAGGCTTTTGTGCAGCATTGAGCAGTAGCTGTGTTTTCAAAGGATGATTATAACATATATATATATATATATATATGATATAACATATACTGTATTTAGGGTATAAAGTTAGAAGTCCAAATACACACTATGTAGGAGGGGTGTATCGCAGTGGAACTATATTTGTGCTCCAAATGTCTGTAGTTGTTTTCAGATTAAGCCTGGAAAAGTATGGAATTAATATCGACTGAAGACTAGAACCACCATTAACGATGTTATATACTGTAAGAATCTCAGAATTCTGAGTTTAAAATGAAGGCCTTTCACTCCAATCGGCGAGAACAGCTTTTCTCAGGACTTATCTCAATAGTCATTCTACCTGAGCCTCTAATAACGAACTGGACTTCATATTAACTTAAAGGCTTCCAGAACCAACTTCCAGCCTCCTAACACACAGTATGACTGCAGATCAATCCCTGCTACTGTATCTGTTTTAACCCAAATTCGATGATGGATGGGTTCCCTGGTGAGTCTGGTTTCTCTCAAAGTTTCTTCCTATTGCCATCTCAGGGAGTTTTTCCCTCAGCACCTCGGCTTGCTCAACAGGGACATCAGGGATTTGATCATTTGGTTCATATATATTTACATTTCATACAAATTTCCATACTTATCTTTTGATTCTGTTTTATAACAAATAGAAATGCCAGGACTCTCAGAATGTTGTGTGAATTCTGCTTACGACCGTTCTACAACCTCAGCTACATCACTCGAGGTTATGATCACAACCGTCAATGTGTGAAGGTCTGTTTTTCCCACTCATGCATCATTATTATTAATATATAAACCAACTTATTACGAATAAAGAAGTAATTGCTAGTCTTCGTATACACATTATTTGTTCTTTTTTTAAACAATCCAATTGTGCATATGTGCTACCTAGATACTTACGAGTCGACTAATCCGTATAGTGGGAAAGTGACGAGACGCCATCCCTTGTCCACCTTGGCCTCCCTGCTGGAGTTCCACAGACTTCTCTGGCCCTCTGGTCCTGTGCTGTTTTCGATGATCCAGAGAGAAAGAAGACCATTTGGGCTTCCACATATCTGGAACTGTACCTGCAGATCACATCATATCACATACAGTACACAGTGCTGCATCTGTGATTTATAGTATTTACATTTAATAAAAAATAGGCACCCGCTTGGATTGTTTCATTCTTTATTTGCAGTAGGAAGCCACACTGGCTGGTACATATTGAAACCCTTATAATGCACCACACTTCTGTGTAGATTGGCTTCGTTAAACTGATGAGGATTTGAACGTGTGTGATTATTAGTGTGAACTATGGTTATAATTAAACAATAATTATCAAATATGGATAATATAATTTTCTACTACACATTTGTACAGTAAGTGTGTAGAATCAAACCTTTTTTTAAATCAATGGACTCATTCTTGAGTGTGGTTTTATAGTGACACACCTGAGAGCACCCTTAAGGCCAACATCCTTTTTTATTACAATGTTCAGTTTTACAACTCCACCCTCTATTTTTAGAGATTTCAGGTTTTCTTTGCTTGCCTTGCACTTTGTATAGTTACACTTCAGAAAATCAGCCTTTGTTTGAGCTTTTAACCTATACTTCTAAATATTGATTTTCTGTGCTACATCTTGTTGAGGTACCGTCATTAGGCATAACATTAAAACCACTGAGAAGTGAAATGCATTACATTGATTATCTCATAACATTGGCACTGGACAGGTGGAGGGATGTAAGAGGTGGTATTAAAGAGGTGGTAGCGCCACAGATCCGGTCTCTTTCTCCAGATGTCCTCCCTCAGATGCATTAAAACCTGACAGTAGAATTCTATTGACAGACTATTGACAGTCCGGTCCGTGGGGACGAATTCACGATGCACAATGCTGCAAATGCCAAAAAAAGACATTGAGTATGCACTCGGTCGAGCTGCGGACCTGCCTTGCCTTTTTTGGTGGTGGAGATGACGGGCTCCTCCACTGTGAAGACTGTTGCTTCGTCCCAGGGTCATACATGTACACCCAAGTTTTGTCACCGGTAATGATCCTCGACATGAAGGATGGGTCATCCACGACAGACTGATGGAGTTCTTGGCAGACTTCCCTCTGCTCCTGGGTCAGCCGCCTAATGACAAACTTGTGAGGATTGCCTGGACTGTTCCGTAAGACACACAGACAATGGCAGCAACGTTGTGGATTGTTCTTAAAACACCTCAAACGACCCATTGCTGCTTCGCCATAAACTCATATCAAATGTCTCTGTGTCAGATTTGCCCAACTTCACGCAGAATTTCACATTTGCTTTTTGTTCTTACATGCTGTTCAGGATGAAATAGCATCACCGTGGTTAGAATAGCACCAGTTGCACAGATCCCGGTGCACAAAGGACGATGTCTTTTGGCACACTGACTTATGAAGGTCGGTGTTCCCTCTGACTGTGTGTGCAGTCTTGTGCTGCCATGTTACAAAATCTTTTTGATACCACCTCGTATTAGGCAGCAAGTAAAAAATATGTTCTCAAAGTTGATACAGTATGTTGGAAGCAGGGAAAAAATTGTGCAAGGATCTGAGTGACTTTAACAAGTGAGGTCAAGCATTCTGGTCAAGCATGACAGGTCTTGTGGGGTGTTCCTCGGGTGCAGTGCATTGAAAGACAACTGCTGAACCAGCAACAGGATCATGATGCACGAGGGGAAGGAAGTCTAGCGCACCTCATCCAACACCACAGAAGAGCTATTGTAGCACAAATTGCTGAGAAAAAGTTATACAGCTATGATGGAAAGGTGTCTGAACTCATAATATACCACATTTTGCTGTGTGTGTGCCTGCAAACAGCAATATACAGCTACTGTACAGTAGGCAGGTGATGATCAGAGCTGGACCTTAAAACAAAGGAAAAAGGTGGCCTAGGCTGGAAAAACATGGAATTATGTTTTCTTTTGCATCACGTAGACAGTTGGGTGAGTGTGAGTCACCCACCTACGTGGGGAAAAGATGGCACCAGGGTGCATGATGGGAAGAAAGCAAACCAGCAGAGTCTGTATGCTGCTCTGAGCAATGTCCTGCTGGCATTCATGTAGATGTTAATTTAGCCAAGAGGTTTTCAACCTCTCGTCCTTCACATTTTAGTGTTTTCCCTGCTCTATCATACACAGTTTAATTCAGCACAGGCTGATAATTATCTGGTTAGTTAAATTGGGTGTGCGAGAAGCTGAGGAAACTCTAAAATGTGCAGGGCAGGGCGTCCTCCAGGGTCCTCGAGGTTGAGAGCCCCTTCTTTAGCCCCTTTCACACAGGTTGTGAAAGGTAGCAATATTAGGCGTTAATTGCACCTTGGTGTTGTGTGTAAAAGACACAGAGGCGTTATTATCGCTGTTCCACCGATATAAACATGGTGGCAGACCAGACAAGTTCACACCTTCATAGCAACATTATTCCATAATGGTAGTGAACTCTTTCAGCAGCAAATTGCTCATAAATTATTTGGGGGAACATAAGCGAGTTGTAGCTGTTGACTTGGCCTCCAAATTCCCCAGATCTCAATCTGATCAATCATCATTGTGGGAGGTGCTGGATGAACCAGTCCGATCAATGGAAACACCAACCCCAACTTTAGAGCTGTTCTTGTGCCAGACGTGGGACAGTATTAGAAATGTGCTTTTAAAGTTATGGCTGGTTGGCTATTATTATTATTATTATTATTATGAAGTGTGCACTAAGTCCACTTTTACTGCTCCTCTTATAGCATTTGTGGTGGCACACTGTGGAGGACGACACAGTCAGGTGCTAAACAAGTTAAGTTTTTCAGTTTCGGTGTTCAAACAGGGGATACGAGACAAGGTGAGTAAGACAGAACTTCTCAGCTAGAGGCCTTTTTCTTCTGTGGGACTTGAGCCAAGCTGCTGTCATGCCCCGCTGTGCTTGCATAGTGCTCTCAGTTCCATATGTACAACAAAGAGCCCTTTTCCTTCCATTTATCTGGAGCTGTCAATCAGAAACTCTGGCCAGATGGGTCCTTTACCTCCATGTGGGTCTATTTCTACTTGATCCTTTTACTTCTTTACTTTCTTTCTTGACTTTTTTTTTTTTTTTTGCCTAGGCATGTCTTGCTTTCTGTCTCAGTTCCCTTTTGGACATACTGTACACATTCCTCTATGCCTGGCTCATACTCCCTTTTGCACCTGTCTGTCTTTCTCAGCTTTCGAAGGACTCAATTACTAATTGAACTAACAAGAGTGAATAAATGTTGGTCAGGGTCCAAGCTGTTGAAGAAGGCAGGTCCGGGAGAGCTGTCGTTGTCATTGTTTGTTATTAGTTTGTGTCGATCTAGACAATTGAATGACGGGCAAGACAATGAAACTTTACAAATGTATCATCACATGCAGATGGTCTGCTGAGGTATAGAGTACAATTCTGTATACGAGGACATTGCAATCAAGAGGTTCTACATTTAAGGTAGGTGTGGGTAAGAGTCTGTCCACATGCCATCGGGCGATAAACTCTCCCCTCCCTGGACATATATCAGTCATTTCAATGGCATTTCTTACAGGGTCGGGTTGCCAGCTTGATGCGCGACTGTATCTAAGCAGTTGAGGGTAAAGGTCCTTGGTCAAGGGCCCAACAATGGCAGCTCGTTAGCGCAGGGGTGCAAACCAGGGACTACCCCTGCTCCAGGTAAGTAAACTTAATATAGGAACTTTAATAAAATCCTTAGTTTGATACATAAACAATGTTTGACAGTTAGATTTTTAAGCAAATATTTTATATATAATAAACATTACATGTAAATCTGACTTAAATTAAACATATCATGTTTTTACATTATATTTGTATCATCCTAACATTGAAATTGCATCCAATTACATTGGTGTGTAGCGAGAACCTCTACTCTGGATTAAATGCCGGTAGTATTCATTACAACAGTTAAGGATCATTTTTCATTTAATTAGTAAAAATAATGAGCATAACCATGGACACTGATCTAAAAAATATGCTAAATACCTGCTATACCTTAAAGTGAAATTATACCTTGGATAAATTACCATAAAACTGAATTAAAAGCAATCATCACACCATATCATGATGAGTTCCAATTAATCAACTGGTCTTGATTTAGCTATGACATTTTATCAGGAAGTTGGCATATTAATCACACACCCCTTTTGTCTTTGGTGATCAAACCCTCCCCGCATGCATATGAAACTCTTTATCAGTATGCAGTGCCTCGCTAATGGCCGCATCTTTTGTTGCCTTGTGTACTCGAATGAGAGTGGAATACATTTGCTAGAATATGAAAGAGGGTCTGATGAAAAATGCTCTTAACATAATTTCCTCCGAGATCCAAATAAAGCTGGCCACACAGGCACGCTGCACGCTCGGAATGCAGAATTTCTGCTCTCTTACCATGCAGGGGGCGTTGCGCAGCGGATAGAGGAACAGTGGACTGCGCACAACTACAGACCACCGTTGGCCTTTGAACTGACTTTCCAGAGCCAAAACAGAACCTGTCAGGAAACAAGAAAGCCAGATATAAAACATACCAGGAGAAATAAAAACCAGGACACTGACAAGAGAGAGAACTGTTTACACTTTTTGTGACTAAAGGTGGCCAAAAAATGGTCTGTGACTACATATGTCTTTGATATTTTGAATTTATATAGTAATGTTTGTAATGGGATAATTATTATGAAATCCAGTTCAAGCCAACAGTATCACGTGCTACAGCTTGTCATTGTCAGGCACGGCGTAAATGCAGATGTTAAGGCTTCAATAACAAAATACAGAAATATCATCCAGAACTGGGGTAAACTAGACAGAAAATAACAGCCGGAGGACAAACAGACTGTACAACAACAGTGACAACAGATGTGAGACAAAGACACCAGACCGGGCTGAGGCTTAAATAAAGGCACTTATCAAGACAACACTGAGCACCTGTGAACAACTGTGAAACAAGAAACAATGAATGCTCATGTCAATGTAAAAGTCCCGAGCACTAAACACAAAGTCCAAAAAAGAAAACAAACAAAAAAACAAACACAAAGTCTGATGGCACTCGGAGCGCCCTCTAGGGGTTATCCCTGACAGACATGTGCTTAAAATGAACCTCTGCTACTACAGTATACCTTGAACATTAAAATTGTACAAATGTGACATCAAACTTCAGGGATCACCATTGGTGGTGGCTCAGCGGTAGCTTGCTATGCCATGCCACCTGCCATGCCCAGAATGACCGGATTCAATTCCCACCAAATGCCCAAACACTGGATGCTGTGCCGGTGCCAAGCCTAGATAAAATGGGAGGGTTGCATCAACGGGTGAGCCCCAGTGGACTAATGAATAAGGGTTCCCATCTGCAGTATTTGTGATTTGGGGCTCACTGTGTTACGGCTCTGAGTTACTGATAGGAAGGTCAGTGGTTCGAGCCCCAACTCACCAGGTTGCTGCTATTTGGCCCTTGAGTGAGGCCCTTAACCCTGTCTGCTCCAGGGGTGCCATATAATTGCTGACCCCAGCCTACTAACAAAAGCTGGGATGTACGAAGAATAAAGAATTGTACTGTGCAGTAAGGTATATGTGACAAATAATGGCTGAACTTAACTTTAAAGTATTAGTTATGCAGTGGGCCTTGTTTTAAAAGCTGTGTATCATGTTATAAAGAATATTACATATACACTATCAGCCATGATATTAATACCACTGGCAGGTACACTCAACCACATTGATCACTAACTATACACCAGCAAACTGTTGACAGGATTGTGGGACCCCAAGGGTCAGCCATGCCGGCCCAAATGCCAGCACATCCGGTTTAGTCCCATAGTAAAGTTAATGCAGAACAAATTGGTGGAAAAATTCAATGCATCCGCTATAGAATACATCCTCGAAATTGCCCAGATCACAATCCGATCAAATAATCATGGGATGCACTGGACAAACAAGTCCGAGACACATGAAGGATCACCACTGTCAATGTCCTGGTGCCAGACACCACATCAGACCCAAATCCTCTGTGGTTTAATGTTAATGGTTTTAGAGTTTTGAAAAACTTTAAAAAAAAAAAAATAAATAAATAAAAAAAAAAAATTTGTAAAGTGCAGTGATATAAGGGAAATAAAACCTTCCAGACATGCTGTTAAAGGGAACTAATGACATCAACGCTGCTTCTCATCATGCTGCGTTTTATTCCTGACTTAGAGAATGTAACTGAGTGACTCTTAAACATGCTCAGGTACATTGCTAGGATGATATCTCAAAACAAAATTGAATGCTTGTTTGTTGGATTTATCTACTTAGTTATGATTGTTACCATCAGCTGAACTGATTAGACTGTAGCGACAGAGTCACAGGAAGTTATAACTAACATTAAACATTTTAGCCACAGTAGGTACAGTAACTAAATGCTCTGAATGAACTAATGATAAAACATAGCGCTGGTTTCAAAGCTCTATTGAAAGAGCTGAAAGCACACACACACACACACACACACACACACACTTATTGTAATCCCTTAGGATAAGGAGATAGAAACAAATGTATACAAATTTTTATTTTTAATAAATGTGTGAAACTTCATGCATGAGCCACGTGTTAAAGGGTGAAGAATTTGGAATCTACCTGAGGATGGACAGCTGTTTGTAAGAATTTTGGGCAGAGAAAGATGGACACCTTTGTACAAACTTTTACTTGACACCATCTGCCACCCACAGTCATCTTCTTCAAAGGAGCAGTAGCTTCCATTAAGGAACTGACCTGCAGAGAAAGGAACACAGAGACACACAATGAAGCAGGTGAAAAAGACACCGATGAGAAAAGAGCCCAGGAAACCAAGTGACCCAGGAAACAAACACAAACTCTAAAGAAAAGCAAGAAAGAGAGAAAGAAAGAAAAAATGAAAAGAAAAAATGAAAAGTTGATCCTGAGGCTCAGGCGCTTGTGTGCATTGATGAAAGTGTTCTGGACAGTGAAAAGCGAGGAACTCAGAGACAAACAAAGACGGCATGCTGATGAAGTTTATTTATTGGGGTTGGTAAAGCAAGAAGGATGAAATGAGAAAAAAAAAAGAAAGTCCTGTTAGTAGATATCCTCTCGTTCAGAAAATCCTTGTGGATTTGTGTAATGCTGTTAGGATTGATATGTGCTTTATTAAAAAGAGGAAAACTACTAGTGGGCTTCAACTAATATCTCTGCAGCTGATTGTCTGGCTGTTTTAATATTGCTTTTACACACGTGAGCCTTCATTACTACAGCTTTAATTGATTTAGGAGGAATATGTCACAAGTGGATAAAGAATAAAGAAAGACCTGCTAATTAGCTAATTCCTATCCATCCATCCATCCATCCATCCAGGAACCTCTATATTCCAACTAGGGACTATGAAGTCCAATGGTGACAGTTGTATTTATTACCATTTGTACTATCGTGGTAAGATCTCTGGTCAAAATTCACACACTGCGGGCAAATTTGGAAATGCAAATTAACCTAATCTGCATGTTTTTGGACAGTGGGAGGAAACCAGAGAACCTGGAGGAAACCAATCAAGGCCCGATGTTGGAATCGAACCCGGGACCTGGAGATGCAAGGCGACAGCTAGCTAATTTAAAGGGCATGTATTTTGATTATTTTTGGATATTTACATGGGTGTCCACTATATGCACAAATCTGCTTTTCAAATCTCCATCCTGCTTTTGTTTTACCATCTTTGTATTACCATGCTGTTCAGATTTCCGACTGGCCAAGTCGTCTTACCTGGTAAAAAGGGCAAAACTGAAGAAAACTGCAACAGTGGTTGTCATTTATTTGCGGTGTGAATGTTCTGACAGGAGGCGTGTATTTATTCATGGTCGACCCATTTCACATGGGTCTGATTTCTCATAAGGGATATTTCAAAGCTGCGCATTCGCTTCCAGTTTGAAGCTCAGAAGTGGATTAATTCAGTCTGTCTACGGCTTAACTTCAGATCCTGAAGCTGTAAGAGTAGCCAAATGAACATCATGTTAACAAGTTAGCCTGTTGAGCTTAGCTACACTGTGCAGGTAATATCACGCTGAAGCAGGATACAGGATCTTTAAGGCTAGTGATTTTAAAGAATAGTCAGAATATACAGTATAGCAGAGAGTCAGGGTTCAGGCGTTAGACTGCTGTCGCTCTGGATAAGGGGGCGTCTGCCAAATGCTGTAAAGTAAATTAATGTTAACCTGCTTAGCACTAAGAGTTAAAGTGACTGATAAGAAGCTAAATCTGCTGCCCTTGTGATTTTTAAAAGGCTGGGTTAAACATCCAGTATTATCATGTAATAGTTTACTTATTATAAAACTTTATTTATTTAGATAAAAAGGTGCTACTGTACAAACAAATTCCATGACATTTTATGAATCTGAATCAAACTGGAGTCTGGTAAGGAAAAGTAGGATGAAACTAAATCACTAAACTACTACCTGATTGTTTTCAGATACTGTACATGTATGTAAGATAAGAATGTATGATAACGTAACCTAACAGAACATATCTGCCATTTTAAACACTTGTAGGATCAACACATAAGCTGCCTCGAAATCTTCCAAGCCTGTGACTAGAATTTTGTCCTTTAATGTTGCCGAAGGAAGTTGATTACTTCTGGGGCACATCGATAATCAGCGAGCCAAGATTCAAGAGCATCCAATCAACCACTGAGGTGAGACGAGGCAGAACGAAGGTGACTACCATTAACCAGGAGAGTGTAAACATATCGACCAACGCGGCGTCATCCTACAGCCGGGAGACAAAGGGGAGGAAAAGGACTAGGGCCAGACGGGAAGCTGAAATATGACTCAGCTCAGGGTAAATATGTGTAGTTTTTCCTCCTTTATGTATGTATGAGGGGTGTTCAGGTCAAACTGGGACTTTTGATCACGCAGGATACTCAAATTCACCATTCGAATAATTTTACTGGGGCTGAGAGTCTCATCACCGTATTTGTGCTTGAAGTCTTGCAGATTTGCGACTTATTTATGAGAAATTTCATCACAAATCCCGATTTGACTTTAACGCTCCACCGTAGTTATAATAATGTTTTTACCAGTAGGAGTAATTACTCCTGACAATTATACAAAATATAATGGAGACCATATTATGGTTTATTGACCATAATTCTTGGTCAATAAACGTTCATGCTGGTTTCTAACCTTACCTTGGCTGTCTACTGCAAAGCTTAAAACAAGTACTGTATGCCGCCGCTATAACAGATGCTGCAATAAGAATAATAAGACTGCCTAAAACTTGCTAGTGATAAATTTCAGGATTTGATCGAGCTGTCAAAATGTCAAAATGCAATGCAATCTGCACTGTCACATCATCATCAAAACAAAGACGAGTACTCTGTACAGATGATCACATAATGTAAGGGGGGGGGGGGGGGGGGGGGTGCA
>JAQMYG010000005.1:2458609-2470704 GCA_030014215.1 Clariallabes teugelsi
TCAACTGTTCAAAGGAGATTATTGTGTGTTTTGGATAAACGCCTTCAGTATTATTTTACAGTGTAGAAAGAAATAAAAATCAGGAAAGACCATGGAGTTAGAAGGGGTGTACAAACTTTTGACTGGTAGTGTACACATAAAACATAACATTTTGGTTATGACAGCCAGCACTTTTTCTGCCTTCAAATGTCCAGAATAGTGTATATAGAATTCCTGTAGCTTTATAACTCTGACCTTTGGCTCAGTTTGCACCTTAGTGTAGCAGGAAAAAAATGCTGACCATAACATAAAATACATTTCAGAGCTCACTTCCTGCAGTCGGGTCGATTCAGGCCCACTTAACTAGATGCAGACTATACTGTAAGACCGCCTCGGGCAGATACTTATAGACTAGTGGGTTTGGTCATGCGTGTTACACCACAAGGTTCGAATCAAACAGAGTAAACACTTCATATGTGAAAGCACTCTGAGAGACTGATGGCGATGCTTTGTCCACAGCTCTGGAAGATGATGGACAGGGAACAATTTGGAGGAATGCCTAATGTAGAATCTTTCAGAGAATCAATCGTTTAGAGTGAGATCACAGAGGAGGTCTTTGGAAGAGAGAGTCCTTAGAGACAGAGACGGATTTAGGTCCAGGCGACATGGGTACTGTACAGTAGCTGACTAGTGCAGATGCACAGACCGCACAAAAACAAACAAAAGAAAAATGGTGATAATAAGTGCATTGGTTTTCTTTTTGCAATTTTATGAGAGAGGCAGGGTACTGACTGTGAGAGGTACGAGATGAGGAGGGAAGTGGATAGTGGGCATCAGCTCAGGTCTCCAGGGGGAGCAAGTGCACATCTAACTTTGTACACCAATGAAATTAGTAAACTCAATCACATGATGAAATGCTACCAAATAAACCACAGATCATTCACAATATTGTTAATATACAGTACAGTGCCTTGCAGAAGTATTCATACTGCACTTCTTGAACTTTTCAACATTTTGTCATGTTCCAACCAAAAAGACCAACACAAAGTGGCACATAATTGGGAATTGTAAGGAAAATCATAAATGGTTTTCAAATTTCTTTACAAATGAAAATCTGAAAAGTGTAACGTGCATTTGTATTCACTCCCCCTTTACTCTGATACCCCTAACTAAAATCCAGTGTCTTCAGAAGTCACCTCATTATTAAATTTAATCTCACTATAAATACAGCTGTTCTGTGAAGCCCTCAGAGGTTAAAAACCATTACATTAATAAACAAACAGCATCATGAGGCCCAAGGAACACACCAGACAGGTCAGGGATAAAGTTGTGGAGAAGTTTAAAGCAGGGTTAGGTTATATAAAAAAATATTCCAACCTTTGAACATCTCACGGAGCGCTGTTCAATCCATCATCCGGAAATGGAAAAAGTATGGAACTGCCAAGACATGGGCGTCCATCTAAACTGACAGGCTGGGCAAAGAGAGCATTAATCAGAGAAGCAGCCAAGAGGCCCATGGTAACTTTGGAGGAGTTGCAGAGATCCACAGCTCAGGTGGGAGAATCTGTCCACAGGACAACTATTAGTCGTGCACTGCACAAATCTGGTCTTTATGGACAAGTGGCAAGAAGAAAGCCATTGAGGAAAGAAGGCCATAAGAAGTCTTGTTTGCAGTTTGCAACAAGCCATGTGGAACTGCAGACGAGACTTCTGATGGCTTTCTTTCAACAATGGCTGGTACGGTATAGTGTGACAGCCGCATTTCATTTGTTTGTTGTGTTTGAAAGCGTTAACAATTCTATACATCCAGTCTACAAACCCCAAAGTTTTAAATGGTTTGAGTCTTGACCCTAGAATTGAGAGCGAGTAATGCCATTATTAATAAAGAAATATATATAAAAAAGGTCAAAGTCATCTAACCCTCACTGTATCCCTATATCAGTAAAGACAGGATTTTTTCCTCACTCAAAACATTTCTTTTCAACTCCTCTTCCATGATCAGTGGTTATTTTTATAACTCCAATTACCTCTGTGCTACTACTAGCACTGTTTTTGCCACCCAGCTCTTTACACTGCAAGATTAAAGTGATGATCATACCAATGGTTTTCTACTGTTCCTCATTAAATAAGATTAGAGTCAGGTGATTACCTACCATAATCAGTAGCTCATAAAGCAGAATGAGGCGTGATTGTCTTGGAATTCAACAGACATGGAAATGGAATGTTTGCCATACTTGTAGATTTAAGAAGAAAAATGAAAAATGTAGTGGGGGCAGAATGGTGGCTTAGTGGTTAGCACTGTCGCCCTGCACCTCCAGGGGCCCAAAGACATACAGATCAGGCTAATATAGTGTGAATGAGTGTGTGAGTGTCTGTGCAAAGGCAAATTATTATTATTATTTAAATTTTTATTATTATTACGGCACTCTAGGCTACATTTACATTACAAGCCACATTGCTCCATTCCGATTTTTCTTGGTTAGATCTGATTTGCATGTCATGATGCGTCACGTTTATCTGACTCTCAAGTAGATTCGTCTTTCCTCTGATGTGTGCATCGATACGTCTTGGCTCACACAATCTAGGCAAAAACCACATTATATTTGTGGAACCACTCATACATTTTAAACAATGGATGCGATTATAGCAAAAATACCCTTGGGGTTTTGCTCTGAAGGACCGCGAGCAGTTAGCCAGAAGAAGGAAAAAAGACAGACGCTTTAGCTGTTTTTCAGCCGTTGCTAGCACTACTATGGAATCACCATCCTGCTGATGCTGACTGATGACATCAGCACACTGTTCTGCATATCGGATATGAATCCGATCTAGGACCACAGACGAAAAATGACTCCGATTCAATCTGAAAAACAATAGGTTTCTGGGTCCTGTGGTTCTGTGTCACATTTGGGTAAAAAAAAATTTTATTTGCGTCTCTTTAGCCTGGTAATGTGAACGTTCTAGAACCGCCTCTGCTTAGAGGAAATATAAGATTAAGTCTAATTATGATGTGGAGTGGGTAATTCATGCATAATTACAATCCCATATCTGATCACAAACACACACTCATGCACATTTTTAAATACCCAGCTCATCTGGCAACAGAAGCCTTATAGATGAGATCACATTTTGCTCTATTTTCTGATGTTCTCATGTTTGTGAAAAACATGAAAAATGTTGACCTGCATCTGTATGATTTAATGCATTCGGTTTGCCCTGCAAATGATTGGGTGAATGCATAAAGAAACAGGTGGACCAGATTTTCCTAATAAACTGGTCGGTAAGTGTATTTGTAAAATTGAGTGTCTGAGGTTAGTGGAGTTCAAAAGTCGTCCTAGCCGTCCATTTGTGCTTCTTTTCACTTTTTTTTAGACTTACTGTAAAGGTACTCCAGAAATCATTACCCAGCTTCTTTGCTTCAGCAGATTAAGACTGCAGGGAGTGGAGAATCATTTTCTGAGCGTAAAGTTAAAGAATGAACTTTTCCAATAGCATAGAACCAAAAGACGATCATCTCCCTTGTTCTGTGGGTGGGAGAAGGCAAGGGAAGAGGCATTAAAGGCAGCCCATATCTCATGAAACCACTTCGAAATTGAGGGCATTTAATTAACAGGATGTAAATGCAGTCTCTCTCTCTCTTGCTCTCTCTCTTTCTTGCTCTCTGTGCATCTGGCTTCATCTGCTTGTTTTGAACTCAGCAGGAGGGTGAAACATGGAATGCCACTGAAAATTTAGTTATGTGATTGAGGAGATAGATAAAAGATATAATGAGATAGAATGACGTTTTGTTATGCGCCTTCTACGAGTCCTCTACGAAGCAACATTAAATAACCTGGACAGGGTTTTGCTGGCAGCAACATGTTTACTATTTCAATCCTTTAGGGGATGCAGAGATCTTCATTCATCGGCATGCTCTGATTTGCTCCACCTCCAAGCAGACGTAAAAGAGGTTGCTTCATGTTTACAGAGATTAGGCACAGAATAAAGCTCCACCAAGACAGATCAGTAGTCTTCTGGCAACAACACAAAAGTAGAGAGAAAAGAAACAAAAACAAAGGAAATGAGAACAAGACCAGCAGCCTTTTGATGTATGATGTATGATTTTGTATTTTTTTTTTTTTTTTCAGTGCTTCACAGTCCTGTAGACAAGGGTTCTGTATACAGTATAGTATGTGGTAACAATTCCAAAGACCCCTGAGTGATAGGAAGGCACATAAAAATGCAAAAGCAATTGAAAAGACATTCCTTCATCAAGGTTGAGGACCCTCTAAATTAATATTTCAAGGCTTTTTTTTTTTCACAAAAAAGCGCACATAAACATAAAAAAAATATACAGTTTTTGCATATTTTATAAATATACCTTGATCACCCATTAACATCAACACCACTACCATGTGAACTGAACAACACTGTACACCATATACATACACCAGAGGACATAAGGCTCACCTATGTCAAAGGGGACCAAAGTCCAACTAGTCCAGCCGGACCCCATAGAAAACCCAATGTAGTAATTAATTGCCAAAAGTCAATGCTAACCATGATAGAAAGGAACCAAAACACCTAGTGGCAGACAAAGAGCCCCAAGGTCACCAGCCTCCAAACTCCCTAGATCTCAATCTGATCGAGCACCCACAGAATGCGCCGGACAAACAAGCCTGATCCATGGAGGCGTGACACTACAACCCACAGCGCCCAAAGTATCAACTGTCCTGGTGCCAGACACCCCAGAACACACCCCAGAGATCTTGTAGAGCCATGCCTCAAGGGGCCAGAGCTGCCCATGTGGCACAAGGGGAACCTAAAACCTATGTGGTTTTAATGTTATTGATTTTAATGTTATGACTGTTATGACGGTGTACTGTTTATGAGTAAAATGTTTGTAAAGAAATTGCAAATTGAACTTATTAGTGGCTTATTGCTGGTCTTATTGCGAGCGCAGACGTCGCAGGCAGCAACAAATTGGTGAGTGTCTTCTCTGATCGAAGGCCACCAAAAGCGTTGCTGTACCAGAGCGAGGGTGTGAGCTCCACCTGGGTGACAGGCTAGTCGCGAGCTATGACCCCATTTGAGGACTTGGGGGTGAGGTACCAGCAGTACAAAGAGTTTGCCCGGTGGTGCCTCTGGGGCGCCAGGCTCTTGTTCCAGCCCCCGCTTAACCAGAGCTTCAATGTCAAAGGAGGTAGCCCCAATGAGACCTTGTGATGGCAGGATGGTGGAAACTGGAGTGTCATCTGTGACTGAGGTGAACCGACAGGTGAAGGAATCTGGTTTGGTGTTCTTGCTCCCTGGTCGAAAAGATAGGGAGAAGTTAAAACGGGAAAAGAACAAAGATCTGGCTTGGCAAGCGTTTAGATACTCAAGATTCTTGTGGTCCGTCCAAATGAGAAACGGGACCTCGGTCCCCTCGAGCCAGTGTCTCCATTCATTCAGTGCTAGTTTTATTGTGAGTAGCTCCCAGTCGCCGATTCCATAGTTTCTCTCGGCGGCGAGAGGCGGTGAGAGAAATAGCAGCAGGGGTGTAGTTTGCTGTCATTTGGCGACCTCTGAGAAAGCACCGCTCCCACCACGGAGTCTGAAGCGTTTACTTCCACTACGAGTGGGATCCGGCTGTGTGAAGACGGTTGCTGAAGTAAACCGACTCTTTAGTTTGGTGAACGAATCCTCCGCCTGATCGGACCACTGAAAGGGGTTCTTAGTGGAAGTGAGGGGAATGAGCGGGGCTACCTCTGATCTGTAGTTTCGGATAAACCGACGGTAGAAATTAGCGGACTCAAGAAAGCGCTGGAGATCCTTTCGAGTGGCTGGTCTGGGCCAGTTGGTCCCTGCTTCCACCTTAGCTGGGTCCATCTGGGCCTTAGACGGGGCGATAATGAAGCCAAGAAAGGAGACTGGCTGACAATGAAACTCGTACTTCTCCTCCTTTACAAACGTTTACGTTGGTTTTCAAGAAGGTCAAGTTTAGGAAAAACATTGGCTACCTGAAGGAGGTCGAATGCAGTCGACATTAGGGGAAGGGGGTAATGATTCTTGATTGTTATCTCATTCAGACCTCAGTAATCAATGCACGGCTGTAGCGTCTTGTCTGATGATGAATATATATATATATATATATATATATATATATATATGATGAGATATATCTGTCCATAGCCTCTTCTCAAGTGACAACAGTGAATACAGTCTACCCCTGGGAGGAGTTGACCCCAGAAGGAGGTCAATAGCTCAGTCATAAGGTCTGTGGCGTGGTAGAGAGATGGCCCGCGACTTGCTGAAGACCTGCTTGAGGTCAGCATAGTCAGGAGGGACAGCTGAGAGGTCAGGAAACTCCTCATTGTCATAGGATGTGGCTGGTAAACAGTGAGCTGACTCAGGAAGACAAGCACAGAGGACTCCATTCCAGAATGGTGTTCTTGGAGCAGTCAATGTGAGGGTTGTGACGAGTCAACCACACCCAAGAACCAAAGGTGAATAAGCGTTCTGCATGACCAAGAAGAACGGTCTCTTCGGTATGATTGCCAGACACCTGTAGGGTTATCGGGGCTGTCTGAGCTCCAGAGCTAGCGTAGGGAGGTTAAGTTCCTTGACATGTGGTGGAGATAAGGTTCTGCATGGATGGGGCGGTAGACGTGGATACAGAGGCGGTTTGAGCATGATGCCTCGGTGTCAGTCGAGCATCCATGCGTCCAGCTAAATCCATGAGGCCATTCAGATCGCTGGGAAGTTCCTGGCTGATTAAGTGGTCCTTAACATCCTCAGAGAGAGCGTGGAGGAAAGCGTCATAAAGCACTTGGGTGTCCCAGTTTGAGGAGGCCGCCAGAGTCCGGAACTCGATGGCATAATCGTAGGCAGAATGGAAACCTTAGCAAAGTCCCAGTAGGTGTCTGGCTGCCTCTCGTCTAGAGTGGGAGCGGTTGAATATCGCTAAACGATATAAAAGAAGAACAGCATGGGTCATTAGCGTCCCAAACTGCAGTTCCCCATTCACAGGCCCGGTCGGTGAGGAGCGTGATCACAAAAGTCACCCTTGAGCGTTCAGTGGGGAAGAAGAATGCTTGGAGCTCCAACAACAGAGAACATTGCGACAGGAAGTTCCTGGTTCACCGTTGTAAGGCTGTGGGTTAGGTAGCCGGGGTTCATGATGTGGAGTGTGTACTGGGACTGAAGGAGGACTGGCTAGTAGTTGCTGAAGCTAAGAGGTGATAGATTAAAGAGTCTGGGTCACCTGCTGGATACTTTGCTGGTGAGAGCCCAGTAGCACCCCCTGTTGTGAAAGTGCCTACCTTAACTGATCCAAATCCGCTGGTTTTGTCATGGCCAATGTATACTGTCAGGGACCAGACTAAACAGGAGTGAACCCAATGGCAGACAGGTAATTTATTTGAAAACTTTATTACTGGCCAAAGGAGTTTAGCTTGCAGGCGCAGCATGAGCAGAGAAGAGTTGTGCTTGTGAAATAGGGTATTACCAGGCCGTGTGGGGGAATCCCCTGTGACGAGGGTGGTGGCGTGTCGATAGTGCGGAAGTGGGGTGTGAGATGAAATTTCCAACGGTCGCGTGTACTTGAAGGAAGGTAGAGATAATGCGATTGCGGCATCCAACGTTCGAGTAGTTAACCCCGCAGAGAGTGAGACACACAGCAAGCTGGCGATGCACTCTTGTCTGCGATCCGCAAATGTGTCCACAAGCACGCGTAAACACAAACACACACAGATTGCCGGAGATTGTGAATCAGGTGGAAGAGACAGGCTGGATAGGAAGCCGGCAGAATATAGCTGCGCTCTTGTACGTGATCCAGAAGAGAGAGCAAGAAGTCCGTGAACCAGAGCGGGGTCGGCAATGAGAATCCAGCAGCGGAGGCAGTGAAATCCGGAAGCGTGATCCAAAAGCAGTGTCGTAAAAACAGGCGAGGTCATAAATGTAGAGTAATCCAAAAAGAGGGGGATAATCCAAAGGGCGTGACATGAGACGAAATCCAAAGAATAGGCAAGGTCAAGCTCAGAAACGAAATACTAGAGAGTTACAGGGAAAAAGCAGGGGAAATAGTAAGATACATCAGCCAGGAGTGGATTCTTCGGCATCTACTTAAAGCCACCAGTAGGTTGCCAAATTAGGGACAGGTGTACTCAGGTAATCAGCCCGGGGAGAACGGAAAACCTTGGGTGGGTTTATGACCTCTGGATGTACTGGGCAGATTATGCAGGCTCATGACAGTTCTAATGAGAGAAAAATGAAATGATGCCTAAAGCCAACAGCTTACTGAAAGGTCAAGCTGTCAGATGAGAGGAGACTGTGAATGAATTAGTCTCAGGGTTCTGATTCATACATCACTGGATTAATCCATACTCAATAATTTTCCTGCCACATTATATGTCACATTTCCTTGTGTATAACATGGCTTAGACTTTTTTTTATCACCTCCTAAAGACATCAGTACTCTATATTTCTCCAAGATTTAAAGGTCTCATATTTTACTATTTCTTCAACAGCGAAACACGGGTCTCAGAGCTCCCTCAAAAAGTGTATATTTGCCTGTGTAAATGAGCCAAGACCCATCA
Organism: Clariallabes teugelsi; assembly: GCA_030014215.1. Taxonomy (NCBI): domain Eukaryota; kingdom Metazoa; phylum Chordata; class Actinopteri; order Siluriformes; family Clariidae; genus Clariallabes; species Clariallabes teugelsi. The sequence goes on from JAQMYG010000005.1 coordinate 2,467,144, forward strand.
GAGAACAGCAGAGCTGTCAACAAGCCAGGGGAAATGGCTCTTCTTATATGAGGTCACATTAGGGAAAAAAATCGAATTGTTAGTTTAAGCCCCTTGTCAAAACTAAAATGAGAAAAAAGCAATAATTTTTTCTCACTTTTTTTTTTTTACTTACCCGCTGTATGCCCATCCAAATGAATGTCTAAAAAATTTTTTACAGTGGTGTAGAAGTTAGCACTGTGTGCCTCCCCCTTCAGAGTTGAAGGTTTGATTTCCATTTTAGGTTCTGCATGCATGGAGTTTGCATGTTCTCCCTGTGCTTAGTGGGTTTCCTCCAGGTGCTCCGGTTTCCTCTCACAGCCCAAAGACATGCAGATTAGACTAAAAGGCATTTCCAAACAGAATGTAGTGTGAGAGTGTGTGAAAGCTTGTGCCATTTGATGGATTGGCAAACAGTTCAGGGTGTTCCCCACCTCATTCCCCAAGTCCCCTAGGATAGGCTCTAGAACCCCCAATGAGTCTTTACAGGAATGATGAAGTGATGAAGAGAGGGAAAGAGGGAGAAGTGAGAGTAAATCAAGTTTCCTTAATAGACTGTAAATAAAATTGCAATTAGTCATATAATTTGAATTAAAAGTTGAAGATGTTTCTTTTACAGGGAATTATTAATGTGCAGATATACTATATACTGATTAACCATAAAACTATGACCTAACATTGATTAGGTCGCCCCCCGTTGCAACTAAAATAGTGATGCACTATGTGTGCACTCTGTGCTGGGAACCAGTATTAACAGTTTAAGCAATTTGTCTGTTAGATCAGACTACAGGCTGGCCTGTGTAGTCAAATCCAATAGAAGAGCTGCTGTAACTCAAATTGCTGAAAAGGTTAATGCTGGTTCACATGGAAAGGTGTCAGAACACACAGGGCATCATTGTTTTAGTTGCACAAGGGGGACCTGCTCAATATTAGGCGGTTGGTCATAATGCTATGACTGATCATATGACTGGTCATACGAAAATAAATTATCCACTCATTCTACATTGCAAGGGTATATTAGATGGTGATTAATCAGATGACTTGGACCTGTTGACGCTAGACTACTTTACAGGATTGTATACATTTGTACTATAAAAGAGTGGTCTTCTCATAAATCTTTGAACTTTCAAAATCTTTCAGATCTTGTTTGATTTCCCAAACTTCTAGATTTATTTATGGAACAAGTGTATTTAGTTTTGCTTTGCTAATAACTGCTTCCTTTACAGTAAGTTTAAGCCTTTATTTGTCACATATATGTTTCTGCACAGTGGATTTTTTTCTTCGCATATCCATATAACCGGGGTCAGAGCGTAGGGTCAGCCATGATACAACGTCCCCAGAGCAGATAGGGTTAAGGGCCTTGCTCAAGGGCCCAACAATGGCAACCTGGTGGAGCAATAACTTAGCCCTCTGAGCCACCACTACTCTATATTAATGCTGTACGTGTCTTTATTTACTACTAGACCAGGCATCATGGACAAAAATGGTGATTTGGCTTCCGGTTATTTTTTCACCTCAATTAGGAGGGTGACAAATTAAGATGAGAAAAATTACATTTTTCTTTATTTATTTTTAGTAAGGAAGGACCACCACACCCTACCAGGACAGCCTTAACAAGCCAAACAAGTTCAACACACATAGACCAACAGCACTCAAAGAATCCACTACTAAGGGGAACCCAAAACCTAAGTGCATTTAATATTGCATAATAATGTTTTAATGTTAAGGCTGATTGATGTATACCTACTGTATGAGGACAAGATAAGGGAACCAAGACAAACCCCTGTGGAACACCATTCAGTAAATGTAATACATTGGTAAAATGGTCACACCAAGAACAACCAAAAGTAATTTCTCTGCTAGATTAAATACAAATTAAGCCATTTAAGAACATGTTCTGACATTCCAATACATTTTTCAAACCGTTTGATTAATATTGCATGGTCCGTAGTGTCAAAGGGCACAAAAGAATCAAGTAATACAAGTTCTCATACGCCGGTCTCATCAGTGTCCAAGATCATTAACTACTCTCTGCGCAGGCTGGTGAAAAATCAAATGCAGTTCTCATAACCACTGAGGTTTAGGTTATTAACCATGCTGCTCAGCACTGTATAATGACCTGATTACACCTTAAAAAAAGGGGTTACTGCTGAGGTTTTGCTCTTTAAGCAACCCTTTTCAGTGATTTTTGATTTTAAAAAGGCCACATTTGGTATTTCTGTGAAATGAATCAGAATGCAGGAGGCCGGATTATTTTTCTTTATTAATTATCTAACAGCAGAAATCTCAAGTGAGGCCGGAAAACCACCAGTTTCTGGCAAGCACTCCAATACTGAGCTGAGAAGGCTATTAAAACACTTTGAGATGTAAGAAAATTACACACCATTGGGTCAAGTGAATATGTTGCAGTTTTTTGCCTGAGACTCCACTAAAAACAATTTAGTTCCTGTTTATTTTAATAATAAATAAAGTCTCCATATTAAGTGAATTAGGGAATTGTGTGAATTGATCTGTTTGGACTTGTGTTTATTTCAACAGGCTTTTAGCTGGATAGTAATGGGGTTGGTTGTATTAAAATGTATACCTTGAATCATAACTGCATACAGACAAAAAGAAAGCATTTTAGCATATTTTGAGCTAAAGGGGACGTGGCATCCTGACTTCCAGTAGGTAAAGTAATCACATCTAAAAATAACCCTTTCCAAAATGTCCCACTTTTCTGTAAAGTTTTCTACCAGGCTCTAGCAGATACATCATTTAGGGCATGGAGAAGAATTGTTGTGTAATGACTTTATCTCTGGGAAAGCGGCAGACAATCTGTTGTGCTCAAGGTATCGTTGTTGCGATGCTATGGATAGGTACAACAAGGTCATTTATTGCACTAGCATGGTCACTCCCAGTGGGCCCACAGAGTCTTGCTGAGTCCAAGCACAGCCGAGGCAATCTGGGGCAAGCGGGGTGCCTGATTGGTCACTATGAGTCCACTCCTTCTTGCTTGCTGCACCAGACGTTCTTCACTCTTCTTTCTCTTCAAATTCCAAAGATGAGACATGCTACTGCCATCCAGGTTCAACCCTTGTGTTGTTTTCTACTATGTTGAACAGCAGAGAAAACCACCTAATGATCTTTCTTAAAACAGAAATGTAAATACTTTTCCTAGAGTGACCCTAACATTAGAAAACACGAAGCATCACCTTTCTTCCTATTTTCACGAAAAGTTAATGCTACCAGGGTCTTGTCTTAGGATCCTTTTTGACCAGGTGGATAGAAAATCTTTTACACACCACACAAAGCACAAAGATAAACACATATGACCGTATAACCAAGGGGCCACAAGTTAGCCCCTCACCCAAGCCAAGGACATCCATCCATTCATCCATCCATCCATCCATCCATCCATTCATCCATCCATCCACCCATCCATCCATCTAGGAATCTCTGTAGTCCAACTAGGGGCCATGGAGATCAATGGCGACCATTGTATTTATTCACATTTTTACGACTGTGGTCAACATCCGCACTCTACGGGCAATTTGGGAACGC
>JAQMYG010000005.1:2470804-2481932 GCA_030014215.1 Clariallabes teugelsi
GAATGACCGGTTGTTTTTTGTGCAAAATAGATTTAGGGTTCAATTTTACAAATAACTGGTTAACTAATTAAACAAACTCTGGTGATAAAAAACTGTGTTTGTAAAACTGTTGTATAAAAGTTGTGATGCCTACAATTGCATCACTGTAGTGCTGATATTCATCACAACAGCACCTGATTGCGTGATATTGCTTTATTATTAATTAATTTGTTTATATTCGTTTATATTGTTTTATTATTTATTTTATTTTCTGTTATTGTTGTTGTTCCTGTGAGCACATCAGGCAGTGGGTTTTATCTTTTATACAGCACTCTCCTTTCTAATCAGGCCTTTGGGACCAGCAATGGCAGAGTGATTTTGTATAGGCACAGGTTTAAGAGCCTTGGCCAAGAGGCCTAACAATGGCCATCCGGCAGTGACGGTGCACAAATCCACAAGCTTGATCTCTGATCAACAACCCAGAGCTTCAACCGCCTGAGCCAACAGTAGTTCTTGTAGCAGTAGTAGCAATGAATAAATAAATAAATAAATGACTTAATTTGTATTGTATATGAACATGTACAGCTAGATTTAAGATCAGTGGTTATTATAATACATTTTGAACAGGAGCCAGTTAGCTACTTGCTTTACCTGAACCAATTATATTACAGTATACAAGGAAATTCAAAGAAAAGTCTGGTCCTTTTAGAGCGAGGATGGAGCAAGACTTCAACAGATACACCAGCACATTAGCCAGTACTTACAGGATAACATTCACCAATGTTATTACCCAATATCATCAAGAAATTCAAGGAAACCTGTCAAATCTCACTTCACTTCAAGGTCGGTGCCGAAAACCACTTCGATTATGTATGAGCTCCAATCCCTCTGACATCACTGTCCTAAAAACACTTTATTTTGTGTTCAACATTAACATTTGTCTCTGCATTTACAAAAGCAACTTAAGCCTTAAGTAAGCTGTACATCAAAGGCTTCTCATCTGGAAAGTGGCACACTGGAAACGTGTTCTGTGGTCCAACATGTAAACAATTCTAATAGTGAACTGGCTGCTAAACAGAGAGTACGAGTGGTACACTGACCTGCGTGATCCAATAGAAAATGTGTGGTGCTTTATGGAGCGCAAAATATGGCAAGACCCGTATAATTGCGCAGGAGAATAATGGGAGAATGGAGGAAACTCCCGCTAGCTACTGTACACTTGACCAAATGCTTGAAAGATGTTATTAATAGAAATGCTAATGTTACACACTGACAAACTGTCCCAACTTTTTTTGGATGATGGTGCAGCCACCAGATTTGAAATGAGTGCATATTTTCAACAAACAATTCAATTTTTTATGGAATTTGGGTTATAAATATTCAAACAGATACACAATGACCAAATTCTAAAATCCACATTTGGATCAAAATCCAAAGAGTGTATCTGTCACGCTCTAATTAGTGCATTTAACAAAACACACACTTTCCCAAGTCAGTGGTTTCTGGTCTCTGGTGTGAAACATTTCTTTTTTTTTTTTTGTTAAAGTTACTTAAATAAAAAGCATCAAGGATCCTTCAATGATCTGCATCAGCAGCTGCCTCTTATTTATTTATTTATTTATTTATTTATATCATTAAATCTTTCCCTGAATGCGTCATGTTTATGAGACCTGTCGACATATAAAAAAAAAAACTTTTATATAAATTCTCCAATAACATGGGATCTGTGCTCCTTTTTAACATTTAAACATTTGAAAGCTTGAACAAGTTCTGAGTTGCTCTTTAAAATCCGCACAAATATTACTTGAACAAAACATATGATCAAGCTAACTTATTTACATGCAAGAGCTTAAGGCACACTGCTGCAATTAGTTAACAGCGTATATTGTACATAACAGCCATAATTATGTTGTGCACTTTAACACTGATTTACAACTACTTACGCTGAGTGATTAAGCCTGATGGATGTCAAACCACATTTCTGATCAAAATAAAAATGATGCTGCGGGCAAAACCACAACAATTTGACGGCTTATTGATAGACAACCTCTGCAACATGCCAAATTTACAACCGCAATAATGTCAGATTAATTTATTCATATTAGTGCTTTCTCTATAGAATCCTCTCATGTCTGACATAATGTCAGAAAAGTTTTCTCCGCTGCACAAACTCCAGCCTTTACAGTACGAATCATGGGTCAGGTTTGAGGTTATTAATTTCCAGATCTGAGGATCCGGGTTCGAGCCCCGCCATCAGTAGGTTGCCGCACCCCATTCTACCCAGCCACTGCATGTGAGAGATTATAATTCAGCTTCAGAATTCAGAATTTAATTGAATTTTTGATCAGTAACTCACTGCCTTAGCCCTCTGAATTAAAATCTTGTGGCTGACCATGAGGTTGCCATTGTTGGGCCCTTGAGCAAGGCCCTTAACCCTATCTGCTCCAGGGGTGCCGTATCATGTCTGACGTAACAAATAAGGGCTTAACTTAACTTGGTACTGCACTGAGGAATACATAATGACCATGGATCATTAATGATACACACTACAGACATATGCTAATCAGACATACTATTAAAAGCCAAAACCTTAAGCCAAATATTTTGTAGGTTCGCCAGGAAAGCTCTTGACTCGGGGCATGACTCCACAAGACATCTGGGAGGGGGCGTGCTGTGGTGTCTCGCAACAGGAAATTAGCGGCGGATCCTTTGGGTGCTGTGGGTTGTGGGGTTGGGCCTCCATGGATTTGTTTGTCTGGCGCATTCCATGATTGAGAATCTGGAGGGCCGGATCAACAAACTTGAACTCTTTGAACTTGAAGCCCCATACAAAGCAAGCTGTGGTGCACTAAGATCTCGGACATCTTTCTATCGTGTCCAGCATTAACTTTTTTCAGCAATTTGTGCTGCATTGGCTTTCTTTAGTACTTCAACCCACAGTCCACATTGAAGTCCTTCATGTGGTCATTTGTTCTTTGATCACCTTAATTACACACATCATCTATTAAAACGCACAAGCAAATGATTACATTTTGTCTTTGATCTTTCACCAGTTCTGAACCTGAAACTTTTACAGTACGTCGAACATTTTGTCCGATACCGCCTCAAAATAAAAGCTGACTAGACCTGATTTAACGTGATGCACTTGCATATTTCATAACTCATTTGGTGTTTCATGTCAAAGTCAGTGTTTATGTAAATCCGGTGCCAGTGTACCGGTCAACCTACTCTTATGTGATTCTGGAAGCATGCTGAAGGGACAGAATGAGGACAGCTGGGGAAGCCTGGGGACATAAATACCTACACCTATCTGCACTTTTTCCTTTTTTTTTTTTTCCCTTCACGCAAATGTGCAGTTTGTACATCATTGGCATGCAGTTGTGTCTTGGCATGGGTGTCAGGAGTCTGTTCAATCTGTAGCATCTATAAATGGAGGCTTCTTGTACAGGTAATCAAATAAAATAAAGGACACATTCATGCAGACTTCTCAACTCCTCCAGAGACAGTCAGGGTAGCAGCGTCGATGCTGAAGGAAGCGGATTTGCATATGAAACAGTGGGATGAGGATGATGGCTCGTGGGAGTCCAGCCCTCGCAGCCGCAGGGTATAGGGAAACAGGAAAGCTCATCCAGTGAGGAGTGGCTATTTACACTTCAAATATTATCATTACAATAAATAAATAAATAAAGAAGTAAAGAAGGAAGTAGGGAAAAAAAAACAGAGAGAGATTCTCTTGAATCACTTTGTGCCACATGGCCTTAACAAAAAACCATGATCCGCAAAAGTTTTTTTTTCTTTTCTTTTTGTTTCTGATGTTTGAAACTGATGACAACTTTATTTTGCTCGGACTCAAGTCTCCTGCGTCTCTAAGCAGACGGTGGCTTGTCAGTTCTCATTTGACTAAATAGACCCATTACGGCCCTCTGAGGCAAAGATGGCAGATTAAGGGCACTGCTTTCTTAAACACTGTACCTACTAGCTATAAAGGATTAAGATCAAGCTAATATATTTATTCAAGGTAACAAATTACATTGGGGTGAAGGAACAATCCCCATTTCCGTCATTAAATCACCATTAAGCTCAACTCTGAGATTTGTAAAGGTATGAATGAATATCGAGCTGCTGGCCCTTATCCCAGACTCTGGCAGTCAATGTCACTCCGAACACATCGGCTCTGCCGCCGCCGCCGTCATTGAGCTCAGCAGCAAGAAGTCAGCTTTGGCAGGCGCTAAATGTTGAACTGAGGGGAAGAAAATTGTCACAAGGCCAGTAACAACAACAACAACAACAACCAAAAAAAATATATACAAAAATATTGTGACAGCCAATTTTTATTTGCTGAAAAAAGCAGCAAAATTAATTTCAACGTTCTCCTGATTGTATTTCAGGTTCGATTATATAGCATTTAAATACACTGAAGATCCTCTTGTGTGTCCTCATTAAATGTGAATCTGTCTCAAGAATGAATTGAGTAATAATGTCCATTGTTTTTAAACAAAACACTGTATCTGAAGTAAAATACTGTAGAATGGATTCATGAATGAGTTCTGTCTGTATGTGTTAAGCATTCTGAATGTTTCCATCTGCATCTCTCACATAGATGAATGAACGTGAATAACATAAAATATCTCATTAAAGTTGCACCTGTCAAGTTTTAAGATACATTGACCTGTACGGTCTCAAAGTCAATGTGTAGGGAGAAGAAAAAATGGGCAGACGTAAGGATCTGAGTGATGTTGGCAAGGGCCAAAGTGTGATGGCAAGACGACTGGATCCGCCCACCTCCACAATTGTGGGTCTTGTGTCGTGTTCCCAGCATGCAGTGGTTTCTACCTACCAAACGTGGTGCAAGGAAGGACAACCGGTGAACTGGCAACAGTTCCAAAAGATGATTATCAGAACTGGACCATGGGGCAATGGGAGAAGACTTGGGATTCACCTTATCTGGTGAATCTCATTTTCTTTACATCAGGTGCGCTACTTCCTTGGAGAAACTTATGGCACCAAATGGACTATGGGAAGAAGAGTAGCCAGAAGAGGGAGTAAGATGCTCTGAGCAATGTTCTGCTGTGGAATCTTGGGTTCATATCTTTATCTGATGAAGCGTTTGTAGGATGTGCTGTACAAATTCAATTAAAATTTATTTGTATAGTGCTTTTAATGATGTTACAACGCAGCTTTACAGAATCAAAAGAAAATATGGAAATGTTAGGGCCTCTTAACATTTCCTCCAAGTGGCGCAGTGGTAAAGTGCTCGCCCTATCATCTGGAGATCGCAAGTTCGATTCCCAGGTGATGCTGTAACCTCTCGCAGCCGGAGGTCTAGAGAGAGCTGATTGGCCGAGCTCTCTCAGAGGGGAGGGATGAGAGGTATTTAGTGCTCCCACATTAATCACGGCTTTACAGCCAATCAGGGGCGTCTGTGAGCTCACGCAAGCGGAAGGAGCGGATAGCGCTGTCCTCCAAGTATGTCACGACGCTCCCAACGGTGCGTGAGCGAGCTGTTCGGAAAGATGTGGTCGGCTGGCGTCAGTCTTTGGCCCTCCTGACTAAGTGGTAGTAGTAGCCTTAATGTGGGAGCCCCCTAGTGACGGGGAGGAATTACACCACTTAATTAGGGAGAAAATCGGGGGGGAAAAAAAGGAAAATATGGAAATGTTTTATGAAATGTGAGAAAATGTGTGTGAATAAAAATGATTAGACAAACAAGTCTGATCCATTGTGGCCCTACTTCAGAAATGACAGGACATTTAGCAGTCTTATGGAGTTGCAGGCAGTCTTATCGGCAGGTGGTTTTGGATGTGATAGGACATGATGCCTCTTGTGAGCTGGAATTTCTTTTGACATCAATAAAGTATCTATCTATCTATCTATCTATCTACTAGTGAGACAGCTACTTTGGCATTGACGTGACAGTATTATACTAACACACAGTATGAATGCAGATGAGGATGGGTTCCCTGTTGAGTCTGGTTCCTCTCAAGGTTTCTTCCTATTCCCATCTCAGGGAGTTTTTCCTTGCCGCTGTCACCGTCGCCCTCGGCTTGCTCATCAGGGACAGTCTTATCATTTTGATTCATACACATTTACATTTCATACAAACTTCAATAATTCTTTTGATTGTGTAAAGCTGCTTTTCGACAATGTCAATTGTTAAAAGCACTATACAAATAAAATGCAATCAAATTGAATTATACCAACCGTTATTCGAAAATGTATCAAAATTGATAACTTTGATTTAATAATCTATCCATCCATCCATCCATCTGCCTGTCTGTCTATTCTAAGGGAGCCTATTTTGCCTTTGATAACTGTTGAAATAAACCTGTATAAATATTTAGCTAGGTTTATGTGAATAGCTTGCAATAGGCATCATCTGGCCCTGGTGTTCAAATAAATGATTAGAACACTTCTAAAAAGGGAACTTAAAAAAAAGTGCGGCTCTTGACGTCAAGCTTCTTATGTGTCTTTACTGTATGTTCCCAGATTGTAGCTCAATCAGAGCACGTCAGAGCAATAATGTCCAGGATGAAGGAAGCAGGAAGTTGCAGATTGGTATGAAAGTAGGCAGGAAATGTACAGTGTATCTCTGCTCAGAGAGATATTATAAAATCCATATTCTGGGTTCTGCCAGTTTTTCTAATAGCGGACCTTTTAAGTTTAAAAGACTCCAATCTGCGTCTTTGCTCTTATATATTCCTCTAAGAAATCTTATGAGTCGTTTAAATGTTTATGGAAATGAATTATTGAGTTTTAAAAATCTACAGCAATAATATGAGTCTATTAACCTTAGGACCTGTAAGCCAACAGCAGCTTTCCTGACCAAACAATCTGGAACCATTCCATCCACGCTATCTCAGTGCTTGATCATATTGAAGCCATATCCATCATGCGGATCAAATAGATTCCTTGAAGTATTGCATGAAGTATTACGATAAAAATAAAGAAAAAATTTGAGCAAATGAGCTCTGACAATTATTTAACCTTGAGGAAAAATAATGTGGCGCTTTTTTTTCTTCCTTTCTTTTATGGCTTCATAATTGCATCATGTAGGTTTAGATCTGGAGCACGTAAAGTCAGTTCCACGCATTGTATGAATATTGTATAACCTCCCATTATTGTGAAGGGACAGATAGAGCAAGGATAAAAACCCCCTTGAGAAAGCTTGACACTTGGCCTCCTACCCTCATCTACAAGTTCAAAAATGTATTTAAAAAAAAAAACATAATTTTTTCTGTGCTACCAAAGTGCTGTTAAACCTGAGGTGACTCTTCAAGTTGAAAACTTATAATGGTTGATGATTGTCTAAATCTTTGAAGTTGGAGGGGTATCAATCTAGGACTTCTGATGAAATTTCTCATGAACGAAGGTGTAAAACTGATTGACATTTACAGAAGACTTCAAGCAGTGATGAAACTCTTAGCTGCAGTAAAACATCTGAATGGTGCAAACATTTTAAAGAAGGCCATACGTCCGTCCTGATCCTTGAAAGTCAACGAATAACTTGTTGCCAACTTGTGAAAGAGATGCATTTGTCTGTGTGAACTGTACATGCAATCATTCTCCAACACCACTTTACACATTACAGGAACTATTGGGAGTTTTTGCCACATCCCCCGTACAGTCCTGACCTTGCTCTAAGCCATTTCCACATGTCTGGGCCAATAAAGGAGTTCCTGGGAGGCCGGCGTTTCAGATGTGAATCAGACAGGCAGTCCAATCATGGCTCCAATGTACTGAGAAAACTTTCTACCTTGATGTTATTCAAGCACTAGTGAAATCGTTCCTGTATTACTTTATCAGTCTCTCACTTCTTTATGGAGGCCATTCTTTTAACAGCATTGCTTCAGTTCATTGAGCTTTTTGGGAATCTCTTAAGGTCCCTGCCACAGTATTTCAGTTGGGTTGAGATTTGGACTTTGACTAGGCCATTTTAGAACCTTGATTCTTTTATTTTTCTACCATTCTGATGTGGGTTTACTGGTGTGCTTCGAGTCATTGTCCTGTTGCATGTACAGTAAGCTTTAACTGTCAGATGAGACAGATGGACTCACGTTTACCTCTAGAATATTCTCGTATAAAGAGGAGTTCATGGTCGAGCCAATGACTGCAAGGTGCCCAGGTCCTGTGGCTGCAAAAACAAGCCCAAATCATCCCCCCTCCACCACCGTGCTTGACAGTGTTGTATGAGGTTTTTCTGCTGAAATGCTGTTTGCTTTTCACCAAAAACGGTGCGGGGTTAAAGCCAAACAACTCCACTTTGGTCTTATCTGTCCATAGGATATTGCTTCAGAAGTCTTGTGACTTGTTCAGGTGCAGTTTTGCAAACATCGGTCGTGCTTCAGTGTTCTTTTTTAGACAACCCTTCCAAACAAACCGTATTTGTTCAGTCTTCTAATTGTGCTGTCATGGATTTTAACATTTAACATGTTCAGTGAGGCCTGTAGGGTCTGGGATTTCTCAGAGAATTGTACGGTCTGTGCTCAGGGTGAATGTGCTGGGACGTCCTCTTCTGAGAAGACTGGCAACTCTCTTGTCTTGAACGCTTTCCATTTGTGAATAATCTTGCTCACTTGAAACGTTGAACTGCAAAGAGTTAGACAATTCTTTTATAACCCTTTCCAGATTTATGTGCATGAACAATTGCTTAGGTAAGACCTTTGCGTATGTCTTTCCCTCTTGGCATTGAGTTAACACACACGTGAATGCTCCAAACCGGCAAACTGCCAAAACTTCTGCTTTTATAGAGACCTGCTGATGATCAGTTAATCAAGGGATGATGATTAGTAGCAACTTACCCTCTGTGTAGTAGTAAGTAAGGGGGTAAGGGGTAGTAGTAAGTGTATATTAAGTATTGCCAACATGTTTTTTTTTGGCTTGATTTTTGTTAAATAGAGAGAGAGTGAAAAAAGTTAGTTGTTTGACTGAGGTTGAATTTGACCACTGAGAGCTGCTTTGATCATATGAGTTTCATTATGTTTTTACACAAACAAAACATAATTAAAAGAAGCACTTAATGCAGTTTTCACTCTCATCAATGTGTTTTTTGTTATTCTGAACAATTCAAAAGTCCTGGTTAGACTTGAACACAGCTCATACAGTATATAATATAATTAGTTCTGTCTTGTTCTCACAGCCATTTACATACAGTAGGTAAAACACAGTAAGATGACATGCCGTTTCACTTTTACCTAAGGTGGAAGATACCTGTATGAAATACACAGTGCTGACAAGATGGAAATAAATTGCAACAGGAACAAGTTGCAGGAAAGGGGATATGATGAAACAGTGGAGGTGAGATTACCAAGGGGCAGTAAAGACCAAAAACAAATGAGCAAAAAAACCCTGACATTTAAACTTGCCAATTGGACACTACGGTAACCTTAAGGTCCATAACTACAACTAGAATGGAAATGTAATATAGAGTGTCAGAGCAGTAATGGCTGTGATAGTAACCTGAGCGAAATTGAGTTTAAGAGACGGTTCAATACTGTAATGAGTCAGTACATTCTGTTTCTGTGTTCTTTAAGGTCAATGCAGAAATAACTATAGTGACATGTGCATCATTATTGATTCCAATGTGCAATGGGGTGGTGAGGGGTGTTATTATGTGATATGTGGTCGGGGAAATACAGTGCTCAGGAGCCCAGAAATAGAAGCTGATACCAAGTCTGGCAGTCCTTAAACAGATGCTGCAGAACTTTTTTTTTTTACAGATGGGAGAGAGGCAAATAGAAATTGAGAGGGCAGGGATATATCTTCCACAGTGCTGGTACTCTTGAAGATGCTGCATGAATGGAAATTGTCTTGAACAGAGGGGTAGAGGGACACCAATAATGCGTTCAGCTGGCAGCACCATCCTCTGCAGGGTTTTCCAATCAGAAACGTTCCAATTCCCAAACCAGACAGTGATGCAGCTGGTCAGTAGACTAGTCTATGGTGCCTCTGTGGAATGTAGTAAAAATGCATGGGAATGTTTGTCTTCTGCAGGCACCAGTGAAAATGCAAATGCTGCTGGGTCAGGAAGCTGGGGTTGGCTGTCAAGATAAGGTCTTCCGCGGTGCTTTTCCACTGTAGAGCAGATTACTGTACCACATCAGAGTATACTGAAGTCATCTTCTTTTGTTTTGTTAATTTTTCTCAACAGTTAGAGACAGATTGTTTTTCTGGCACCAGATCAGGAGCCGTGTGTGGTGCCTCGTCACCGTCAACAAAGGTCAACCACTGTGGTGTTGTCAGCAAGCCTGACTATATGGTTTGAGCCAGATCTGGCAGTGCAGTCTTGGGTTACCTTTTCTTACTCCATCTTGTGGACACTGGTTTCATTAAAGGTAACATATTTTACCCCTTTTTAAATAAGTTACCCTTGATCTCAAAGGTCCCCTAAATGTATCTGTTAATGTTCCAGCTGTAGTACGCTCTTTTACAAATGACCCATTTCACTTTCGGTATCTTTAAATGCAGATGAGGTACTGACCACATGCCAGTGTGCATGTTTCTTCTCAACTAAAACATGGACTTCAAAGTTTCAGTAGCTATCCATTCATTGCGTGTGAATGTAAGATTGTTAATTCATGATTCATTTTGCATAGGAGCTGACCTTCTACTGAAGTATCAAACTGGTGAAAAGGAGAAATCCTTCATGGGAAGGTGGTTGACTAAGCAGTCCTTTTGCTTTTCCCCAATGTATAACTGATGGCACCTCTTGCAGGAAATACAATAAACGTATCTGATCATGATCTAGGGACTGTGATTTTAGTGGCTGTATTAAAAATATTTGCATGTAGAACATCTTGAATGATTATATGCTTCAGTACCAGAGATTTTATTTGGCAGACGATTTAATTTGCTCTTGGATATGGCCCAAGTATTTATTACTCTCTGCATGTAATTATCTGCTTACGTATTCTCAATATATCAGAACCACAGCGGGAACATTAGAGAGTAGCCGTAAAAGGACAAAACTGGTTTGTCAAGGCATTGAGGATGGTTTGAACACCTCATCCACCGATATATGAAATAAAACAAGACAGTTAACAGCTTTATTACCCATTTTGTTCTAATATACAGTACAGGCCAAAAGTTTGGACACACCTTCACTCATTCAATGGGTTTTCTTTATTTTCATGACCATTTACATTGGTAGATT
>JAQMYG010000005.1:2553463-2564344 GCA_030014215.1 Clariallabes teugelsi
ATATATAAATATAAAATATAAAATAAATATATTTTGGTCACATTTAAACAAAATGAAGCACGCTAAAAGATTTTAAAAAGCAACATGATCTAAAGAAATTCATGAACAGATGAAAAACAAAGTAACCGACATATATCAGTCTGGGAAGGGTTATAAAACTATTTCTGAGGCTTTTGGACTCCACGGAACCCCGGTGAGAGCCATTATCCACAAATGGAGAAAACTAGGAACGGTGATGAACCTTCCCAGGAGCGGTCAGCCAACCAAAATTACTCCAAGGGTACAATGACGACTCATTCAGGAGCTCATAAAAGAACCCCGAGATAGAGACTTCAAATGAACTTTGGAATGCTTTTTGCATGGAATAATGGTTGTGGGATTTGATCCCGATTAATTACATTGTAATTTATAATAACCAATACAAGTGGTAATGTAAGTGAATGCACCTTAATTTTGATTTAAGACAAAAAAAGAAAGAAAAAGTAAACAAACAACAACAAAAAAACTGTACTATCCCTTTAAAGACTATTCTATCTTATTTCTTTTTTACACTTATTGTTTCTCTTGGAGTTTCCTCAAGCCTAGGAAATGGCAGTTCTGGCATTTATATCCTCCATCATACATAAACATTATGAAACTTTGAATTAGGTTTTAGGCTTAAACCTCACACTGCTTTCACTGTATAAATCATATACAAATAATATAAAAAAATTATTAATTATAGGAGGGAAAATGAATTATTGATTATTATGGGGGGAAAATTAACCCAGAATAACAGCATATTTCAAGGCTTCTCTCGGAAATTCCTCCTATCAACATTCATGTGATGCCATTTACCATAATTGTGTTTTTTATTCTAGTCTCGTCCTATAATTAATGACTGTGACCACCAAATCTTTATTTTAGATCTTTCGACTTTCGTTTTGACTTTTTCTACTCGCAAAGTTGTATTATGCTTCTAGTGATTCATTCCATAGTTTCCCGTGTGTTAGTTCTGTATAATTTGCCTGTTTATTGGATTTATTATTTACGATAGGATTTCCTTGATTCTGTCTAGCCCCCTGTGATTACTTGTGAGCTTTTAATAAATCTAATGAGTTTACACACTCGTGTTTTGCAAGAGTTTATGAGTGGTTAAAGTAATACCACCATCTACTGGACTGGAGCACGGGGCGGGGCGGGATACTGAGATCATTAGACATGACATTTAATTGCAAAAAAAACAAAAAAACAAACAAAAAAAACAACAACAAAAAAACAAGATGCTTTAAGTAGTTTTAATATTCCAAAAACCTGTAAGAAATAAGGCTGCTTTAGACAGATTAAAAAAATTGACATTGACATTTTATATCAGTTAATATTCCTCTCCTTCACTCTGTCTTCATTCTCTATAACACGTATCCTGTACAGCCTGGAGCCTATCCCAGGGGACACCCTGTCCATCGCAGGAGCACAAACACACACACACACACACACACACACACACACTATCGGCAATTTGGAAATGGCAAGAAGCCAACTCTGCATGTCTGGATTGTGAAATGACATCAGAGTACCTGGAGGAAATCCACCAAGCACACAGACACACACACACACACACACACACATACAGGCCCAAAGTGGGACTCAAACCCTCATCCCTGGAGGTATGATATAGCTTATATAACCACTAAGCCACTATGCTGCACAGTTAACATTAGCGCTATTGAATTAAATAAATAAAATTAAAAAAAACATTCAATTATTTGTCACATGTACTTTACAGCATAGTGAAATTATTTTTTTTCCCGCAAATCTCAATTAGAAAGCTGAACAGATAGGGTTAAGGGCCTTGCTCAATGGTTCAACAGTGGCAACTTGGCATTGCTGGGGCTCAAACCCCCTGACAGTAACCCAGTAACCCACAGCCTTAACCGTGTAGTTCAATACTGAGTTTAATGAATAATAAAAAGAAAAAATGAAATTCTCATGAATTAGATTGAATCAAATCAACAGTCTAGATGTGATTTACAGCTGTACTTATTGGACAAAGCCAATTTTAACACATGCATGATCACATAATCGGATTTTATTGACACTAAATCACATACATATGGGAATAAACTTGAGGGATAAGGACAGGCGTGTTTGATACGCGGCCATAATCTGTCATCAACCTAATCAAATGTATGTCGCATATTGCATACACTATTTATATTCCAATCAGAACAAGGTGGCCATTTCATTTCGTTAAATTAGACATCTGTAATTGGATTTAATTTTTCACTTTGTAATAATAATTACTAGCATCGCTGACAGTTGTCCTAGCAGTAAGCTTGTATCTGTTTAATTAATTGCTTTATTCAGGGTCACTAGTCAAAATGTCTATATATAACACCGTCTGGCGAGTTTCTCTATAATAAAAGTGTAACCTAAGGCAATTATTGGCATTGTCTGCTCAGACTCGAGACTCAGCTGCTCATAATCACACACTCCATCACTTTATTAGTCAGAGCGTACAATGCGTTTGCTCAAGCCAGAGAGTTCTCGAAATAGTCGTATTGAATTCAGTATTATCGTCCAAGCACCAGAGCAGGATAGACTGGCTGGGAGTCGATCCAAAAACCTTACCCATGGGCCAAAGCCAGAGGTTCTCGCCCCTACAAAAAAGATGTCCAAAGCGAAACATACCGTCTCTACTGCAATTCATGCTTACAGATAAGCTTTGTCATCTCCCAAGACGCCTTCTAGTTCTGCAGTCTTGGACACGCACCGCACATCTGCAGGGAACAAGATTCACCAGGGAGATCTGACTTCTTCAAAGGCACCCTTCTAAAATAACAGCTGATACAAAAATAGTTTGACTAGGCAATGGCTGAGAGAGTGTGTGTGTGAGTGTGTGTGTGTGTGGAGGGGGGACGAACTTCAATGCATTCGAACAAAAAGAAAAATCATTCTGTTCTGGTAATGGCAACAAGTCATCCTGGAATGGTACATAATCCTGGAGCGAGAAGAAAGGCTTAAGGGCTAGACGTCCCTCTGATCTCATGTCTACATGTGTGATCTGCTCAAAACCAACACACAAAGAACAGAGACATAGAAAGATCGAGAACTGCAAACAGGTTTTAAAAAGCATAAATGGATTTCATGCAAGGATGTTTACAGCTGTGCGTATGCGAGTGAGAAACACAAGAAAATCATTGCTCTATTGTTGGATCACAGTAATGACTGAATGTAGTGTAAAGAATTCAGTGTGTTTGGTTGACGAAGACACAAGAACTGACTTCCTTAGGAAAAATAAACAATGTGAAACAACGGGAAATAAATAAATAAATATTATTATTATTATTATTATTATTATTAGTGGTGCTTGTGAAGCAAAGCATCACTTGTTTTGTCTTGCAGGGTTTTATTTATATTTAAATTATTTTTACATACAAACTTTGGAGCGTAACTGATCCTGTACAGTTTGTCGTAGCCCCAAGAAAGAGGTGTCAAATCGTGTGGCTTATTAGGAAATGGGGTGCTATGACTTTTCTAAAGGGATGGGGGGTAAATTTACCACCCAAAAAAAAAATCCTCAACATTGAGACCAACTTTTGACAGATTCTAGCACAGAGCAAGAATTTAAGAAAGAAATCTAAAATTTACCGCATTTGAAGAGGCTTCATCATTGTGAAGCTGTAAAGCCACGCCCTAGCAACTTATATGTACAATGCGTTTACTAAATACCAACTACTTCAGAGCACCTTAGAAACTGATCCCATAGACTCTCATTATAAAAAGGCCCAGAGCTCCGAGTTTTGCAACGGCAAGCACCACTTACATTTTCTTTAGAAAATGTACCTTTCTAGTTTTTCTTCTTCAAATTATTATTATTATATCCATCCATTCATTCAGGAGCCTCTGTAGTCCAACTAGGGGCTGTGGAGGCCAATGGTGATTACTATTGTTTTTATTGCTACTTTACGACCACATACTACAGACAATTTGGGAACAGCAATTAGCTTACTCTGCATGTCTTTGGACTGTGGGAGGAAACCGGAGTACCTGGAGGAAACCCACCAAGCACGAGGAGAACATGCAAACTCCATGCACACAGTTCTCAAGGCGGGATTCGTACCCGTACTGATTCGAACAAGGTGACTGCCTTGTTATCCACTAGGCCACCATGCCACAATTGTTTTTGTTATTATTATTGCACTGGTGGCTCAGTGGTAGGTGTTTCGCCTGCCATGCGAAAGGCCCGGGTTCGATTCCCAGTCAGTGATCAAACCCCCCAGCCATTGGACGCAGTGCCAGTATCAAGCCCGAAAAAATGGGAGGGTTGCGTGAGAAAGGGCATCCGGCGTAAAACCTGTGCCAAGTTGTTGTGCGGACTGGATATTCCGCTGTGGTGACCCCGTGCCGGGAGCAGCTGAAAGACCAACAACATTATTATTATTATTATTATTATTATTTAATTTGACTACTAGTAAGACACTACTACTGTACTTACTGTAACGGCATCTTAGCCTGCTTCTTTGTTTTTTTTTTTTTTTTTTCAAATGTTTTCCTTTTTTCATTTCAGTTAAAATTATTGCAAAGGAAATCTGTGTCTGAGTCTATAATTAAGGTGCATTTATTGCATTAAGTCAGACACAATTCTGTGGAGTATGGAAATGATTTGGGAATAAAAGCCTCCCCTTTTTTTCCCTTAACAATTTTCTTATTTATTCCTGCAAATATTTTGGCAAAACATAAATACTATGGCCTTAATGGTTAAAAGATTCTTTGCCACTAATCAGAACTTGGGGGGTTTACTGTAAAATGGTGCAAAAGTGTGGGTGGTACTGTAGATGATATCACTGCTCACTCTCCGCTTAGATACTAGAGTAAGATAAAGTAAATACAATTTTCACTGTGCTACAGTATAATGCATAATACAACAAATATAGCCTGACCCTTTATAGATTGTTGTTGATTTTTGTTATTTAATTTTACTTATTTATTTTTTGTGACAGGAAAATGCATTTATTTACATGCATGCATTTTTTACTTAATTGTAAGATAAAAGTAAAGTAAAAAAGTCTCACAAAATGTGCAGCTGGATACATGGTGAAGTTGAATTCTGCGGAGGTCGTACCTGATCATCCCCCAAAATAAATAAAATAGATTTGGATTCTACATCATCACATGTACATAAATATAGTAGGCATTTCATTTTCATAGCATGTATATACAGTAATTTGTAAGTTATTTTTTTTTTAAAAAAGGAAATTGCAAAATGTGTCCAAAGATCAACAAATTCCCATGAAGTTCCTGAATCTGATATAAAAAGTCAGGGTCAAGTAAAGTTAGTAATATTGCTAATTGTTATATTGTATAGTCAAGTTATTTGACACAGTACTGTACTGTATATCCAGCATGACAGTATACTCCTGTACACAAAGTTTTTTTTTTACGCTGATTTGCACATGACATAATGTTGTGCAATAAAACTGAACTGCTCTATAGTAGGACAAAAATAAACATCATCCATGTACAGTAGTAGTTAGCTTTTGCAGTCAGTTCAGCGTTATGAGATTGCTGTCACTCTTTCCAGCTGAAATGGTATATAATGATAGCTTCCAGAATAGACTAAGTGCCAAAGAGGTTTTGCTAGATGGCAGGTTGTGGACAGTTTAAATTAAGTTGCAATAATGACATGAATTCATAGTTGCCATCTCTGGACATGGAGGGCATGGAGTGATATTTGATCAGTGAGAGGTGAGAGATCAAGGTGTTTATAGAGAGAATGGTCTCGAGTCGTCTACACAAAAAAACACACACACACACAAAAAAAGAGGGAGAAGAACATTTCAAAGTTGGAAATTCTTAACAATGACTTTTTGCAAAACATGCCTTCCAAATATATACAGTATGAATATATATTATTTTCCCAAAAATGACTTGTCACTTTGTGATCAAGTTTTATTGATCTGATTGAATCTGGCTGATTGAATTTGGCTAAAAATGTTAGGGCAGGCAGTACTTCAATTTTACTGCCATTGTCTCTTGCATTTAATAACACATTGTGGTACTACATGTTTCCCAGCCAACAAAATTTGATTTGTGCTGTCAAAGATAAAGCACCCACACACATACATTCTGCCTTATAAATCAATCAAGTTATCCTATGATGAAAACCAATAGATAATGTCCATCAGTAGTGAGCTGTTTTATTTGCAGTATTTATGATATGGAGAAGGTTGTATCTTTTGAATGGCACATAATAAAAATGGCACTTTTGCTGGAGGATATTATCACAAATTTCACCTTAGGCTGCATAAACCTACAGCTGAAAAGGAATCGGCCTTGATGTTACATTTTATTCGTCTTCTTCTTATGAATATAGCTAATCATGCTACTGACAGAAGTGTGAGAGCTGGTGATGCTGGTAATGTTGCAGGTGAGGTTATCTTCACATACACAGGAGCTAGCGTTCATTTTTCTACTTAATCAAGTTTCGTTATCTTATACTGCACTGAAAAACAGAGTATTATCCTGTTTTGCACATCTGGATTTGATGGAATGGGATACTATTGTAGAAAGTACAGAACTTTTCCAGTCATTGTACTTTTTTAAAAATTCTGAAATTAAGCTACTTTCACACTAGGCACGATTGACTGACTGCTCCTCCTCACCACATCCCCCACTAGCCACATTACATTACTTACTAGGTCACATTACTGTATTTTGTGCGTACTTGAGTACACATGCATATTTATGCGCCTACTTAGCTTGCAAGCCACAGTGGATGAGGCTGGAGCACAAACAGAAAGGTGAAGTTTTGTCGAGGGAAGTTCCCTTCACCGACATTCCATGCAAACGGAGCAGGGAGTAGGGAGCACCCTGTGAAGTACAACAAATATTTTTATGTGTTCTAAACAGCGATCCAATCCTGTGTTCATGTACAGCTGGCTTTCATATTTGATTTGAGTTGTGCCCGAGTACAAAATGGCCAAGACAACATTTTCACACATAAACTGGCCAACATAGAATCTTATTGAATGTGTTTAGGCCGTTTTCACATTCAGAAAAAAACTTGACCCCAAAGTCTGGTTCATTTTGATCAGTGAGAACACAATCAAATCCCGCTCTGCAACCACGAAACAGAACCCGAAACAGAACGGAAGTAGATCAGGTTTTATATCAGTGCCGTTGGTCTCCTCAGAAATCTCCAATCTCATTCTTTGACCTACAAATTCATTGCTGACAAAGTAGGAAGGCATGCGAGAGCATCAATAATAATAATAATAATAATAATAGCCATAGCTTAGTTAGCTCTCTCGTTCTCTTCTCTTGTGTTTAACAGCAGCTCACAAATCCAAGTAGTTACATACTGCCACCTGCTGTACCGGAGAGTGTAAACACACAAGTGTGCGCGAGAACGGACAGCAAAAACAATGTGAACGCTGGCCAGCGGGGGAGGGGGAATCAATCGTTCCTGAGCCCAGTACAAATCAATCGTGCCTAATGTGAAAAGGCCTTAAGATGTGCTGAGGGGGTCTGACTCTCTTGTCATTAACAAATCAATGAAATCTCCGGCAAAAATCTTTGCAACTCTAAAGGAAATATACGTTGTGATGTTGCATAACAATGACAAAACAATGGCATGGCAAACTTGTGCTGTAATCAAAACTACTAGCAATCCACTCTAACATTAATTCATTATTATTATTATTATTATTATTATTATTAGGCAGTGTATTATAATAGAATGTATTAAAGGCTACCATCTTTGAAGAACAGCATGGTGTGATATTTGATTTGTTGGAGGTCAGAGGTTAGGGTATTTAAACAGAAAATTCTTATTAAATGATCTGCGGTTGACTACACCAAAATATGTTTTCTTTAAAAGACAATGAGACAAAAGAACTTTTACATATTTAGGAGATAAATTTTTTTTCCCTTTTTTTTTTTTTTTTGCAAAACATTTCCTGCCAAAAAGTCTTTTTTTTTTTTTCCAACAAAATGTTGCCTGTCAAAAGTAATTTTCACACAAAGCTCTGTCACTTTGATCAATTTTTGCTGAATTTCTAACCTTGAATTTGACGAAATATTAGAATTAGGGAATGCAGTACGTTCCTCTGACACTCACTGTCTCACTTACCACAGCACATTATTGTTTCCCAGCTAACATAATTCAGATCAGGATTTGATTTGCGCTGTCAAAAATAATGCGCCAACGCTCACGCATCTCCTTTATAAATCAACCAATTTGTCCTATGATGAAAACCAACACTGTCCTACAATTACAGACTTTTTTTTTGTTGTTGTTGGCTAACATGAGACCAAAGCTTGAGTCCCATATGCCCCTTGACATAAGGTTGTGATGACCTCTGCAAAAGTTTTTATCTATTTTGGTTGTCTCCATTGTGTGAATGTGTGTGCGCGGGGAAAAAAAAAAAGAAAAAAAAAACTTGTTATTTTTATTTCTTTCCATTTGTGCTTTTCTTTGTATGAACACAGCGTTCAGATTTTCTGTTCCATATTAACTTTTTCAACCCTCCTCCAGTTTGGGACTCAGCTTCCCCAGGAGTCGTCAGTTTTATTTGCCTGCGACAGAACGTATAGTACCACAGCATGCCGCAGTTTGAAAAGGAACAGTCGATGCTCTGTTGTCAGTGAATAGGCTTTCCTTTATTTACAGTGGAAATGTTTCGACAGCTGTTTCTAAAGTTTTATGTGTGTGCTAAACATTTCACAACAGATTGCTTTCTCAGCGAGGGACAGTTCAAAGCTGGATTCGCATCAGTACTGAAGCTGAAGAGTGGATTTGTTCCAACTATCCCAGATTCAACTTTAGATCCTGAAGCTGTAGATTGTTTTGTTTATTAATTGTGCCTTGATGGAAGGCTACTTTTGCTAATACTGCACGCCGAAGCAGGATACATCTTCGGTTTGTAATTGTGAGCAACAGTCAGAATGTTTGTTGTCAATCTTTTTAACCCAATTTCATCAGAGTATTACTGTTTATTAAGATAGCGGTTACTTCTCTGAAAATTAACAGCCTAGTAGCGACTAAATCTGTTGTGTGTAGATTTGAGTGTCAATCAATCCTATATTTTAATCCATCCTCAATCTTAGTGTTTAGATGTTAGTATTAAAGGTTAACACACAACTCGTATCATATTAAATCACACAGTCTGTCTGCTTTTTCAAGAGTTAAAGAACTATAGGTTAGCTCTACTAGCAAGCTAGTTGGCTAATGTTTACAATGCTCATCTTAATGGACATGTTCCAGACATGAGACCTTTTAAAAAATAATAATAATAAAATAATAATAATAATAATAATAACCAATTTTTTTTTGCCATTTTATAAAACTTTGCTGGTAGTTTCAATGTACTTTATTACAAGGGTGCTAGCATGCTAGTTACCTAGCATGCTAATATCGCTAGTTAAGTAGCATGCTAATATATTCATCAGCTCTGAAGAAACTGTTACATCTCTAAAACTTTTTGTTGTGAATTAACACCTTTATTGCAACAAACAATAAACATTCTACTACATTTGCTCCAGTATCTCATTCTGAATGCATTGCCACAATGCTGCAACTAAAGCTGTTGACCCTCACACACGTCCAGATGTTCAAAATAAAGTAAAGTAATGAAGCGATAGTGCTGGAAGCAAGCAATCGAAAACACGTAATATTACACAGAGGAGATAAGCATGTGGACACATTTCATAAACAAAGCACTTGAACAACATTCATAAGCTTGCGTTTCAAATGACGGAGTCTGATAGGACACCAAATG
This sequence comes from Clariallabes teugelsi, assembly GCA_030014215.1. Classification (NCBI taxonomy): domain Eukaryota; kingdom Metazoa; phylum Chordata; class Actinopteri; order Siluriformes; family Clariidae; genus Clariallabes; species Clariallabes teugelsi. Next base: position 2,563,225 of record JAQMYG010000005.1, read on the forward strand.
CATAATAGTTGCCGGAGTGAGATTTTTAATAAAGGGAGTCATCCAGAAAAGATCTATGTGATGCAGATAGGCTCTGAAGCAAGCGCGTGGCCGGTGATGGACTTGCCCATTTCTGCACTGTGGTCTGCCAAGCCTCAAATGAAAGCAGCACTGTGGAATTTATAGCCTCGGCATAACTACACCAAATGACACACTCACACATACACATTATACTTATGTCAAAAGCGGCATATGCTCGCTAATTGGACAGAGAGCAGGCATATTTTAATTACATCAGACTGAACAATAAGGAAAATGAAGGCTATTTTCTATTCTTTGAAATGCACACTATGTCCGTAATTAGGTTTATTGCAGTATTTATCCTTGGCTGCAATGACTAGTTAAAGCCATTGTCAGTGCATGAACACATCAGTGCATGAACAGACATGTTTGTGAATTCACCCATACTAGTCATTTTGTTAGAATGCTCGAAACAACAGCTGGGCTGGATGAAGGCATAGCGTCCCACTCTGGAGATAGACGGAACTACAGATACTGGTATACAAATGTTTGCATTTTCTAAGGATAAATTCAAGAAAAGAAATGGACAGTTAGTTCTCGATCTTGATGTTTTGGAAGCAGTAAGAATGGGCAATTATACTGAGAAAAGTTGACAAGGGCCAAATTGTGATGGATAGATGATTGGGTCTCCAAAACTGCAGGTAGTACCTACCAAAAGTGGTTCAATGAAGGACAACCAGTCAACCGGAAACAGGGACACGAGTGCCCAAGGCTAATTAACGCAGCAGCTACTGTAACACCAACTGCTGGAAAAAAAACTTGAGGCTGATTATGATAGAAAGGTTCCATATTCAACACACAGTACATCACAGTTAGCTGCATATATCCTCAGAAAGCTACAGAACTTAAAGGATCCTTTGCTGATGTCTTGGTACCAGATACCACACACACCTACAGAGGTCTTATGGAGTCCATGCCTCGATTTGGGACCTACATGATACGAGGCAGGTGGTTTTAATGCTAGAGCTAATCATGATGTGTAAATAAATATACTCAGCAAAAAAAGAAACGCCCCTTTTTCAGGACTGTGTATTTCAACAATAATGTTGTAAAAATCCAA
>JAQMYG010000005.1:2564444-2581697 GCA_030014215.1 Clariallabes teugelsi
TTTACACATTAAGTTTACTGAAAGTAAAAACAGTTGAAAGTCAGAGGACGTTTCTTTTTTTGCTGAGTATATATCAAGTCCTATAATTTGTAATTTTCATGATTTTTTTCTTGGTATAAAAAAAGTCTCATGGCTTGTACGCCTACCTTTTGCTTAATAATTGTCTTGCTCATGCATTGTTTCATTTTGTATTTCTATTTCTGGTAAATATGCTATAAAATAAATTAAATTTTTCTTAAATGTGCAATACAACATCTTATTTCTGGGCTCATATAATATTTTTTATGTTCAAATTGTAATCAACAATTGTTGCAAATGTCAATAGATTTTTTATTTTAGTTTGTATTTATTCATTTTTTACGTGCGTTTGTTCTTAAACTGTAACAGTGTCGGCTTCCACTTGCCAGGGTTCCAGTTCATGGTTGGCAGGCCTGCTTTTAGTGACGGTGCATTAATGACAGGTTTGCCAGCCCACCCTCAGTAGCAGTTGTGTGAATCATTAAGTCTTAGCGCTCAGATTGGACGATATGTCAGTTGAAACATTCTGTGCAGCTATAAAGCGTAATGGTTTTGGGGTTGACTCATCTTGGCCCAACAGTCCTGGTTTTATTGCAAGACTCAGTTTGTTAATTTGGCTCTGGAATTATTTGATGCCGAAATGCCAAAAATGCTGAGCAGAAATCATCATCTGCAGCAGCGGAGAAGTACTCATTTCCAAGGGGCATTATAAAGTAATGTCACTCTTGGAAATCGGAAATGACTCGAAATAGCGTTTGGAGGTCTACATATTCAAAAGCGTAGAACCCCGGCTCCAAAATTATTTCATTCATCTTAAGGAAAATCAAAGTTATAAGGCTGGATCTTGCTATTTGGACATGTCAGAGCAAAGAGATCATAAATTTTTTTTTTTTTTTAAAACAGTGAGGGCTTGTGGTGTATAACCTAAAATGTTGCTTTTATTAAGAGCTTAATTATGTACAGAATGGGACATATTCAGAGCTGGCGAAATAACTTTAATATTTACATCAGGAAGGCTTTCAGAGCTGATGCATACAGGTGCTTAAATGGATTATCCGGAGGCCCATTCAGATTAGTAAATGATGTGGCAAGTACTCAAATAAAGATCTAATAGGAGTCTATTACAGTACGAGCCAAAATATACAGTACTGAAATGAAAAGATAAACAATATTACCATGTTGTCATCTGTTAGTTTAGCTAAGATATACACTATAAGTGTATTGATTTACCACGGTTTGCATAATGTACGCATTGGAAGTGTGTGTGCACCGCCTCGCTGTAGACAGTGATCATATCGTTCACGCAGATTCTCAACCCGGTCTCAACAAAGGTTGCTGCAGACTCCTGCAAAAGGAGAAGATTTGCTGGCGTAATGCAGGCACGGTTCTTGGTGGTTCTTGCCGAATCTTCACAGTTGAACACACACTCCTTTAACATTCACCACATGTAGGCATTAGGTGGTGTAAGAGCCGGGGAATGGGACGGGTACGGAAAGGAATCGTTCTGCCACCTTTTTCAAACTCGGACCCCGTTCACGACCACTTCCGCATGAGTTGAAATAATACTCAACTATAAATACTTTTTCCTCCGTCGACAGACCCAACAACATTTCCAACAACAACAGCACAACACAACTTCCTTTCCACTACTGGAAACACATGCGGCTAGAGCTATGCCCTCATCACTCAGCGAAGTTTGGCCCATGATCTGTTAACTACTAATACCCCTATCTCACCTACGCTGGTACGCGCGGTGGCCGTAAGTACGGTTAATCATGATTCCCCCCATACTACCCAGCTGCTGCATGCAGTGCCGGTACCATTCGAGAGATTTTAATTTAATATTTGTTAAATGTTAATGTTTGAGATATTATAAAACTGCATAATCTGTTTCCTCTAACTGTATTTCTTTATTCCAACATTGCATGTTTAATAACATTTAAAGTAAATATGGGTATTTTAAAATTGTGTTTAATCATGATTAAAATGACTATGACTGTAATTAACTAGATTAAAATTTGTGACAGCACACAAAATTGACAGCACGTCATTAAAACCACCTAGGATTTAGGTTCTGTGGGTTGGGGAGTGGGGGCCTCTGTGGACCGGGATTGTTTGTCCACTGGATCAGATTGGAATCTGCGGGATTTGGGGATCGGTCCAACAACCCTGGTCTCTTTGCTTGTGATGTTATGGGTGTGGGACTTTTTTTTAGAATGACATGACATTATCTTGCAGGCATATTCTTTTTCTTCTTCTTCCGTACAAACTTTGGCGCGTGACTAGTCCCGCACCGTTTGTCGTAGACCCATAAAAGAGGTGTCAAATCATGCAGCTTATTCGGGAATAGGTGCTATGACTTTTCTAAAGGGATGGGGCAATTTACCTCCCAAAAAATCCATTAACATTAACATTGAGACCAACTTTAACGGATTCTTGCGCAGAGCAAGAATTTTGTAGAAATGAACTTACAAGAAAGGCCTGCAAGCTGTGTCAGAACACACCTGCAAGAGGGTATAAGTTGTACCCCTCGGGCGCACATATTATGGTGAAGGTTCTCCCAATTGAAACAGGAAGTGCTCACAGTTGCATTCCCTGCTATGGTAACTTCCTTAGGAACTGTGAAACTGAACCTAACTCTGGACCCCATTGTCATAGAGACATGGGGGTGAGCTCATTTTACTCAGGCAACTCAGGATCATTGTAAAGCTGTCAAGCCACGCCACGCCCAAGGCCTGAGTTTTGCCACAGCAAGCACCACTTACTGTACATTTTCTACAGAAAGTCTATCTCTCTAGTTTACATTATTATTGTAAATGCCATTCCTTTTTGTATGTAAAGCCCAAACCATAAATTTCAGGTGAACATATTGTGGCAACAGATTTGCCACCGCTCCTCACTTGAGCCATTATCGCAAAAGAAAAACAGGCTTAAGGTCATAACTGGGACTCACATCTGTCTTCGCCAATGTGCAGCTCCAGTGTAACTATAAAATATTGCACTAGTATGTAATTACATTTAAAGGCTGTGTACCATGTGCACAACTCCTTATTGATGCATATGACTTTAGTCTGAATAATATCCATTGTGTCTGTTTTGGAGGACTGTGGACTTGATACATAGCCTGACTTTACCAGAGCCATCTGGTAATGCTTTTGATAAATCCATCTCAAAGTGCATTGTGCAAAAATTGCTGGCGATGTAAGGCGTAAAAGACTGGAGGCAGATCTACTTTAGCTTGGCACCACACGGCCATAAAGTAACCTTATGCTCAGCAAGATACTTAAGGCTGCTTCAGTAGCACAATATGAAACTCTTAGTGATGATGATCTTTGCCAGATTGGATTGAGTCAGTATTTGCATGGATAATGACAGTCAGAAGAGCCTGTGTGTGCCTTGTCTCCCTGCCATTTAAAATGCATCACTTTCTGCCTGCTGAATCTCACAGAAAGAAGGACAAAACTGCATCCAGACGACATCCACTGCTTCATCAGAGAGGTTGAAATAATTATCATGCTAAATATAGTCCTGTTTAAATGACTTGGTTAATTGCATCTGATAGAGCACTATTTCAACTTGATAATTTGGAACGCTCTTTTTTTTCTTTCTTTTTTTTTCTTTGCATAAGTTCACTTGTTTTAATATTCCAGTCTAATATCCCAAGCACAGCATGACCAGCAAGAAAGATAAGCTTGTACTTATGAGACCTCTCATAAATATATAAGAACCAGCTGTCAAAGCAAAGCTTCTAGCAATGTCAAAAAGCTGCCCTTTGCTCTAAAATGTCAACACATTGTAGCATGATTAGTCACAACATCCCTTCAATGGCAGTCATTGATTGCCCGAGCCAGCCAAAGTCCTTAGGTCTGCACCAGATATCCTCGCAATTCATCTGCAGCGTGTTGTACTACTGATCAAAAGTTTAATGATGCCTACTCTTTTTTCCCCCCTAAAAGCTTTTTATTAATGGTTGATTTTCAACAAACCCACTGACAGATTAAATATGTGTGAGATACATTTGGAGAATGAAAGGACAATAATGTTCGAAATGGAAAAAAAAAACTCAATGCACAAGCAATATTTTGTGTTAAACAAACCTTTAGAAAATTCTGCCAGAGGCACATAAGGCCATCTCTTGACTCTTGGTATCCCGTGCTTGGCACTTACACCATCCTGGAAGAGACTTTTATCAGGACAGAAATGTTTCATCACAGAATGAAAGTGATCAGTCTGGATAAAAGACAGATTAGGCTTCCAAGTGGTGTAACAAGAAATTCAATTACCCTACGGACGGAAGATCATGAATTTAAATCCAGATAAATAATAGCTCTTTCCTCCGAGTGCGCAGCATGAGTGGGAGTTTAAATAAAATGTAGTGGGCAGGGTTTACATGTATTGGACGAAGGATGTGGTCACGTTCACCCTTTCAAGTTAGTAGCAGTTATATGATTGGAAAAAGCCGGCTGCTGGGTAGGAACTAATATTGTTCTGTACACGAGTACACTTTCCGATGCGGTAGGTGAGAACATTAATGTTCAACATTAATGAATAATAAAGTGCTGTCACTTATGGACCTTCCTGGGAAATGCATACATGAACACTATAACAGTCCCATCTTTAGGGTGCATTCACACTACAGGCGCAGACACAGATCCCAGTACACTTGACTGCAATGTCCAGTATGTTTGCATAATATCATGCATGGACATGGATCAGCATACTGTACTCTGGCATGGTAGTCTCAGGCATGGTTTGGCATACTCTGAAAAAGCTTAAATCACATATAAAAGCCAACCTTAAATACCAAAACATGGAAGTGGACTACTGTTTGGATAATGGCATCGTCAATGACGTCTGTCTTCACCTTTTGAACTACACAACCATAGCTCATACGCTTTATCCTGTATACAGTGTCGCTATCCCAGTTGGCACGAGGCAGGATACACCTTGGTCAGGGTGCCAATCCATCACAGGGCACACACACACACACATATACACAGCACTCACACACTCATTCACACAGTCCGGACAATTTGGGAACGCCAACTAGACTAACCTGCATGTCTTTGGACTGTGGGAGGAAACCAGATTACCCCAAGGAAATCCACCAAGCACGGGGAGAACATGCAAAATTCATGCACACAGACCTGAGCTTAGAATCGAATCCGGACTCTGGAGGTGTAAGGCGACAGTGCTAACCACTACGCTACCGTGCTGCCAAGAGGGTTACCTCTTTTCTTTTCGTTTCCCCCTGCATATATATCAAAGTTTGACTGCCTTCTACATGGCTAGTGTGAAAGCAGCCTTAATTTGTCCATAGCAGTCACTTTCATATTTCATACTTTTCTAAATCCAGATGGTATCCCCTTTCATCTGCACCTCTATATGCTTTTCTGTAAAACTGAAATTAGAAGTAAAATGAATAAGTTTAATTAATTATATTACTTGTTATCGATCCTGAAGTAACAGATTGCTTTCACACATGGTGCGCTCCACACCTGAGTTTCTTTTAAGCTAAATCCTGAACTGCATTTGCAGAGCATTAAAAATGTTTGAGCCCATGGGTTCAAAGATTAACAACTGTTGTTTTCAATGGTGTCCTCAAACTTCTAGGGCTCTTTCAACTAGACATACCTGTATAACAAGATCTTAAAAAAGATCAAGACCTTAAATAGGGGAATTCAGTTCTTTGCCATTTACTTTGTGCTTTGGTTGGCTAAGGAGTTGAAGGTTAAGCCCAGAGGTGGACTGGGTTCAGCAGAGGGAGCCAGATCCTTCACTACTGTCTGTGTGTTGCTAGTCTATTAACATTTCTTACATGAGAGAGAGTAAGTTTTTTTTAAACTTCATTTAGAGATTTCACAACTGCCAATCCAGACTATAAAGTGGAGAAATTTACTAAAATTACTGAGACTCATTATACAAGCTAATTTTGAAACATGCATACAGTATAAGTTTGCACAAACCATATGCTGAATCCCAATAAAGAAACTGAATTTGTGGATTGAAATCTTGCCACAGTGAATAAGGCTCGTACACTTTGGTGTATCATTGGTGTCCACTGGTGTACAGATCTTAGAGGAGTAATCAGACAATGAGGGATCCTAAAGACCTCCATGACAGGTACCAGATAAGACTAAGCATACACTTACACATAGATTTGGGTCACCAGGAAACACAGAACACTGCTGGAATGATGTATGGAGAAGGAATCATACTTATGTTGGTGGTGAGTTTGATTAGTCACACAGGGCACCAAAGTTTCCTGGGTTAGTTGGGTCGTGTCTAGCAGAGATTTCAGAGGAATATAAGTTCTACTTCCAGCAGATGGACCTGCAGAGAGAGCTGCCAAAACCTGTCTGTATAACCGTAGGATGTATGGTTGAACATCAATAGTGAGAGAAGCCATCAAGAGTTATGGAAGTGCTTGGGCAGAAACACGAACACACAGGAGTGAATGGATGAATGAATCAATCAATCTTTCTGGAAGTCTACGCTAAGGTTTTTTATTCTCGTTTTTTTAATAAGTTTGGATGTAAATGAATTTTCCCCCTCACATGCAATTCTTACATGGGGAATTTTTGTTTATTTATGTATTTATTTTCCCAAAAAAGCGAGGAAACAATAGCCTGCAGACTAGTAAAAGATTAACTATAAATACATAATTCATTCCTGGTGAATTTTAAACCACTGTATTGCCAAAGCCTGAGTCACGCCTATCAAACCTGGATCGGCAGTTATTGCAAGCACATGTCTGTCAAATCTCTCTCTCTCTCTCTCTCTCTCTCTCTGTATCCTGGTACATACAGTACACATAAATCAACAAAGATGTTCTCATTGTCTATAGCGGAGCTAGACATGGCTGGAATGAAGAAGAGTAACACACCAGCTCAAGCCAGCAAATAAATGAAGCCAGCGAACAGAGGAAGCTCAACCTTCTCATACTTCACCTTCCCATGCCTTTTATCAGCCATCTGCTGCCTTCTGGGCTTGACACGCATGATCAAAAATCAATGTGTAATCATTCTCAGTCTAATCCACATACAAGTGAGCGCAAATTAGCCCCATGCCACTGGATACTGAAAAGATAGAACATGAGAACAAAACAGTAGTATTTATTTTTCTCACGTTTAAGCAGCAGCGTGCGACAGCCAGGGGCGTGTTATCACATCTTGGCTTCATCCACATTGTGCATCCTTATCTGGCTTTAAGGCACTGTTATTTACTCTGCAATTGTCTATGCAGATTTCCTCAAGCTCAGATTTGGCAAGGAAATGAGCCAGTGTCCCTCCCTTCCACCTGTTCAATAACCTTGCAGAATAAAGACCCTCCAGAACATCGAGAAGTCCTGAAATGAATTCCCCCGTAATCAACTCTAGCATCTAGTGCATTCATTCATCATTTCTTATTCCCAATGCATCACCACTGCGGCGAGCCAGCCAGGACTCTATAGGGCTTCCGTTAACAGAACTATATGTTGATGATGATATATAGAAATAAAAAAAGAAAGAAAGAAAACAAATGCAATATCAAATGCTTAGCACGGAAGTGATTTCAGACAGACGGACACTCAAGGTTTAATTTCTCGGAAATTTTTTAGATAACGGCTCTGTAGAAAACAAGGTAGTTGTCAGGCAGACATGTCTGCTCTGGTACTTTTTGGTATTTTCCCTAATCACTGGTTTTATCATCATCATTCAGTGTGTTTCCTCTGTTTCTTGTGATTATATACTTGTACATTCTCTCTCTCCCTCTCTCTCTCTATCTTTCCTTCTATCTCTTTTATTGGTATTGCATATTGCACCTTACTTTTACATCTGTCTCCCAACTATTAAATACAAATGGAAATATATGACTGGTTGAAAAGAAAAAACAATTTAAAGAAATAAATGAATCTTTAAAAGATGGAAAGTGCCACTGAGGTGTTGATTGGTTATCTGTATGTTAGCCAGTAGATTAGCAAAAAAGAAAGGTGCAAGAATTATAAATAACATAAATGTGTGTGTATGTGTATGTGTGTATATATACACTACACTATACATACACTATATCTCGTCCTGTTCTAGCCAGGCCTTCTCGTCCAACATCGGTGTCTGACTTCACAAATTAGCTTCTGGAAGAACGGTCAAAGATTCCCATAAACACACTCCTAAACCTTCCCAGAAATGAGCCAGGAAAGCCTTCCCAGAAGAGTTGAAGCTGTTATAGCTGCAAAAGGGGCGAAGTCAGACACCGATGTTGGACGAGAAGGCCTGGCTAGAACAGTTGGATGAGAAGGACGAGTTGGACAACTTCAGTGTGTGAACTCATAAATGTGCTTTTGGAAGAATAATCAAAAATCCCCATCAACACACTCCTAAACCTTGTGGAAAGCCTTCTCAGAAGAGTTGAAGCTGTTATAGCTGCAAAGGGGGCGGGGACAACATTACTGTATATTAAACCCTATGGATAAAGAATTGGTTGTTACTCAAGTTCATATGCATGTAAAGGCAGGCGAGCGAATACTTTTGGTAATATAGTGTAAATAAACACTGTACAATCCTATTAAAATGGACCTATTATACAATTTATTAATTATATTTTATTGTTAAGAAATGTCTGCCTTGAAACATTAATTTTAAAAAAATGCAAATATAACTAGAATAAATTTGGACAGCTATTTTGCCATACTACTGTATCACATTACAGGTAACATGATAAAAAACATCATTCTGTAAACACTATTGCCTTTTCTTCCATAAAGTGTTGCTTTGTAGCAATTCAACATTTCAGCATGAAGCATTTCAACATCAATTGTTTCTGATAATCAGACAATGTAACTATTTTTTAACAATAATTTCAGAACTATGATCAATGGCAAGAATATACAGTATAACCTTATATACATTATAAAAGATTTTTATTTATTTATTTATTTTTATTTAAAAGGAAGTACCGAAATATTGACTCCAATCTGAGCAACCTGAGTGTGTGGCGGTTGAGAACTCAATGAGGCTAACATAGTTAACAAAATCTGTTGCTAACTGGATGGATTGATTAATAAATATAATTAAATTTGTAGCTACTACCAACAAAGTGAGCTAAGCTTATAAATATCTAAGGGCTGTTGAGCGAGTTGTGCCAACAAAGGTCATTAAATCCACTGGATATTGTTGTGCTTTATATGCAGTTTGTTTGTTCATTGCTTATACACTATATGGACAAAAGTATTTGGCCAAACCTGCCATAACATCCAAATCCATCATGCAATGACGTATCCAGATACATATACTTCAACATGAATTTGATCCCTCGTTCCTTTTGCAGCTATAACAGCTTCCACTATTCTTCTCCAATATTGGAGTGTTTCTGTGGGAATTCATACCCATTCATTCTGGAGAGCATTTATGAGGTCAGGCACTGATCTTGGATGAGAAGGCCTGGCTCGCTATCTCTGTTCCAGTTCATCCCAAAGGCGGTTGATGGAGTTGAGGTCAAGGAAGCATAGCACTGTCCATGATGACTTGGTATGCTGAAGCACTAAGATTGGCCTTCACTGGGAATAAGATGCCTGATTGATTGAAAACCTGAATTCAATAATTAACAGGCTTGGCGGAATACGTTTGCTCATATAGTGTAAATATCTCAGACTGAGAGAAAGACAGGAGCTGCAGCATGAGATTAGTTTTTGTAGGTAGCAGATGAAAAGTTGGCTTGTTACTTAACTCTGCTGGTCAGAAGAAGAAAAGAAAACCTGGATAACATGGGAAGAAGACGTGAAACTTCAGTGACCTTTAGCATTGTTTCATAAATTATACATCATGGTGATGGCTGGTGGCAGCCAGTGTGTGAGCATGAAAAGAAAACAGGCCACATAATCCTCAGTGGAACTCCCCTCTCAACCCCACTATGGCTAGTGGACCATGTGCACTTTCACCAGACCTTCTCTATTACAACGAGGCAGCACAGCACATTCCTGAAGACAGCAGAAACTGCAGTTTAAAGAAAAAGGTAAATAGCCCTGGCATTTCTATCCCTCACATTCATCAAGTTTCCCATCGTCCCTTTTCCCGAGGTGCATAAATGGGCCTTAAGATGTATGTGGAGGGCCTGGAATGAGTCAATTGTTGTGAGCTTACTGAACAGCAACTCACGCTACAGGGTGGAAAATATGAATATATTTTTTAATTTCCTTTGTTCAAGAATGCGAGTAGAATACAGTTACAGACATCTGAGAGATTCCAGACTGGGCTGCGTGAGATAAAAGTCTAAGCTTAAAGCAATTTTCCTCCTTTTAAAAAAAGAATATGCTTCAGTCATCTAACAGGCTACTGCACATGAACCTGATCATTTATTAGAGCGATGTGCCTTAAGGACTGTCTAGGGGGGAAAAAATTAATCTGTCTGTCACTCCATCTTATTGTCGGTCTCACTTTTTTTTGTCTTTTATATGTTTGGTTGTCTGGATTGAATCAATCTATCTATATATCTATCAGTTTGCCTGTCTCTCCATCCATTAACAGTAGCCAGCCATATATGGAACTGTTTATCTATCTGTAAGTAAATTATATATGTATATAGTAGCACAAGTACTTTTCCGAAAATCAGGGTTTTTAGAAATAGTTAAAAGGTTCAAGCTAAAAATAATCTGATGATCTTTAATGTAATCAGTGATATTATTATTATCTGTCTAACTTATTAATACAAAGAAGTGAAAAAAAAAGTTGAGTATCTCACGCCTTGTTTACGCTAACTTGTACTTCTTTCGCCCTCAGCCAATTACACTCCCTGTTTAAAGTAGCTTATTAAATACATCACATGACTGTTTATAACATCACTTTTACTAAACATTTTGATTTTAGCGCATAACACTGCGCTCTACGTTCAGGTATTTTAAGATAAGATAAGATATACCTTTATTCGTCCCACAGCAGGGAATTTCTTTGTTACAAGCAGTGAAGGAAACAATAATTGTGCAAGTAAAAAAAAAAAATAGTGACATTACAGTGTATATACAAAAGAAATACAAACAAATAAATTGCACTAGTTCCAACAAATTGCACTACAAGGGTAATATTGCACAGTTTAAAAAGTCGTTATTGCACAGTTTCTATTGCTGTGATAATATTGCACAGTTTAAAATGTTGCTATTGCACAGTTCTGTTGCAATGAATTGCACTAGAATAATACAGCAGTTTCAAATGGTGTTATTGCACAGTTGCTACTGCACCCAAATTTAATATATTATAACTCTATTGCAAGACTGTAATGTAATATTTAGATATTGTAATTATTGTAAAAATCTAGATATTGTAACATTATATACGGTACACACCCTCACCTCGGGCCGCTGCGTAAACGATTGCTCTAACGATTTTTTTCTAAAAGTAATACTTCATAATACTGCTTGTTATTATTGCCATGGTTTCTGAACATATAAGACAAACTGGTTTTAAATTTCCCGCAGGAAGAATAAACATACAGTACGATGATCTGTCCATTCATCATTGAATATTCATTTTTGTATTTACGGTAAACTATCACGTTGATTGGCTCTGTTGAGTGATGCGTCTAGCCACGCCCAGGTCAATGTCAAAAGTGCTGTATTCACCCAAACAAGTGATGGCTGTTGTGAGGTACATACAGTAATCTGCCACAAAACTGCTCACAACGTCTCGTCTACTCAACATTTTGATAGAATTTATGGTGCAGATTTAACTTCAGGTAAATACAGAAGTTCCATCAAATTCTGTCGATCCAGTTTTGCATGATGCTGCAACAAAAATCGGCGAGACAGACAGACAGACAGACAGACAGACAGAAATTGGACTGGTTTCGGGTCCTTCGATGCATGAAATGTAAAGATATCACTGGCAGAGTGAGTTCTTACCAATGTACAGATAAAACCTTTATAGTCGACAATAAACTAGGTTAAAATAGTCAAACTAATCAAAAAGCCAAATAAAAAAATAAAGAAATTAATCATTATTAATAATAACCTATTCATTCATCCACTTGTCCATATGTCTGTTCATTTATTAATATCTTTCATCCCACTCTTTATTGAAGAATCTCTCTCTAAATCTTAATTCGATTCATTTCTCCTGTGATTTATTTAATAAATTCGATCGGAAGACTAGTGCGCCACTGTTTCGCAATCCCTCGCCATCACTCAGGGCACCACGAGAGCACTCTGAGAGAAAGAGTGAGAGGGGAGTGAATTTAACACCGAGAGGAACTGCTCTATTTTCCTCAGAAGTGCATGAGTGGCGCCTGAAGAGCTTGCAATCCCCAAACCTTCTCTCTCCAACTGGACTATCTAATGAGGCTTACAATACAGTACACCGAACACACACACAGCCTTCATTATGCGGCCGCTCTACTGTACCTAATTAAACCTTTATCAAAGGGTTGATAACGTCTTCCGTTCTTTGCGAGGGGAGATAAAATTATTCCTAGAAAGTGAACTACTTCCCTACTCTAATCTCCACTACTAAGTCGACTAGTGAACCGCATTCCTTCTCCACCGATTACTCACAGCCCGGTTCCTGGAGGTTACACTTGATGAAGTAGAACAGTGAAGGTGCATTAGCATTCTAATAGATTTTATTCTTTTTTTTTCTCCACCATCACATACCTTCCTCCCAGCCCTGAAAACTTCCTCTTGCCATGTCCATGACCCCGTGATCCTCCGCCCAGAGATCCTCAGCCGATGTTAGACTCCATGCGAACTCCGAATGGTAGCTTTCAGACTTTCCGTGGCATGATTTTCCTTTTGAGGAACACCCCGAACCTGACGGAGGGGAAAAAGGCATTACTTGCAAAAAAACGAATGAGACGCATTCATCATGGCGACAATTCACAGGCAAACTGAATGAAAGACAGGAAGTAAAAACACAGAATTAGTTGAAATCCATTATTTATCACTAGTAGGCGATGTCAAAGCTGTTAAATATTTCATCTCTATTTTATATTATAGCCTGAATCCAGTGCAGCACACGCACACACACAAACACACGCACGCACACACACACACACACAAATATAATAATAAACAGTCCTGTTTGGGGACTCAGTATATTGCTCTGCTGTTCTTTTGTTGAGGCGACTAATTGAAAGTACAGAAGGGCATTGCTCCAGAATTAACCAGACCAGCAGCACAGCACAGATATCTTATTTAAATTGTTTTATTTTTTCCCCCGTACTCTTTATGAAATATACGTATTGTGCAACGAAACACAACGGATTTTGTGTGCTATTATTTGTATCATTGTTATTATTAATAAGGATACCTAACAAACTACAGTTGGGTATACTTTTATTTATACACTGATGACCTCAAACCAACCTCTAAGCAGACACTGGCAGAACGGCTTTGCAGATATTTTGTTTAATTGCATGACGGAAATCCCAGATATCTAGCAGCAATAGACACAGTATGTTTGTAGATGTGATTGCACGCTGTATATCTTATACATATAGTCAGTGTACACAGGGTGAGAATGTGAGAACTGACCAGAAGTTACTAATGTAAAGTTGCTAAACTTAAATAATTCTTTTGAATTCTTCAATGTCAATTGTTAAACGCACTATACAAATAAAATTGAATTGAATTGAATTAATGCAATGCTAAGAACCCCCCATAACAACTACAAGATATATAAGAAGCATATAAATAAAGCATCTAAATCACAAGTTTAAATGAATAAAAGAAAGTGAAATAATGTTAATTGCAGTGCAGCCTCGAGTTGTGGCAAACAAGTGAGTGCAAATAGTATTAACTGTGCAAAGAACAGCATGAAAGTTCAATTCAATTTTATTTATATAGCGCGTTTAACAATTGTCATTGTCACAAAGCAGCTTTACACAATCCAAATAATTATTTAAGTTTGTATGAAATGTGAACGTGTATGAATCAAAATAATAAGGTGAGATGGTAATAGGAAGAAACTTTGAGAGGAACCAGACTCCACAGGGAACCAATCCTCATCTGGGTGATAACGGATAGCAGGGATTGATCTGCATCATACTGTGTGTTAGGAGGCTGGAAGTTCAGTACAACAGGAGATGTGTTTAAGTTCATATGGAGTCCAGTTCGTTATTGGAGGCTCAGGTAGACTGTAGGAAACTCCAATCCTGAACTATCGAGACAATAACCCTGAGAAATTGAACTTCTTTCATATGACGTATTAAGCGGCATGGTGGCGTAGTGGTTAGCACTGTGGCCTTGCACATTCCGGGTTTGGGTTCGATTACCGTCTTGGGTCTGTGTCCGTGGAGTTCGCATGTTCTCCCCCCGTACATGGTGGGTTTCCGCCATCTATCTGGTTTCCTCCCTCATTCCAAAGACATGCAGATTAGACTATTGTAACTGGTGGTTCCCCAGATTGCCAGAAGTGTGTGTGTGCTTTTTGATTGTACCCTGCCCTGTAGTGCTCCGAGTCCCCTGTGAGAGACTTCAGGCCTCCTGAGCTCCTATACAGCATAAGCGGTATAGAGAATGAGTGAAAACAGTTCAAAAGAAAAAGACAGATAAGTGACTTTTCGACTCTGTAAATGGTACAAACAATCATGTTTCCTGGACGCTCCAGAACTTTAAATCTAACTATAAACAAATTATTTTGTATTGTATCGTACAGTAGACGATGTGTCAGGATATAATACATCTCCATGGCCATAAGGTTATTGGAACTTAAACGACTTTGGGGAGGTACGAGCAACTCGCATGTGTGGCAAACTGAATCACGCCATGCCGCTGTGGATTAGTTTCTTATAACAGCATGTCCCCATATGCTTTATATTTTACATATAATCTACATTTATGACATATTTTTCCCCACTTCAGTCGCTTTGGGACGTTTCTCAGATCAGAATTGAAATTCTCTAAACAACTTGCACAACCTCAATATCTTCTAGTGACTTGTAAACAGCATAAAAGCAACATCTCGAACCTGCTTTGGCACATTCATGCAAATGGCTCTATTCAAATGTATGTTTTTATTCATTTAAAAAAAAAAAAGTTTTATTATCAATTGCTTATTTCCTGTCGATTAAATTGTACTACACTGCTTCTCTGTTGAACAGTCTTGCACACACAAAACATCGAGGTGTTAATTCACTGCATACATCATTACATCTCAAATGGTTCAACTACTATCGTTATAATCCGTCAAACATATTTTCTATTCATTTCTATGAATCTTGGCTTTCACCAGAGGAGGTGAGGCTGTTAAATCAACCGATGATCGGCCAGGTCTGGAAAACAGTCGGCTGCCACGGACGCAGCACGCGAGGACATCACAGCAGACACCTGCAGAGACCGGATAAGACATTCCGAAAGAATTTTTATTATTAGACTTTTTTCTTTTTTTTAACCATGATGCAATGCAAGAGAAGATATTTGCTGTGATGTAAAGAGTGAGAATCTGTGGCCTGACAGACAGGAAGCATAGAAAAACTCGAGTGTAATTCCCTATACAGTGCTGAATTTACGGTCCATGCCTAAGGCGTGTCTCTCACATTTTTACGTTTATAATTTTGTACGTCTCTTTTGCGGTGCTGTTAAACAGCCTCGTCTTTTTCTCTTCATTTCTTGCAATGACATGGAGTCTCAACAAATTACAATACGAAGAGCAGGAAAGTAAATGTGAACTTTCCTTTCCAATCAGTCGCAATCAACTTTATAATGTTGAAAATAATATGCTGTATATAAAAAACAGGCAAAGTGCAGCCGGTGCATTTTCTAATCATTCTCATTAAAACCTTATACTGTAGTGACAACATTACTAAATATTTTAATGATCTTGTCTATAAACACTGACACAATGACTTCAGATGTAAAAAACCTACAACAGACAAAAAGAAATGCTTGTATAAGATAGACTAAGGATGTTAATGTACCAATACCACTTCTTTGTCAGACTTCCATTTGAGTACTTGCCCAAAAAACTGGTACCTGTTGTGGTCCCGGAATACAGCGTGAACCCACATCTGAAGTATATAATCAAATACACCTGCTGTTGCGTTACCCTGAAACTGATTTGCATGTAGAGTCGCTCGCTGTAAACTCCTCATCAATCCACTGTGCAGTTAAACTGATGAGAGACTTTAGACTGATACTGCGAGTCCAAATATAAGTGATGACTGGAATAAGGAAACATTGTATTACATGCAATTGTGGAAAAGCCACATACTTTTAGATATCAGAATACAAGGTGTGTTCAAGTCAAACCAGGACTTAAACATTCAGAGTGGAACGCCTGATCCTTGAAAATGAATAGATCTTGAAAATGTGTGATCTGTACACACAATCATTCACCAACACGACTTGCGCATTACAGGAACTCGGCTGGGAGTTATCGCCACGTCCCCCGTACAGTCCTGACCTTGCTATAGGACATTTCCACATGTTTTTTGAAGAAGTTCCTGGGAGGCCGGCGTTTCAGGTGTGAATCAGGCAGTCCAAACATGGTGTCCGGCGTACTGGGAAAACTTTATACTGTATCTTGATGGTGTCCGAACACTAGTGAAACACTATGATTAGTACATTATCATAGTTTAGCAGGAGATTATATAGAGAAATTAAGGGAGTTTTTACTCTCAGAACTGTGTTCAAGTCCCGCTTTGACTTGAACGCCGCCTCGTTATTGTCACAAAGGTATTGCAGCAGTAGTTGCAACATGAGCTATGCAAAAAATATTGAAACTTGAAAGTTATCTTTTCCGAGGCGAAGTTCATAACACCGTTGCCTGTTAGCGTATATAAAATGTAATAAATACTGTAGTTGAATTTCACTTTAACTGTTGTCACAGACCAAGATATGACCAGACAGACCAAGATATGCGCTGCTACAGTAAGCCAGGTTAACAAGTCAGACCTACGAGAGAGAGAGAGAGAGAGAGAGAGAGAGAGAGATGCACTGGAGGCTTAACCTTAATTTCACGTCCTGAAATTAAACTTAAAGGGAAAAAGACACGAGCTGACTCATTGCGTTCCCCATAGTTCCCTTTCATGGTGCTTTATTTTTTGTTTGTTTGTTTTGTTTTCCATAACGAGATAAGAATGTTCCACATCATCAAAGTTGTCAACACCGACACCCTCTTTGACACAAGGGGAAGGAAAGGATGTGTGTAGGGGATGTGTGTAATGAGCTTTCAGCTCCGCCATAAAGTGGTAGGGCCAATTTTACGAGTACAAGTAGATTATTGCAGTATTGAACTTATACCAGATAGAGGTATCAGTATGATGGAGCTCACT
>JAQMYG010000005.1:2608757-2620215 GCA_030014215.1 Clariallabes teugelsi
TCACTTATACCACTTCAGCGCTGTTATTTCAGCCAAAGTGAAAATATGAACTAATCCCAGTCAAAATATTCAGTTTAATTAATTTTTCTAATTAATATTTATTGGTGCAGGTGTTTGTTTACATTGAGCGAGTAGCGCATTAGGAGCTTATTTCAAAGTAGATTATTAAATCCGACACAAAACTGTTCATAACATCACTTTTACTCAACATTCCAAAAATAGCGCATAACACTATTTTACACGCCCTCACCTTGGACTACTCTGGATACAATGACCCATGTGTTTTATCTTATGGTGGAGCACCACATTTCTGCTTGTTATTAGCGCCACAGAACATACTGTATGAGACAAACTGGTTTCAAACTTTCCGCAAGAAGACTAAACATAAATTGATCTGTTCATACATCTTTGGAGGATCAGTTTTCATAGTCTACTTGCCTTTTTTTTTTTATTTTTTTTTTTTTTAAGTAAGCCATGCTGTGTCGTGCTTTCGTTTGTGCTTTATAAGGATTTGGGTGCCTTGTACAGTTGGTGCATTACTAGTTTATAGTTTATAGAATATCATGGTCATGGTTAAAGACTATATACTAAACAGCTCAGTATTGATTATTTTGTCTAGGTGTAACAAGTCTTAAATAATATTTATACTTACAGTATATTTGTGTCTCATTGTATTTAAACCCTTCATCCATCTATCCATCAACATTCTATTATCTATGCTGCTAATCCTGTGTAGGGTCACAAACCTAAACCAGGGAACTTATTGCACAAGGCAGGGAACACCCTGGATGAAATGGTGCAGGGCACTGAAACACCAATTCAAACACACTACAGGGAATTTGGAAATGCCAATCATGCTTCCACTGCATTTGGAGTACTTTTGAATGTTGGAGGAAACCGGTGTTCCCAGAGGAAACCCTACAAGCACAGGAGAACATGCACACAGACTGGAGTTAGGATTCAAACCCCCAACTCTGGAGGTGGTAGAAGGTCAAACTTAGTGTTAACCACTAAGCCAACATGCCACCTGTATTTTTAGACTATAAATGTCAAAATTAAGTAAATTTTACCAAAATATTATTAAATAACTTCAGGATATAATATAAATTATTAAGGACACTGGAAATGCTTCCTAAACCGATGTGCCTCATAAACATCCAAGGCCTCACTTATTAAATATTCTTTATGATTTAAAATTGTTGTCAATCGTTTCATGCCTGTCTTTTCACACCACCTGTAAAGCCGTGATCTCTGAGCGAGGTTGTTTACTTGCCTTCTACAATAAACTGAATGACATTCCCTAGAGATTACAGCGGTGCATTCAGAATGTATTTGAAATCAAACCAGATGAAAGGTAACCGTCACGTCGTCATTCCAGTGGCTGTAGACCTTTTTACACATCTTTGACAGTGTTATAGAAAGGTCAAGGCCGTTCCCATCCTTGACCCTTTATTAAGTACTTTCCGCTGTTTTATAACCTTAGTGAATAGATCACAAATTGATCTCCGCTATTGCCATTTTGGTTTTATGTTCAAGGAGACGTCTGACTGAAACCGTTTGTGTACTGTAGTTATACTGTATGTTTAACAACTGGGTATTGCTCTGGACCAGCCATTCTATCTATCTAGCGCTGTCGCCGAGCACCGCCAGGGTCGGGGTTCAATTCCTCCGTTGGGGTCTGTGTGCACATAGAGTTTGCATGTTCTCCCTGTGCTTAGTGGGTTTCCTCCAGGTTCTCCGGTTTCCTTCAATAGTGCAAAGACATGCAGATTAGACTAACTGGCGTTCCCAAATTGCCTGTAGCGTATGAATGTTGACCGGAGGTTCTACCACCATCAAAAAAAATGGGAATAAATCGTTAAAACATTCACCATTGGCCTGCACAGTCCCAGGTTGGACTACAGAGGTTACAAGATGGATGGATTGATGGATAGACAGGGGAATGTGGTATTTATGACCTCTACCCTATGTGAATTTTCCCTTAAATTTAGTAAAGATAAAAATGATTCACAAAACATCTTAGCACTCAAAACAGCTCCTAAGGTAAAAATTGTTAAGAGTAGAGAAGATTACTTTTAATTGGCTTAAGAGTTTCTATAGCAGAGGAAAAAACGGTGGAAAGAAGAAATATTCTCCAGACACTAAACATAAAAGTAAAAGTAAACACTGTTCTTCTGTCCAGTCTGGTTTTCTTGTTCTTTTACTTCCTTCCATCTCTCTTTGATTTTAGGCTACATACCATCCAAAAGTACAACTTAAACAGACTGTCCTACAATCATGTAAAAGCTGAGCACTTTTGCTCCCATCAATCTAAAATGGATAAAAAGTAATAAAATCAGTATGATAAATAAATGTAAGAACTTAAATATAGTAACTACTGCATTGGAATTGGTTGCTTCAAAAGTAGACACATTTTTTAACATTTATCTGTTTCAATTAACTCTAAGATATTTAGCCGATAACAGAAACTTTGCATGAAGTAGCCTGTAGTTATGATTATACAATTCCTTTATATACAAACACTATGATCTACTCTAACTATTCTATCATCATATATTCTATAATACTGTATATTCTAATATTATATTATAGTATTCTATTTTCACAAAGCCTTAAAAATTGGAATTGAGTCATTCCGGCTGGTAATGTGAACGTAGCCATAAAGTTGCAGCCTATTTCTGATTGTTACAAAGCACTGACACTGGAGACTCCTTCTAAATATGTTAAATAAACACCTCCGTAACAAAGTTTTTACTGTATCAGCAATTATATATACAGTATATATTTTAATCTGTTTATACAGGTGATTTATATAAGCACTAAACTCCAGAGAAATAATAAAATATTCGAACAAGCACACTCAAGCTCTGATTAGTTATTGTTGCAGAAATTTTTAATAAATTCAGTTTTGGCCAAACAGATTTGAGCATTCAAGAGCGGTGTAGTATAAGCAATTACATCAACTATAATCAATGACTGTATATACAGTAGGCCTAATAAGTACTTATCTTCACCTACTGTCATCAAGGTTATGGATTTATTATTCTCAACCAATTACTTCTACTATAATTACAAAGTGGTTTAAATCTCTCTCTCTCTCTCTCTCTCTCTCTCTCTCACTCGCATTTGTGTCAGCTTTTATTCCCACAAATTAGGCATCTTACTTAACAATACAAAATAATAAAATATATAATTTAAAGCAATTACTGTACTTAACGTGGATGTTGGTCTTATGAAAAGTGCCCTTAAGTAAAGCATTATGATCAACCATGTAGCGGGAAAAAAAAAAACATTCCGGTGTTTATTCGAGGCCAGTCAAGATGATCTAGATGATCTGCTACAGCTTCCTGTTCCATTGTACATCGCTTAGTGGAAATTATTTATAGTGAAAGCCTTCTTGTTAACCTTGTTTCATCAGAAGTATTTTTCCATAGCAAGCATTCTTATTATTATTTTCCATACATGGATTTATATTTAAGTTAGCACAAAACACATGCACTATCATAAAGACAGCTATAATAAAGACTGCAAGTCATTGTGAAAAGTGTCATTTGACTTCTTCTTAATCTTTTTTTTTCACATTCTGCTGTCGGAAAAAAAGCAAGTAAAGATGAGTATCCAGTAACGACGCTGCAATACCGTTTTTTTTTTTTTGATCTACTGTATTAATAAAATAAAATTAAACTGAAACATGTTCATCCTGCAGCATCACTCACAGCCTCGGGTCTTTATTTTAATGAAATAACCTTTACCTTCTTGGACTCATTTGTTCCACTACTTTAACTTTATCTTCTTCCACAATTTTGAAATCTAAGATTTTATAAAGTAGGACTTCTAATAAGCCGGGACAATTTCACAGCATTCATTACAAGCAGAGTCATAATAAAGACGAGGAATTATGAATGGGTAATGAGATGATATGCTATTAATGCTCTGATAAATGCATTTCAATATCTCAGATATTGTGGAAATCGTCATAAATGTTACAATTCTTGGGCAATTTTATGCAAAAGTAAAAAAATAAAATAAAATAAAAAAGTAGGTGTCCACCACTGTGACACGTACTGGCTAAACTTTTACTCATTAATTAAACAGTAAAGTCCAATTCCAAGTGTCAAAAAGGGAAAAAGAAAAAGACACTAAAATGACAGGGAAAAAATATGAGGAGAAAGAAGCAGAAACATATCAGCAATAAGTACTGATTTAAAAATTTTATAATTTCAGAATTATTATTTCAAGTTTTTTCATTTTAAACTCCATTCTCTATTCAAGCATGTTGTTTATACAGCCATATTGTTCATATTTTGTACAGCATTGTTAAAAAATATATATTTTTTATATTTTGTTCTTCTATATTTTTTCTACAGCTAAATTTTATTTTTATTGATGGTCTTGATTTTTATTGATAGTCTTGTTTTTAAGGTCACGAGTGGTCGTATAAGCATTTCACTGCACTGTGTATGACTGTGTATGTGACAAAAAAAATAAAAAATAGGATGTAAATGATTCTAAAAAATGTCAGGGTCAGGATAGATTTTTTTACTTTTTTTTTTTTTTTAAGCTTTACACCTACATATCATGATGTACAATAACATATATCAACATAAGGCTTATCTCATCCTGGATTTCTGCTTGTTTGGGTTATTTTTTCCAGATATGATCATTTTGCAAAGTGATCAGTCTTCCAGCTGCATGCTCTTTCTGTGCACCTCGGACATCCTTTATTCATCCTTCAATTATTGTCATAAGAGAATTTGTGGAATTGCAGTCAGTGTCATCATTTCTTGATGAAATGAATGACTGCTTTGTCCATTTCCAAGGACTTTTTTTATTTTTTCGTGAGAACTTGATAATTGTATCTCAATGGGAAAAGAAATCATTGCTTATTTTGCAAGAGAAAAAAAAAATCGTTATCTCCCATGTGGCTGATTGACCTTTAACATTTTGTTTTATAGACAGTACCTCTGCTGACTTGCACTTTCTGTTCATCAATTAAGTGCCTTTTTTTTTCCTCCACTAGGAGTTCAGATAGTGCTCACAACTGTCAAAGATTGGAAGAACTTTGAATAAGACATATTTGTTTTCTATTGACTTGTCCAGGTTATTGACTAGGTGCAGAGTGAATTACTCTCAACTCTAAGTATTTCTTAAGAGGCTGGTGTTTATACAGGAGTTGCAGAATTGACTTTAGTTGTTCAATAGCAAAGTAAAGCTCAACTAGAACTTTAATTTCCCATGAGAGTATTCTTAAAACACTGTGTTCACAGTTATAGTGTATAACACCATTTAATCACTGTCACCTGTCAAACATGTCAGATGGCCCATACTGTACTTTTATTAAAAAAAAAAAAAAAAAGTATTTGTATAACCTCTGGTATGAAGTTCGGTCACAGGGATTGATTGTTGATATTAACATTTCAAAAGTTTATGATTCTAATTAAAAGTCATATACGTATTTATTTGGCGCTTTTCCAATCTATTTCTTCAATGAAATTGATATCAGGAACAAAAAAACAAAAAACATCAAAAGTTTCCCTACGCCCTTTCACCCTTCTTTCAATTCTATGTTTGAGTTTTAATGTTTGGGTCATCGGTCAGGTTTTTGTTGTTTTGTTGGTTTCTGGTTCTGGTGGAGCGAGAGACTCAAGCACGGTTGCCAAGGTCAGGGTTTTTGGGTTAGATCTGGAACGAGGTTGCATGTACAGTAGAAAGAGCAAGTTCATGGGTGTTGTTTTCAATATAGTTGAATGAAGACTATGAAGTTTCCACTGCGTCCTAAAAATACTGAAATACGCAAAATGGAAAAGTGTAAATTTTTCAAGTTCATACTACTTCCTAGGCACATCCCTTCATATTGTCACTTATTATCTCTCTCACACACGTGCATGATCACATGCTCACAAGGTCCATTGAGATTGAACTGATTCATTACTATAAATCCTTTTAGATCGCAACACGCTCTTACCAGGCATTCACACGCTTACTACGTCGTCATTGTATCCGGTGGGTTGGTACAACTACCGCGACATGTGCAGCGATTTTTATGGCAAAGAAATGGTGTGAAGAATTGGATGCAGTTTTTTATACCAAATTCTCTGAACCTAACTGATACAAATAGGGGGTCAGGGGTATCTCAGTGGTTAAAGCACTGGACTACGGTTTGGAAGGTCCCAGGTTTAAACCCCATGACTACTAAGCTGCCCCTGTTGGTCCTGACCTAAACCTAAACTGCTCAGATGTTTAATGAGATAAAAATGTAAGTCGCTCTGGATAAGGGCATCTGCCAAATGCTGTAAATGATACCCTGTTGCACTGTGCAATAACAACTCCATCAGAACACAATTTTCCCTGTCTGTCACACACTTAAGTCTCTAAGAGGTGAAAGCTACAGTACATCGTTAACTAGTCAATGCCGTCATCGTTACGTCCTTCTTAAGTTCTTCCTACTGTACGTCTTGCTTCAACCACGTCCTCATGCATGGCAGCTCCACATCAACAGAGACAACACTACATCTCTCCAGGTTTCTATTCCATTCCTGCCGAGGTGTACAAGTTCTTGCCGCATTCACTCATTTTTTTTAAGGACGTAGTAGGAACGTGGCTCAGTGTGACATATGGGTTTTTACTTTGTAGCAAATAAAAGATGTTGAAACTTTCAGGAAACTTCGTCTACAGCAAACTAAGGGGCCGTGTGAGTGGAAAAAGTGTATTGTTGTAGTAATAAATATACAGATATTACAAGGATTCAGGTCAGATTTTTGTGTGTGTCAAGGACAAACATACTAGGAAGTTAAGAGGACACAAGGTTTTCTTTCTCCTATTAAACCATTATCTTGTCATAAATTGCCCACATTATTTGGTCTACTTTCTGATGTTTATTGGCTGCACATTTGGCTGAGACCTGGCAACTCTGGACCTGAGCTTGAGCCGAGGCTTTGTGTTGGCCTTGACCTTTCCTGTAGGCTACTTCCCATGGATTAAGTGTGTCAGCTGGAGTGCTGCCTTCATTTTGAGCAATCTCGGGACTGTTCAGTCGTACCATGTTCCCTTTGTTTGGCACTTAGGAAGCTTCAAGCTCATAATTTATGGATTTTTGTCATTTTTAAAAATTATTTTGATTTGATAAATACTATATTACTCTGGCAAACACTCACTTAATGAGATGACTTTCCTAATTACTTTCTGTTAGCAAGTAAATGGACAAATTGCAGTTAAAATTACAAACACAATGTGTCAAATTATTGCAGTGTGATTTAATTTTTATTATTATTATTATTATTATTATTATTAATATCATCATCAAATAGTGTAGCACTAGTTTATTTGTCTGTTTTATCACTATGGATTTCACCACAGGTATTAAGAAAATTGCTTTTTAAATGACATGTATTACTATTTTTTAAATTGATCAGGTAGTAGAATGGTTGGATCTTCATTCCTTTAATTAATCTGCTTCATACTGATGTCTATGTAAGGTTTATAAGCAAAGTACAAACATTTTTTTAAAGAATTTGCTCCAATGTTTTTAAACATTTACAGATATTTCATGGAAACTACTATGAATACGCACTCAGCCAAAACACAGTATTTGTTCAGATTTTATTGTATTTTTTATGTTATACATATAATACAGAAAATGTGTGTGGCCAAAGAAGCTGCTTCTGAAGTTTATGCAACATGTAGGTGACCAATCTTGCTTCCCTAAAAAAAAAAGTCTAAGCTGTTTTGGAGAGTTGATTTTATATGTGCCTCAAAAATGGCAATGTTTTCAGCGTAATACTGTCTAGCTTCAAACAATAATCATTTAAAATGCAAATTATTAATATTTGATACTAAAATTGGTGTAAGCTTCTAGAAGCATATGACCTGTAAAAACTGTTGCTTAAATTAAAGCATTCCAAATTAAGGATTTTTTGCTAAAAGAAATCTGTAGTGTCCGTAACCATGTCAAATTCATGTTGCAATATCTTAACAATTTAGCATTTTAGAATAATACACTTTTTCAGGTTTATGTCTTTTCATGTGAAATATAAATCAACCAAGTTGCATCTGAACTTTAAAAAAAAAAGTTACGGACACTACATACTGTAAAAGGGCATGAAATTGTCTTTTTAGCAAATGTGTTTCTTTTTATCTGATAAAAGTATAAATGTGTTTGCATATTTACAAAAAAAAACGAAGCATGGATCAGAAGATAAGAAGCGTTAAGTATTGTGAAAAATGGTGAAAAATGGTGTTATACAGTATGATCCTATCTAAAAAAAAAATCACTTTTTCACCTTCAGTAAGTGAGACACATTTTAGCACCAATACTCAATTTTGGCCGACTGCATCACTACAGTGAAATTACAGAAAGCCATGTGGTTATAAAACTGCCCCCCGCTGACCAGCACAGGGAGAGTTTACTGACAAGAACCACTCCAAAGCTGGAGCTATAGAAATTAGATCACAATCTGCTGCTGGTCTCCAGTGTCCCATACAGTACAGTATGTCGCACCCTGGCACTGAACTCAGTCTCAATTAGTATCCCATAATGGTAATGACATATGAAAAGAAGCACATTTAAATCAATCAACATCACCGTATCAGAACCAATCTGAATAATTGGATGGCACCTGACAGCAGTTCCAGCACATCTTTTGTTACTGTGTTAAACACTCTAAATGGGCGTGCATGCCTTATCAGCGCAAGCAGGTGTTCGTCTGCAGAAAGCCTCTGTTGAGAAAGTCACAGGCCCGCTGTAGATCAGAACGGGTAATGAACCAATCTATTTTTTATATCATTGCTGATGAGAGGGAAAAGTGGCAGAAATGTTGTGAAAGCTAACCATGGTCCTCATTTAATTTCGCACAACATCTGTCTCACTGTTCCACTTCAGCAGACTATCTAACAGGAGCTGGAGAAAATCCCACTAGAGCAGAGCACATCAAGCAGTCTGTCTGTTCTTTTACTTACTCAACAGGTCTCATAGCTTAATGACACCCTATTAGCTTTAATCAGGACCTATAATGACGCTTGCAACAATAGCAGCATCGACACTTGGGAAGGTAGCAAGAGTGGTTAAGCGTGCAGTATAAACAAAAGTAGATAAAAGTGAAGGGGAAGAAAAAATAATTGTTGAAATGCCATGGTTGAGAAAGCAGCCAGCCAGCAAATACTTCTGCTTAGGGCAAAAAAAAACAAAAAAAAAACATGTACTTCTGTCAGGAAATAAAAGCAATGAAGCAAGAAATAAAAAAAGAAAAAAAGTGATTTTTCTAAACTGAAAAAAAAAAGTTTACCTTCTGGACACATGAGGAAATCAGTAGAAGGCGTAAAACCAAGCATGCAAATGTTAACTTCGTGTAAGGCATCAGGCTGCCAACGCTTTGACACGTTGCATCACCCCAGGTTGGTTCTGTTACCGCAAGTCAATTATTTTCCTACTATAATTTTACATATTAAAATTTTTTTTTTAAATAGCAAGAGTAATTTGTGGTACCACAGATATTTCGATTACAAGGATTACAATCTATGTATTAAAGAATGACATCATGTTTTATTTGTCTTAGGCAATGTTTTATCTGTAGTATAAATGTTGTTATATATGTTTATCATGTTAGCATTATGATGTTCCAAACCATTTACTATTTCCAAACATAGTTTAAAAATGAACAAATAAATAACATTACAGAAAAAAATATTTATCATGTAAAGAAAGTGACAGATTGGTTTTCAGATGAAATTAAAATAAATAAATAAGTAAATAAAAAACACTAATGTAGACTCCTGGCTTTTGCATTTTGTAATCCTCCAGCACACTCAGTAAAACCTAACAGCTGTTTTAAGTAGAAAGCTGCACAAATCTGTGTCTAACGCTACTGATTATTTTCAAGCAATGAGTTTTCACACCAAATATTGACTGTGTCTATTTTATTACTTTTTAGCATGATTTATAGAAGTTTATTTTATGTAGAAATGTTGTTAAAACAGTTGTTACTGTAGGTTTTACTGAGTGTGCTGGAGAATATGAGTTCTTTTGGTAACTTTGTCACACTCGCTTCTTTCTATTTTCATGCAGATCCCAGGAGTTTGTTTTTATTTCCAACAGTAAACTGGTCTGTCTTTATTATGCTGCTTTCTATATAAGCACGTAGACATTCTTCTGTAATGTTACTTATTTATTAATTAAAATGTTTAAGGTATGTTTGGAAATAGTGAATGGTTTTGAATATAATAATGCAGACATTATAAACATATATAACACCATTTTTCCTTATTTGTGCGAAGACTTTCACACAGCACAGTGTGATTAGCACTGTGTCCTCGTGACTCCAGTGTCAAGAGTCCTTCCTTCGACTCTGGGTGTGTATGGAGTTTGCATGTTCTCACAGTCCTTTGTGGGTTCCCTGCAGGTTCTTCGGTTTCTTCGGCTAAATTGCCAGTAATGTCTAAGTGAGTGTGAGACCTGTCCAAAGGGTACCCCGCCTTGTACCCCAGTCCCCTGGGATAGGCTCCAGGCCCCCTGCAATTCTGAATAGGATACGCGAGTGAGTAATGTGATGAAAAATATTAGTTTCTACTATCGCTTGTCATATCAGCTATAAACAGTCATTCCATCACCAGCCTCCTTTCTTTACTGACTTAAGAAGATAAAATATCTTATATTGTCATGAAGCTACAAAGCCTTCAATCAGGAAAACTTACAGCTTTACCTCCGTCACAAAACCCTGCAGCCTCCTTCCGAACATGCTAAAAGAACACTTAATCAATACATAACCAATCAATAAAGTCTCTTAACAGAAACCTTTACTACATCAACAATTACACATTTAGATTGACGTTTACATTTAGGCCCTTGGCAGATGCTCGTATTCAGAGCGGCTCACAAAAGTGCTTTGAAGTTTCTGTCATTGGATAGATCCTTACACTGATTACTACTGTAGGTTATTAACTACGTCCATGTCAAATTATACACATTTTTAAATCTGTTAATGTTTTTTATATAAATGATCCTGTATTAGGTGGCATAGTGGGTTAGTGGTTAGCACTGTCGCCTTGCATCTCGAGGGTCCGGATTAGATTCCCACCTTGGGTCTGTGTGCATGTTCTCCCTGTTCTTGGTGGGTTTCTTCCGGGTACTCCGGTTTCCTCCCACAGTCCAAAGACACATAGATCAGGCTAATTGGTGTTCCCAAATTGCCCGTAGTATGTTAATTAGCGTGTGAGTGTGTATGTGTGCCCTGTGATGGATTGGCACCCTGTCTAGGATGTACCCTGCCTCATATCCTAAGTCTCATGGGATAGGCTCCAGGCCCCCCTGTATACAAGATAAAGTTGTATAGAAAATATGGTGTATTCTAATATTCTAGTATCTTCTATATCCGGGGTACTCAATAGGTGGACTCCGGTCCGCATCCGGACCCAAATACGGTTAAATCTGGACTGACGCCAAAACAAACATGCTAATTTAATCATA
>JAQMYG010000005.1:2624161-2635654 GCA_030014215.1 Clariallabes teugelsi
ATCACCATCTCAGGGAGTTTTTCCTTGCCACTGTCGCCCTCGGCTTGTTCATCAGGGACAATCTGACCATTTTGTTACGTTCCAAAACATTATTGGGTGGTTGTTGTTGTTGTCTGTTGCCCTTTTTGCCTTTTTTCCCCCCAGATTTCTTAGTGGTTCCATCCAGTGCTTGCTGCTTCTGATTGGCTGCTCTACATCCCAGTGCTGCAACCAATTCCGTCATTCCACTCTTCTGATTGGCTGCAGCACATCTCAGTTCTTCGACCAATCCCCATCCTCCAGTTGGCTTTTAAGAAGCCATTTCAGGAAGCAGAGTCAGTCTTGAGACTCACTTTTGTTATGTCTACACTTTGTTTGTTTCCCCAGCCAATATGTTGGTAATCTTTATGTTTGAGAGACTGGTTTAGGGAAGTAAGCCACATGGTATACATGTCAACACGTACAGTAGGTAACCTGCTGTCTAGAGATACACTAGGTAAGAGGGTGCGTGCCAACCTATGTATCCCTTTTGATTTAGATAGTGTAGCCAGTGAGGGTGTTTTTGCGAATCAGATTTATTTATTTATTCTTTTTTGTTTTTTTTCTTTGCTCTTTTTATTTTCAGAGAAGACTAGATGGGGGGGATTGTGATTTAGTTAGACTGGGTTTTTGGTTTATTTTCAGCAGCACCCATTGCCAGTCTTTCAATTAATGCCTGATTTTTAAACGACTGGTTTGACTTGTAAATATTTCACTTGGTATCACTTCTTGCACTTTATGTAAATAAACACCCATTGCTAACAAATTATCTAGTTTGTCATCACTTTGGTTCCAACCCGTGCTGGGAATTCAACTAGCCAATGTCTTACAAATTTAAGTGTGCGACCCATACACCCCTAGACCACCAAGGGTCGTAAAAATTTTGATTCATACACATTCACATTCCATACAAACTTAAATCATTCTTTTGATTGTGTAAAGCTGCTTTGCGACAATGACAATTGTTAAAAGCGCTATACAAATAAAATAAAATTGAATTGAAAAGTGACAATAAAAGCCTACTTGACTTAGCTTACAATATGTTATAAAAAATAATGTGAAAGGACAATGTTGAGCCATTAACCTCACATCACCATCATTACCTGTGATCAGTAGGAAATCACAATTGTTTTCATTAGTGAAAGAAGGAGCATTTCCACACGCACTGTGATGAGAACTCACAGCATTGAGACTAAACAGCTCAATGCTGTTAGAAAACACTTTCTTAATGAGGCTACTTGGAAGGAAAGGGTGAAAGGGGGAAAAAGTCTGTGCTTTAAGTCAGTTTCCTATTTCTAGCTACAGGGAATGTTAGCAAGATTTTAAATGAAGTGCATATACTGTAGAAGTATAGGTATTTGTTGAAGGATGTAGTTAAGTAAATGTAAATGGTATCTACTAATAAAACTACTCGAATGAAGTACAAATAACTAAAATATGAACATAAGTACAGTGAAGAAGTAAATGTACTTAGTTACCTTCCACATCTGTTTTTTTTGTCCATTTTATTAGAATCCCTGGTTTGTTAAGGACTAATAGCATTTATCAAACACTGCCCGCAGATGTTTTTTTTCCCCTTTCTTTCTTAGCTTAGCCTGCATCGTTGTTGCATAAACCATGTGCGCTATAGCCTATTACATTACCTTAGCTAAAACTTTTCAGCCTAGTAAATTAGGTTTGTGAGCAACCCAAAGTAATTCATATGTGATCCTAAAACAGAGATGTAAACAACACAATCTAGAATTTCACATGATCTTGCGTAACCAGTCATATGCCTGCTTATGTTTCAGAGTAGAGAAAATCCAAAGTGTGCAAATGCATTTCACCCTCAGGCATGAAAGCGTGCATCTTAGATTTATGCGTTATCCATAAGGACATACTGCTACACTAATGCACTGTGCCTAAACCTCCGATCCCGTAATACAATGCAGTACTAAAATCAGGTTATGCCAAAAATAAATAAATAACTAAAAATCCCCTGACATTATAAACAACACAACTGAACATGTATTATTTTTTGCCCAAAAGACTTAATGCACTTAATGCATGACACTGGAGCGAGCTGCCTGGCTGTAGCATTCAGAACACGGAGGAACAAACACCATCCATCAATAAAATGCCAGCGCAGTATGAAAGTGGACGTGATTTAGCGATACGCCTCCCTGCTTCCCCATAATCGGAGGGTTTAATGCAATACAGCAAGGCTTTAAACAGTAAAGCGGCACTCCATAAATCTAAACTGCAGCTTTGACCTCAAGCCTCTCTTTCTTTCAACCTCCCGCACCTTGTGTGTGTGTACGCCATGTCACCATAGCAATAGCTAATAAATCATGCCAATCATCAGCTCAAAAGGCTCACCAGCGCTGGAAGAGCTTCACCACAAAAAAGGAGCACCAACATTGTAATCGCAAAAACTAGTTTTCCATCGCGCCAAACGAAGTGACCAGCTGTGCAAATGTTCAGCAAAATCGGCATCGAATCATCATTAGTTCTTTTACTTCTTATACAGTATCTGCTGAAGATCATTTTGATCTTGATGCAGTGATGTTGATCCTGACTTGCTGATGCAGAAGCCTCGTTTATTAAACATTTGCGCGATTTTATATTTCATCTATCCTAGAGTAATGATGAAGAACCCTAGAAATGGAGTGGAAATAAAGTCACCATGAGTAATTAATCACCGATAGTCCCGTCACATACGCACCGTAGCTAAAGACATCGAAAACCAACCACATGGGGAAAGGATTTCAAAATATTTCCGGTGGTGCTTGCTGACATTTTGTAAATCATTTATAGAAATTCCATGTGCTACGCACATCTTTAGAAACAAATTCCCTGTCGAGCTGCAGATAACTCGGAACTCGTTATATAACGCTGGCGAGCCTGCTGTTCGTCCTACTTTATATCGAAGTGTTTGTTGCATTCTCGATTCTGATTGGTCAGAAAATGTTGATTTATTTTTTTCTTTCAAAGATGAGTCACTTGACAGTATGGGTATTTGTACTGCAATAATTGAAGACAAATAATAAACTGAGTTTTACCACGTTTCATTTAATGAGGAGAAACGGTAAAGCTTGTTGTTTAATACACATTTGCATTAAACATTTGCTTAATTCAGCCGTGGCCAAATGACACAGGACTGATGGTAGCGCTCACCTTTTCTTCTCCACATAACCTTTTTTTGGACAATCGGAAAAGGGATTCATCAAAAAAAATAAAAAAAATGGCTTTACTACAGTCCTGTACCTTTTGCAGAATATCAATCTGTCCTTGATGTTCCTCCTGGTGAGAAGTGGCTTCTTTGCTGCCCTTTTTGAAATGTATGAAGGTGAGTGGTACCATGAGTCCTGTTTCATTCCAACAGTAAAGTATCCATTCATGTGTGTCGTCGCTTCTCAGCCAAGGGAGTGGGCTCACTCACAATTTTTCCTAAAAACACAGCCATGAATAAAGAATGGTACAAAAACAACTTTCTCCGAGAGCAAATTCTCCCAACCATTCAAGAACAGCTTGGTGATGAACAATGCCTTTTCCAGCATGATGGAGCTCCTCGCCATTAGGCAAAAATGATAACTAAGTGTCTCTGGGAAGAAAACATTGAAAAGGCTTTCTTTTTATATGGCCAGGAAACCCCCCAGACCTTAATCCCATTGAGAACTTGTGGTCAATTCAATCCAAGGGGGGACAGACAAAAACCCACACATTCTGACAAACTCCAAGCATTGATTACACAAGAATGGGCCGCACCATCATTCAGGATGTCAGAAGTTAATTGACAGCATGCCAGGGTGAATGGTTGTGATTACGGAAGGAGACTCCAGTTTCAGGGGTTTGTACAGTAACTGTCAGTAAGGGGAGGTTTTGCATGGTCTCTGTTACATGTCAAGCTGGGTTTTTTGACTTCTCTTTTTCATACGACCTTCCAGTTGACATTGGTTCCTCCTGACATTCTGTTCATGTGCTGTATTTGATGTTCTGGTTAGTTGCAGTTGCTCATCTTCCGATTAGCATTATTTAAGTTCCATGTTTCTCTGTGTTATTTTGTCTTAGATCCAGATGACTCTTGCTCATTGATAAAGTTTTTAATTTATAACTTTATGTGTCTCTTCTCAGAAATTTTATATACGAAGCTATTCGAAATCTGGAATTTCCTTTGGGATCTGTCTATCAATCCATCCATCCATCCATCCTTCCATCCATCCATCTATCTATTCATCTATCTATCTGGTTTAGGTTATGTTCCTTTTGTGGTGCTTTGGTTTTCATGTCACTTTTGCTGCAAATAATGTGTGTTAAATGAAGTCTGTGCTTACATCCAGGTTTATTCCTTATCTCTGACATTTGGGAGCTTCATTAAAGAGCTAAAAAAAAAAACAGGATGCTGAGGAAATTCTTGTGTATTGCTGTTAACATGTTGTAAGTCATAAGTCGAACTAATTATTTAAATTTAACTACACACACTTGATACATATGAACTTTCAAACTGCTGTGGTCTAAACCGAATAAACACTTAACAACACACCAATCTGTGTGTGTCAGAAGATTTGTAAGAATTCTATGTAAAAGAATTCTAATTTCTTGTTCTTTTTTTCTTTTTTTTCTTCAGTAAACATTATCAAGGTTGTCTGGGACGTGCAGAGGCAGAAGCGAGTGAGAGCCAGCGCTGGCAACGGAACTGTTGCAAGTTCTCTAAGACGCTTGGAACAACTTCACAGACGATTTCCATGTAGGTATACTTAAGAGAATTGCTGAAGATTTTATTTCAGTCATGCCTCTGCGTCTGAATTGGTGCGTGACAGCCTGCCCCAAGTCATAATTATCAGGAGAACAATGAAACTCACCAGATATGTAGCTGATGGAGGCATAAAGTAATGCACTTGATATTCTGGATTTTCTATATAAAAGGCATATATAAAGTATATATTTTAATGATGTGATAAAGCATTTTAACTGAGCATTTTTAAAGGGCAGCACACAGCACATAGCATGTTTATCTTTTCATTCCATCCATCTGTCTATCTATCATCTCTGTAGTTCAACTAGGGACCGTAGAGGCCAAATGTGATTATCATTGTATTTATTCCCATTTTTACGACTGTGGTAGGACCTCCGGTCAACATCCAAACACTACGGGCAATTTGGGAAAATGAATTAGCCTAATCGCATCTCTTTGGACTATAAGAGGAAACCAAGCATGGTGAGCCCAGACTCCATGCACACCCAGACTCCAACAGCATAGTTATACTTATTGAGGATACTTCCCAGGAAGAAAGTTCAAGTTCGTAGTGATGGGAAGTTTGGATCATTTTAGTGACTCGGTTCTTTGAATCTCGTTCATCAAAATGAACAAATCTTTTTTTGAGTCATTTAGTTCATTTCGTTCTTTTGATCAGAAATAAAATAAAATGTTACATTTTCAATAAACAGACCCCCAACACATCTACATACACAAATTTTGGCTATAGCTCCAGTAATGAAAAAATTATAATGCAGCTAAGGACATATTATGATAAACAGAATGAGCAGCTCACCTCTCATATCTTCTGGTCCGAATCGTTCGTTCTTTTGTCACGTGACTCTCATAGATGCTATCGTTCGTTTTTTTTTAATCTATTGCACTAAATAGCGTCTATGGGAGTCACGTGACAAAAGAATGAATGTCTTGGACTAGAAGACTCAAAGGTAACTTTTCATTTCTGTTTCCTGTACATAACCTACGGAGGTTTTGAGTCACGTTAAAGACTCGTTCAAAAAGAATCAGTCGTTCATGAACGACCCATCACTACTGTACAAGTTAGCACAGAAAACATCTCAGGACTCAGACTCATGTCCTGTTGGACCCTTTGACATTATCACTGTGGGTAAAGCAGAGAAACCTGTTCGGTGCATTTTGAACGAATACGACCTGCATTTTGGTCACTTCAATATTTTTGTATTTGCAAAATTACTATGTGTAGCTAAATACAATTTTTAAGCAATATCACAGACTCCAGAAGTGTAATCCTAATAACACACTCTCTATTCCTTCTTGTGGCTGTGCATCAGTTGCCCGTGTACAAACACAATAAGTGGGAACATATTGCCGTAACAATCTGATCAACCTTCTCGGACATTTGCAAGTTATTTAATTAGTCATGGCTAGAAATCGTGCTCCGTACTTGTGATTGAAAAGCATTCTACTGTATAACGTTTACATGGTTGTTTGTTCCATATTATTATTATTTTTTTTTATTATTCACTTAAACCTATAGAACACATGGATTTGGGTCCATTTAGGTTCAAAGAGTTGTTTTGTTCACTTATTAAAGTTCTGTTTTTCTCACTTTTCCCGTTGCTATCAAACCGTGTTAAAGTTTGCATGTAAGCAGAATGAAACCGTGTCTTCTTGGCCGGTTTTGGTTTTCACAGCCGAGTGTGATTGCGGTGATCTCATAAACCGCACACCTACCATGCATGCCAGGGTTCGATTCAAATGCATTCGGGCTGCGTATGTTAAAGCACCCTAAATGGCATACTGAAAAAAAAAAAAAAAGCAGAAGATGTGAGAATCACAATTTTGCATGCCATGGACGATGCACTCGGTTCGGTGTCAGTAGGCCTAAAGAAGGCTGCCCTTTCTGGAGCCGTACCAAGTAGGTGGTTTTCAGCATTCAGTGCCTAATTCTCTGTGAAATAACCTTCTGCAAGGGCACTGCCTAAGGCAATCGATACTGTAGGTGTTTGCTGCCCGAGCACAGAGCAAGATTTCACCATTTATTTACACCTGTATAGTGAGAAGTGCCCCGCACTAAACAATCCTTTCAGTCTGGCTTGGAGGGAGACTGAGCTGCAATCAAGGTGCTGTTGTACCTTCACACAGACCTCTGCAATGGAAAAATAAAACTGTCCTTGAACTATTATCTCTACCTCTAATGTGTTTGATCAGTGACTGATCAGTTCTGACAAGTTTTGATGTCGCGTTTCTTCACTGCAAATAATCTTACAGGAGTGACGGGCAAAGAAAACACATCCTTTACTTGAGTAAAAGTAGAGATACCATAAATAAAATTTTACTTAAGTAAAAGTACTCCATTTACAGTTGCAGTTGTTTAAAAGTAAAAAAGAAAAAAAAATACTTACCCCTAAATTTACTTAAGTGTCAACAGTTCAATCAAAACAGTATCAATAGCCTTCAAGTCATAAGTGTGTGTGTGTGTGTTTGTGTGTGCTCATGTAGGTGTGCAACTCCTGACTATAGACGTGCTGTTTCGTTTCTATCTGCAACATTTCATCTTCACTTCTGATTTCAAACACCTGCTACACGATTAAGCATTTTAATCAATAAAAGCAAATCTTGCAATTATGCATAATAGTCAATAGGAGGCGATATTACCACTTCAAATACCACACACACACATGCGCACACACACACGACTTTGGTTATGTAACATGACGCTGTGCAGAAATGTAGTGAAGTAGAAAGTACAGATCTTTCTTATAAGAGGTAGTCGAGTAAAAGTAAAAAAAGCAAAGTAAAATCCATAAATAAAACTACTCAAATAAAGTGCAAATACAATAAATATGTATAAAATATGTAATATTTAAGTTTGGTAAGAAAGTAACTTAGTTGCACTTAGTTCCATTTTTTACCTCTGTTTCACGTGTACAAAAGAAAAAAAAAAGTTGCTACAGTACGTATATGCATTGCCTCCACAAATAAGTAGGCAGATATATTCTCAGGATTTACAGTGTGACTTATCAGAATAATTGAATCACAATTGAATGTTCTGGAAGTACAAGCCATTTACTGGCTCCTTTTACTGAAGCAGAATGCGCACCAATTTAATGCCGATGTTATCTAAAAAGAGTCTGAATGCAGCTATAAATCGCCAGTCTGATTGCCGCTATTCCAGAGTAATTCACACGCGGTTCGGACACAATGCCGCATTTCCGCCTTAACTTACTCCAAATGTACTGATAGAGACAATAAATTGGTCTACGCGATGCAGATAGTGCAGCGAAGGTTATTTACAACACTGACAACTGATTCCAATAAGCGGCTAAGGGCTAGACAAACACACTCAGTGGTATGCTCTGTGAAATGCTCCGTAAAATGTAATATATACATATTGATTTACATAAACTTACAAAGTTTTGAATCGAAAGAGTCAGACTCAAGCCCAGATAATAATTTGAGGGTTATGTCAGGTGTAAAACATGTGCCAAGTCAAATGCGTAGATCGGAAGGTCTGCTGTGACAACCGATTAAAGGCAGCAGCTGAACAAACAACAACAACAACAACAACATTATTATTGGCTTTTAATGAGCCTCATGAGATTCCTGCATGCAGTTCCTTTTTCCCTCACTCATCGATTACTCAGATAGGAGTATTAAAATCCATAACATTAATTTGAATGCACATATAAATCACTCATTACAAATCAACACTCTGGATCATAAACTCAGCGCATACGCGTAAACTGCAACCCGGCAGATGTACTGCAGTACTTTACTGTAGTTCTCTTTGTACTTTTAAGTTCTTTCAAGGAATCTTTTCCTAGCTTTGTCTCTTGAGCATTGGTTTGTTTCTGACTC
Organism: Clariallabes teugelsi; assembly: GCA_030014215.1. NCBI lineage: Eukaryota > Metazoa > Chordata > Actinopteri > Siluriformes > Clariidae > Clariallabes > Clariallabes teugelsi. The sequence goes on from JAQMYG010000005.1 coordinate 2,632,755, forward strand.
TTGATTTACGGTGCATGGACAAAAGTTTCTGCACACCTAACCATTAAACCTGTATGTGGTTCTACCCCAAACTGTTACCAAATTGCTGGGTTGTACAGGACATAATTGTATGCTTTTTTTTTTTCTCCTGGCCTTCACTTTTTCCAGGCATGCTCCTCATACCATTCTGGATCAAAACTTTGAATTCCATTTGTTTTGTTTTTTTTGTTTGTTTTTTTAACTCAGGAGTTTCCAAGAACAGGTGTGGTCAACCAAAGCAGGAGACACATCTGTTTAATCAGTTGATTTTGGTCATCAATCAGAAATCATGTGTGGCTCCTGCTTAAATATAAGAAAAATATATTTAAATAAATAAATAAATAAACATGGCATTAGTGGCTCAGTGGGAGTTTCTCGTCTGCCATGCGGAAGGCCTGGGTTTGATTCCCAGCCAATGCCCAAAACCCCAGCCTTTGGCCAGTCCCAAGCCCCAATTAAATGGGAGTGTTGCGTCAGGAAGGGCATCTGGCATAAAACTTGTGCCACGCTTATGAACGGATCGGATGGTCCGCTGTGGCGACCCCTTGCTGAGCAGCTGAAAGACCGACAACAATAAAAAAAATTTTTTATGTAAACACTAAAAAACCTATAATTTTTTTTTTAATGATATGTGCGGCACGGTGGCTTAGTGGTTAACACTGTCGCCTCCCACCTACAGGTTCCAGGTTCCAGGTTCGATTCCCACCTTGGGTCTGTGTGCATGGAGTTTGCATGCTCTCCATGTGCTTGGTGGGTTTCCTCCGGGTTCTCCGGTTTCCTTCCACAGTCCAAAGACATGCAGATTGGGCTAAATGGTGTTTCCAAATTGCCCGTAGTGTGTGAATGACTGTGTGCGACCCAGAAATAGATTGGTATCCCGTCTTGTGCCCTAAGTCTCCTGGGATAGGTTTCAGGCCCTCTGCGACCCTGTATACAGCAAAAAACAGTATAAACAGCGAAGATGGAATATACTCTGCAGAACATCTGCAGCTAATAGTTAAAGTTCTAGACTTTATGTCTATTGCATACCAAGCATGAGCAATGCACAAGACCTATAAAGTCATTGTCCAATTATGGACTCATTAGTTTTGCACAATTGCACTTAAAACTCCATTGACGTCAGACCGGATTATATGCAAAGCTTCTGGGTAATGGTTTATCGACTGCATTTTTTGACCTCTTATGACACCAATCTCAGACTTACACACTTAGTAGTACAATGTAATTCTTCCTCGGGGTATTCGTTTGTAAATCTATTGTGTTTCATTCACTTTGGTCTCCTCCCCTTTGCTCTGCCTACTGGGCCACAGCCAATATTATGCAACAGGAAGCTCACAGGTCTGAGTTCATTTGTAATTTTGCCGCCGACAGAGAGAAAATGCCATCTAAGTGCCAGCACTTCAGTGATTAAGGTGATATTGACAGCTGAATTAATTCCAGATTGGTCCACATGAGACATTCTCTCAGACCAGCTCTTACAAAAGGAAGTGATTCGCATTTAACCCTCCCCTTCGTCAGGTGAAAATCCTTTTTTTTCTGTTTTTTTTTTTATTGTTTCTTCTACCGTCCTTCCTTTCACATGGATTCGTGCTTAGCATTTGCGCACAGCAACAGCGGATCTGTCTTCTCTCACACTAAAAGCAACAATGCAAGAAAATGATGAATTCTATCCTGATACGGCGGAGATACACAGTAGCGCTAGTGCAAGCTAGTCCATGCAAGCTGTTGAAATTGGTGATCAAAGTTAACAGGGACTGCAGAGTGATAATTAAAATCCAGCACACAGAGAGCTACTGCAATTCTGCTGTCAAAGCCATAGCTGGATCGTGTCAGCTTGCATCAGTCAACGCCTGTCAAGAGGCTGATGCAAAATACCAGGAATCATAGACTCGCTGTACTTTTCCTGACAGCCACCAAGGCGATGCTGCGCCCCCCCAGGGGGAATGATGCTCTCACCAGTCTGTGCACTCTCGCGCTGACGAATGTCCACTATGAAAGGAAAGACTGGCTATAATGCTAAGTGAGCATGATGCTAAGATCAGTCTCAGGCACACAAACTAACAAACCACTGACAGGAGAAATCTGAGAGGACATGATTAATGCAGGAGTGAATCCGCTCGGAAAAATGCCAAGTCACTTAAATGGGAGAGGATGTACGAAGCAAAAAAAGGCTTTCACTTCCAATTAGGCGCGTGCGGTATTGATCTTTCCCAGCTCGTGATTTACCATTTGAAAAAGGAATGGAAAAAAAAGTTAACAGTTTATTCATCCGGAACTAATAGTTTAAAAAAAAAAGACTGGAAAATTTGCATTTGTACAATTCCAGCTATATGCGAAGTCGGGGCATAATAACCAGCTGTGCAGTCTCTGTGGTTAAACGGCTTAATGCTTTCGTTCCTTGCAGGCAGCAGCAATTGCGGCAACTCAGCTGGATGGCGGATTTTTAGGTGATTGTGCAGTAATGGCCATTAAACTGTAAAAAAAAAAGTATTTTTAGGGGCTGTCTAGTTTCTCTTTCTAATTATCATTACCGTTAACTTTGTTGCTTTGACACTTTGCTGTAGGACTACTGAATCTTCTTAAGCAAAACGTTTGATCCGTTCTACTGTATTTTGACCGGAAATCAAAAGTGAATCGAAATTATTTTTGGCTTAATAAAAAAAAAAAAACTTTCAAATATTAATAAGCTGACTTGTTTGATTTGGAAGAAAAACACTGATCTGTGGTGTATTTTAAAGTGATTGGCATGTACTGTACTGTACTGTACCTTACTAGCATACGCTGATTTTCATTTCATTTCATTTCCTATACCGCTTAATCCTGTGTTCAGGGTCGCGGGGGGCCTGGAGCCTATCCCAGGAGACTTCGGGCACTAGGCGGGG
>JAQMYG010000005.1:2659006-2677354 GCA_030014215.1 Clariallabes teugelsi
GAGCCGTTTTCATCTCAGCCGCTCACCTATCCATCTCTCATCTGGCCTAATACGCTCGTGGGGGTGTCTCTTCTTTTCACTATTTTCCAAAATAATAACCATTATATTATTTCCTGTACTTTCTTTGTTGTTTTTTTTCCAACATACTTTCCTGTTACTCTCTCTCTCTCTCTCTCTCTCTCTCACCACCTCCTATAAAAGCGCATGGCTCCATTCTGCAGCTAGTTACCTGACTGATCCTCAATGGAGAGAAAATGGCCGGCACTAGATCACCTTTGATGTCTTTTTACCTGTAGTGTCTCTGACTCATCTCTTTTAGTGCTACAACATGCATTGTAGATCTGCAGCTTAATCCTGTCTTATCTGTGTCCTCTCTCTCTCTCTCTCTCTCTCTCTCTCTAATCCAGCTGTGGGCTTGTGTGTGTGTGTGTGAAACAGACCACCGTCTGAATTTCTAACTCGCTGTTAATTAGCGTTGTGCAAATTTTTTTTTACAGTAATTTGTTTAATTTTGAATGCAAGTGATTGTATTTATTTATATATTTATTAAGTGATTTATTTTGCTCTATCTATTACAAATTTCATAAATGCTATTTAAATGTTTACGGTGAAATATGAAGAAAAATCACAGCTTTTATAAGCTATTATCTGAGGTGTGCAGCCTCCTCTGGACGCTGCACACCTACACCGATCAGCTACTGTATATCATTATCACCACTGCCAGGTGAATTGAATTACACTGATCATCAATTATACACAGTACCAGTAAACTGGTTACAGAATCGCGGGCAACGAGGCTCATTTAATCCCGTTGGGACTAAACGCTGGTCCGATCCCACAAAAAAATACAAATAAAAATAAAAAAAACGAAAATACAGCACAGATTGCTCAAAAAAAAAGTTAATGCTGGCTTTGATAGAAAGGTATCAGCACACTAAGTGCATCAAAGCTTTCTGTGTTTGGGGCTTAGCAGCCAAAGAGTTCATGGTCGTTGATCCAAATTCCCCAAATCTCAATCCTATCACAAAATCCATGAGATGTGCTGGACAAACAAGTCTGAGCCATGGAATCCCCACTATACAACTCACAGCACTTAAAGGATATCTGCTGATAACATCCCAGTGCCAGACACCAGAGCACACCTTCTGAGGTCATGTGGAGTCATGCCAGCTGTTTTGGTGGCATGGGCGCGTCGGGGGACCTGCACAAGATTGGGCTTAATGTATTTGGTTTTAATGTTATGGCTGATCGGTAATACAAGGACTAGTGTTCTCTGCCCATTAATGTTTCGATAATGCTCATGGAGTGACAGTGTTTTTTTTTTTATTTAAAAAAAAATGTAAATAAAAAAAAACTTTTGAAGAAACCAAGGGTATACTGTACATTTCATAAAAAAACAATATGAAAAATGTTTCTTGCGAAACTTTTATATGTAGAAAGTGTTTAACAATTTGGAAAGTTCTTAGCCTGATTCCAGCAATCTCCTTAGTTGTTCAGTTTGCATTGTGTAATAACTTGACCCCTCCAAAGTGCATTGAATTTTTTTTCCCTTTGTTTTTTTATGAGCAGTGCATTTAAAGAAAAATGTACACTATTTTCTATTAATGGTCCTGTTAATATTTTTGCACAACTTAGAGAACCCTTCTTTTTTGACAAAGTAAACAGACACTATGCATAATTTGACATGAAATGCCAACACAACTGTAGGGATTATTTTGTTAATTCAAAGCTCATTCCCTTGTTTATGGAATGATATCAAATAAGCATGGTTATGAGAATTAATAAAGTAAATAAAGTAAAACTTCTTGCCTTAAAGTAACAATTCATTGTCAAATTGCTATATAGTTTAAGATGAATAAAATACTTCGGGGTGTGCTGTTAAAGAAAAATATTCAATGATCGAGTGGTATAGCGCTACACCGCCTATTCATATTCATAAGTATTCATACACCTTGAACTTTTCCACATTTGGTCACGTTACTACCATAAACGGAAAATTTATTCTGTGTGATAGACCGATGCGAAAGTGCCGCATGATTGTAAAGTGGAAGGAAAATGATAATTGGTTTTCAAAATGTTTTTACAATTCAAAATCTGAAAAGTGTGGTGTCCTTTTGTATTACTACTGTACATACAGTACTGAAACTCCCCCTAACTAAAAATCTAGTGGAACCAATCGCCTTCAGAAAGTTCAAGGGGTGTGAATACTTTTGCATAGCTCTGTAGATGGTGTAGCTCTATACCATTTGGTAATGGATTATTTTTCTTTACCCGCACACCACAAAGTATTTTTATTCATCTGAAATCTTCTGCTACTTAAAGGCAAGAAGCACTGTAGCTGCTGGTTATTTTCCTAAAACAGCATGCCCCCTTTGTGTTTTCATCCTTAGTTTGTTTTATAACCTCATCTGGCTGCTGCGAATACATGCTTTTATTACTTTTTTTTTTTTTTTGATGTGAAATGATTAGTTTTTTTTTTTTTTTTTTTTTTTTTTTTTTTTTTAAAGGTCACGAATTGAACCTGATATATTAGGGCAAACATGACTTAATATATTAAGTTATTACGTTCGTTATTAAGGCTGTCGGATTTCCTCAATGTGTGTCAGATGCTAAACAGAAATTAATGGATAAGATGATTCATGTGAATGACCTTGGTGAAAGATCTATTTATCTTTTTATAATAACCACGATTTATGGCTAAGAGCGCGGCGTCACTTCTCACTCTAAAATTGCTTCTAGTCTCAGTGTTATTCAAGCATATGAAATAAAACATAGCACCAATTCCTTTACTGTCAGTACAAGTCCAGCTGTGATAAATCTATCCCCTCGTCCTTCTGTCGTCATCTCTATCGCACTCTCCACGTGGCGGCACAGGAGGAGATCCTGAACACCTTCCAATACCCGCTGGAGCTTTTTGTCTGGTCTAATTTCTCAACACCAGCGTAGTGTAGGTCCTCGCCTATACTTCACCCTCCCTGCTTATCTCCGTTTCGGCGCTCCGCTGTTCGGTGGGGTCTTTGCACGATGCTGATAATTCAGAGGAAGGTGATCATCACTTTTTCTCTGAGATGTCTACGACCGGAACCAATGGGTTTTGTCGGTGTGAAGGACACCAGAGTCTCTCTCATTTGTTCTTCTGGCCGTGCTTATAGGTTTTGCGATTTAGAGAGGCATACTGTTACCAATCACGCATTGACAGAGCGTCTCCAAGGGCAAAACAGTCATCAGAGTCAAGTACAGCTCATCAGAGTTCACAGCCGGGAAAGCCAAAGTGACAGTGAAAGAGACACATCTTTATCTGAAGATGATAAATAAAGCAATTATTGTTTTATGACTCACATACACACACTCTCTCTCCCTCTCTCTCTCTCTCTCTCGCTCAGTGTGACGTGGTCAAGACAGATAACTAATTACGCAGTAGTTAATAGGCATGCAGCTTCAGGGCATTACATATCGACGAATAATACGCCAGATATCTTTACTTGAAAGACATTCCTCAGTGCTAAACAAGTATTTAAATTAACCTTACCATTAAATCTATCCATTAATTAAATATATGGGAAGTATGTACTGTATAATTCAAGTTAATTATGCATTGCGTTTTTAAAAAGAAATACAAAGTCATGTAGACTTTTTCCCCCTCCAAACTCAATTTGCAAACTAATAAACAGTAATACGTTAAACTGTAATAAATTAAATAAATTCTGATAAACATATATAAAGAAGAGAAAATGTTTTTTTTTTTTAATTTAAAAAAAATTAAATAAAAAAAAAACTTAAGAAACCAAGGTTATACTGTACATTTCATTAAAAAAAAACAATATGATAAATGTTTCTTGCGAAACTTTTATAAGTAAAAAGTTTTTAACAATTTACGGCGCCAATCTGCCTCAAGCTGTCTAAAGCCTTGTGCTATTCCTTTACAAGTGAAGGAGACACAACTGTTAGATAGCCATGTGTTGTAGGGAAATATACAAAATACTGTTTATATTTTCCATTTAATGTGCTCTGGCATGGGATTGAGATGAATAGCTTTCAAATCTATCTACTGTATACATCATAGAAACAAAAAAAAAGTCAAAAGTCTTTCCATGTACGAGTTAAGGTTTTAAAAGTCATAACACAAACAGAACGCAACCTTTAAAGAGGGCCGCGATCCACCGATCGGCCGCAGCATTAAGCCGATTGTGTATTGTGTAAGTTCTCTTTGTGCCACCAAAACGGCTCTGACCCCTCGAGGCTCGACTCCACAAGACCGCTAAATGTGTGCTGTGATATCAGGCTCCAGGATGTTAACAGCAAATCCTCTAAGTGCTGTAAGTTGTGGCGTTCGACCTCCACGGATCAGATTTGTATGTCCGGCACATCCCATGGACGCCTGATCAGACTGAGATTTGGGGAATTTGGAGGCTGGATCAACAACCTTAAACTCTTTGCCTGCTGGGCCTCCTACACAGCATGGCGACGTCTCTATTGTAGCCAGCACAAGACCAGACAGGCTATAGTCTTTGCTCATCAAAGGGGGTATAAATGAGCCTTGGGGGCCCATGAGCACGTCACCGGTTTACTGGAAAATAATTGACAATCAGAGTCATTCATGGCACCCTTCAGTGGTGTTAATGTTTTGGCTGATCTGAATATATGCGTTACCAAGTTTTTGTGATTTATTACCCTGATACCCTCCCTGCTTCCACTCGAAACAGTTGCAGTTTCAGTTTTTGGCTGCATGGAACAAAGAAAATAGCTAAGGATGCATAAGTTTTAATGCATTATTAAAAACTGTAAGTATAGTGCTGAAATGTCAAGTTCATCAAAAACATTTGATCAGAGTTAAATCTTGTAAAAAAACAGAGACTTATCTGAAAAAAAAAAGCTTCAGTTTGCTAGGGAGCATAAAGATTGGACTTTGGAGATGAAAAAAGGTCATGTGACCTGATGAGTCCAGATTCCAGAGTGATGGGCGTGTCAGGGTAAGAAGGGAAACTCATGAAGCGATGCACCCATCATGCATAGTGTCCACTGTACAAGACTCTGGAGACAGTGTTATGATCTGGGGTTGATCAGTTACGCAGGTCTAGACTCAACAACGTTATGGGGCAATAAAATGAAGTCAGCTCACGACCTGAATGTACTGAATCACCAGGTTATCACATCTGTGGAGTTTTTCCTTCTTCCCTGATGGCACTGGACATATGCCAGGATTAATACAAAGATTGTGAAAGAGTGGCTCTGGGAGCACGAGCAATCATTTTCACATCACACTGCACAAATAATCCCAGCTAAGGGCAGTTGAATGGAGTCTTAGAAGTGCAACTTTTGTTTATTTACTTATTTATTTATTTATTTACTGGTTAATTGCTTGGCACAGTTTTGTATTGGTTAGAACTGTATCCTCGCACCTCCATGGTCGAGGGTTCGATGCCCGCCTCGGATCTGTGTGTATGGAGTTTGCACGTTCTCCCTGTACTTGGTGGGTTTCCTCCCACAGTCCAAAGACATGCAGTTTAGGCTAATTGGCGTTTCCTACAATAATTGCCTGTTGTTGCACTTTCATTCTTTTGTACACTATATTTAGATGAAAACTGATTGTTTGTTCACACTCCAGTTTGTACTTTAGCTGGAATCACTGTGTAGGCCTCGGTGTCTTCATGGCGTGTTATGGCTACAGCATGCAGAATAAATAATGAACATCTGTACTGTATGTATATTTAGGTGAAAGAATAACTGGATCATGACTGACTCATAACGAAGTTTCAGTCACTTTTAGCATCTCTGTGTGAAGTGACTCAGTGATTTCTGTCTCCATCCAGGTAGTATTTACTGAGATTTTAGTGTTAGTGGTGGCATTTTTAAAGACGCGTTTCTTAAATATGAGTTGTAATTTACTGCTTCGTTCTCGGTGTGTAAGAGTCTCAACCCTGAGGCAGAGACTGCACTCCTTACACACACTCTTAATAATGGTACAAGACCTGGCTGAGTTAGTTGCAGCAGTGTAAGCGGTCCAAGGCCACCCTTCTGAATAATTCATGAAATCTGACAGAGGACTGACAGAGCACACAATACCCTGGTTTTAGCTGGCATTTACAATGGCGATCTACAGGGATGCCACAGGTTGGGTTCGGCGAGTCACACAAGATAAAAAACGAGAGGGGATAATGCAAAGCATAAGGACGGGAATAAGGAACAGTCGGCAACGAAAAACAGTGTGAATGAGGACTTGGGGAGAAGGGTGAGCTTCTTCTGCAGTGATTAAAACTATGCCTCAGGTCAGTAACCACATGGGAGCAGGAGAGATGGATGACACTAAAAGCAAGGTAATTCCACATGCCAGCAGTATGAATACTCTGCCCACCCAGCATTTACCACGGCATCCTTCAGCTCCCCCCAGGCTAGAGCCGTTTTCATCTCAGCCGCTCACCTATCCATCTCTCATCTGGCCTAATACGCTCGTGGGGGTGTCTCTTCTTTTTTTGTACATCTAATTATCAGGTAATAGCTTGTTTTGTATTTCCGTGGAGGACACATGCTTTGCATCTGTTCGTACCACTTGGCCGGATAGTGTGATGCGGAATTTGCATTTACAGTAGCTCGCTCGTTAAAATGCAGAATATACATCAAAAAAGCACTAATCAAAAATGTGCATGCATAAATGTTAGCAGGAGATTTTATGCATCAATCTTCAAACTGCAAGCAATCTGAAACAATACTGATAACTTGGTATGATTCATCCATCCATCCATCCATCCATCCATCCATCCATCCATCTATAGTAGGAACCTCTGTAGTCCAACTAGGGACTGTGGAGGACAGTGGTGACCTTTGTATTTATTCCTTTTTTAACCTCCAGTCAACATTCACACACTCATCACGCATAATATGGGGACACCAATTAGCCTAATCTGCATGTCTTAGGACTGTGGACGGAAACCAGAGTATGTGAAGGAAACCCACCAAACACAGGGAGAACCTCCATCTCCATGCACACAGACCCAAGGCTGTAATCGAACCATCGACACTAGAGGTTCAAGGCAACTATACTAACCACTAAGCCACCGTGCCGCCTACTAGTGTGATTATATACTGTACACTGTATGTCAGATACCAAAAGTGTGGTAGGAGGTACCATTTATACATCACTTACTTTAGATTCAATTTTAGATTATATGACATTGAAAAGCATCTTCAATGTGTAAAAAAAGTCCACGGTCCTCAAACGTAACATGGGCATGTCAAAGTGTTACATGGAACAATCCATGTAAATAAAAAAGGATTGAGATGTTAGACAGGTAAATAAAAAATGGTAACCCTGAGTAAAGACAATATTAGAACATGTTTGGTAAAGCCTTGGTGAAGAGAAAGACATGAGTGCATATTTAATCATATTGCACAAATAGATAGTTAAGGTTTTTTATTTTCTTTGTCTTAAACCAGAATGGAGCGCTGAGCTAAGCTCTGAGTTGGTACCTTTTAAAGTTATATATATATATATATATGTGTATTTAGTACAAATGTAACAGTTTTCTTTCCCCAAAATTAGTCATATGGATAAAAGAACCTGGGGAAAGGAACGCTAGTTGATCAGAACAAAGCTTGTGGAATTTGGCCCCGATTATTTACATTGTACTCACGTTCCGGGTGACAAACTGATCAAGACTTGTTGTAATGTACATATACGCACCTTAATTTTGATTTAAGACAAACCTGAACTATCCCTTAAAGTTCTCCATGTTAGTTGGCAGAGTACCCGGCCCACAGATCCTACACCGCCTCCTGGAGTACCCTGTGACCCAACTAGCCTGCTCATTAGCAACTACAATATGTCTGAGTCAAAATTGGTTTGTAAACGTAAAGGAATTCACTGAAATATCCAGGACAAGTGGCCCTACAGGACCAGGTTTAGGAAACACGTGACAAGTGGCTTCATCCGACTCTAACCTTCAGCAACAACAATCCTGAGTAATGTATCTACAGTTCTGAGTCCGTGGCGCAGGAACCAGAAAGGAAACAGGAAATGATACTCCTACAGTATATATTGACTAAATCCTTGTTATCCTTGGTATCCTTCATTTCTCTTATTACTCTGAAAGACTGCACATATTTAATGCTTAGCTTGTGGCTATTGAGTTTTATCTTGAGGTTTCTAGTCAATAGCCATAACTTATCACAGTTGGTTCTCAGGGGTTCCAGTTTGTCACTGGTTGGCCTGTCATCATCGATGAACACTAACATGTGTTGGACCAGCATGTTGTGGAGTACATCATTAATGAATGCCTGGAATACAGATGGGACATGAGCCAGCCCATATGGCAATACAGTGTATTCTTCATTCCCCTACAGGTACATTTGAAATGGATTACTTTGTTTGTTTGTTTGCTTGTTTACACAATAAAACAAGCAAACAAAGATACATTGTTCAATCGCTCTACTTATTCCATGGACAGCAATGGAGGGCACTGTGTAGTGTCAAAAACAATAGACTTGACCTGAACTTTACAGGTGTAATATGAAGGCTGGATGGTATAAACTTAAAATTAATTTTATTTGAAGGTCTTCAGTAATCACAGCTGTAGTTCATAGAGACGGTTAAAGAATACGCAGCATAAATAGCCAAATTAACCAAAAAGCATTAGATTAATCAGCCAATGATAGGACACGGAGAGAAGCAGGACCGGAACCGAAACAAAGGCACAGGGCACAAGACAAACAAAAGCACATGACCTCTGAACTCAGAATTCTATAATTAAATTACATAAAAGCAACATTTACATTTCTAGCTTGCTTAATGTCACGCCATACCAAACCTAACCCTGCCATACATCGCTGCCGAAAATGACTTCCCAGGTCAGTTAATTAACGAGTTAGGTTGGATAGTTGTAATTTATTAGTTTTTATTCATATTTTCTGAATATGAATGCAGGAATTCCATGAATTTTAATTAAGAGAGGCCAAACGAATAAGTCAACCAATTACAGGTCATTTGAAGGTCATTTTATGTGAAATCCAAGTGCAACACTCTCCAAAGACATGTTTTAACTAAAAAGTTTAATATAATTGTTTTTTTAAACTTCCTTTTTACCTTTAATTATGCACTTCATGCACTGTTTCGAACTGCTACAGTAGTTTGTACTGCAAAGTCAAACATATTCCAAATCTAACTAATTTAATGTCGTCTAAGTCAAACCGGTATTTGTGAATGAAGGTGTAAAACAGGAAATTGACATTTACAGAAGATTTCAAGTACAGTGCGGTGATGAGACTCTAAGCTGCAGTAAAACATTTGAAATGTTTCGAAACATTTCAAAGAAGGTCGTACATCCATGAATAATGATCCCGGCCTAGATCCCTGAAAATCGACGCTTAACTTGTCGCCAACTTGCAGAAGATGGAGACGCATCTGTCTATGAGACCTGTTCCACAATCATTCTAGGGTTAGCAACCAACACCACTTGCACTTTACAGGAACTCGGCTGGGAGTCACATCCCCCGTACAGTCCTGACCTCGCTCCAATCCATTTCCACATGTTTGAGGCAGTAAAGGAGTTCCTGGGAGGCCGGCGTTTCAGATGTGAATCACACAGGCGGTCTAATCATGGCTCTGGTGTACTGAGAAAACTTCCTACCTTGATGGGTGTCCAAGCGCTAGTGAGACACTGGGATAAGTGCATTAGTGTAGCAGGAGATTATATAGAGAAATAAAGGGAGTTTTATTTCTCTCTATTTTTACAGTATGTACTTTATTTAAATGGGATAAAATAAATACTGATTGTGCATAATGCAAGTAGAATTTCATAAATCCGAATCATTTAGAAACTGAGATATTTGTTCCCAGTACTAAAATAAATGGGGGAAAAAAAACGTATGTTTCTGAGAATGTAATAATTATTACAAAGGAAATGGAATCCAAACGTTATATGGATTTTTATAATTGTACAGGAAACAGCTGTGGCAGAAGTTTCTTCAAAGTTGCTGATTAGACGCGAGTGTTGTGTCAGTGGGAAATAAATGCTGAAATAATCACATTTCTCTTGTTTTTTGACATTTTTATTATTTCTGTCTAATAGAAGACGCCGTATAGATGCAGGGCTTCCATAAGAAGCTACTGTATAAGACGGTTTTTTATTGTTAAAGTTGGTCGGTGAAAAAGAAACTGGAAAATAAGAGATCCTACAGTAGGATATGATCTTTTCTTTTGTAAAATAATCCTGAAATACTAACATTTGCCATGACAGTTTAATAATAGTTAACATTTACCTGCAAAATACACACCAGGGCCAGTAATACATCCCCTCAGATAAAACAAGCTCTCCCATGCGTTCCCACTCCCCAGAGAAACACTCTGTTTAATTAAGGCATATGGTGCCTGGCTGTTAACCCAGAATGCACATTTCTTGACGCTGATGAGCTGGATTCGGATGCATTAGCATTTGAGAGGTGGCAGTGAAGTGGAAAAATGCCATTTGCTGCATAATTTCTTTAAACGTGTTGCTGCATGGAGAAAAGGTAATGTTTAGACATTACTTGTAATGCAACTTACATTAAGTAGCATTCTTAAAGCTCGAACCATTGTAAGGCTGAGGACGCATTCATGCACAAAACGGTTCACTGAAATACGAAATAAAAATACGGTCGTGTCGTTGTCTTTATAGCCATCATGATGGTGCTGATGGTCTAAGATGCTACTGGGTTTAATTCCCAAAACCACACGTCTATGCCTAAACACCATACATTAAGACGGAAGAGAAATACGTTATAATGGAAAAATACACAAGCAAATGAAGTCCTTAACCTGGCTTTCTGTCTAATAATGAGGATCTTGAGATAAAGAGAATAAAAATAATACTAATAATTCTCAAAGTAATTTGAACTGACAAAGGAAACGACGGCATGTGATAACCTCTACCGTAGGTGGTGTTATTTCAAAAAGTTTATCGGGTCTTGATGCCCTTGCTGAGGCATTGGGAGAAAAAAAAAATCATAATAATAACCTAACTGAATTATCTTACAATTTTTTGAAAACATAGGGGAAATTTAAATGAGCAGCAGCATAGGTTATTAATGTGACATTCAATGTAACTATACACACTTACCAGCCACCAAAAGATTGGAACGAGTGTACACTCTACATGCTCATTTGTGCAATCAGCAAACCATTTAAATCATGTGGCAGCAAAGTAGTGCATAAAATAATACTAAGTCAAGGGCAAGCGAATAGTGGAAATGTGATCTAACAGGCTGGTTGGAGTATTTCATAAACTGCCTACCTTGGATTTTCGCAAAAAAAAAAAAAAAAAAAAACCCTTTAGGAGTTTATACATTATGTTTAAAAAGCAAAAACGCCATGATCCTTGACATGCGTGGGCTAAATGTAAATCTAAGCACTGGACACAGCACTTTTTTTATAGAGAAAATTCTGCTGGTGGGAAGTTCGTCGTCAACAAACAAAGTTAGTTCTGGATCGCTAGCGTTATATTAGCACCAATGAGTTCACAAGGTTAACAAAACTGTAACTTTAAAAAATAAATAAATAAATAATAATAATAAAATATTTGTAAAAATTTTTTTTGTTAATAACTTTTTATTGGAAATTCAATTATGAAAACAAACAAATGCAATGCTTCAAAATATTTGTAATGTTTATCATTATTATTATAATAAAATTAAGCCACCGTACTCCAAAAGCACAAGAATAAGTTAAGCCTTTATAGCTGAAAGTGTCTGGTGTCTAGATACAGTAGCTTTGTGCAACACCAGCAGTATATAATGTATAATGATACAGTAGTATAATGTGGTCTATATTCTGCCTTATGTCCTGTCTACACTGGAATGTCAGTAGTGTCCACTATATTCCATAAAAGACATAGGGACATTCCTACAGTAAGTGTGTCACATCATGCCAAAAACAAACAAAAGCTAAACACGCGCCAATGTTCAAAAACAGAACTTTACAATATATGTGAATGTAGAAATATATCTTCTATACATACAGTATAACAATACTGTGATTAAACATATAGAGATGGTTTTGGTAATTTTTGTCTGTTTGTTTGTGCACGCATCACGTAAAAACTACTGGACAAATTTTAACAGGGTTCTGACACGTGTATTTGGCTGAGCTTGAGGTAACATATAGGCTTCGTTTCATCGCAATTTCCCCACAGGAAGAGAAGATATGCTACTTTGAAATTTTAATGGAAAACGCCCTTTTCAATAAAATGATGAAAATCAATTTTTAAAAATCGACCTTTCAAAATTCAACAGATGGTGTTGTACATTTTTTAATACGTGCTACGAGTGTGCAATTAAATTCCACACGGACGAAGTCACGTGCACATCTAGTAGAATTTATATGAATGTTAATGCCTCTCCTGCAGTTCATATACACCGATCAGCATGTAACAATAACACCACATAATATTAACACATTAGCATTGATTATCACTTATATACCTGTAAAGAAGTGACAGGCACCCAAGGCTCACCCATACCTGCATGGACTAAGAGCCAACTCGTTCAGTCCAATCCCACAGAAAAGCTAATGCAGTCCAAATTTTCAAAGGTTAAAAGTCAATACTGTCTGTGATAGAATGGTACCGGGACACCCAGGGCACCACAGACCTCTGCACATGTGACCCAGAAGGCAAGAAGCCCAAGCCCACCGCCCTGGCCTCCAAACTCCCCAGATCCAAAACCAATCCAGCGCTAACGGGATCCGCTGGACAAACATGTCTGACCCATAGAGGATGCACGAACCCCCCACCCTCCAGTCCACAATACCAAAGGGATCCGCCACTAACTTCCTGTATGCGAGAAACCACGGCACACCCTCAGAGGTCTTGTGAGGTCGTGCCTCGAGGGGCCACAGCTGCCCCGGATGGTACAAAGGAAACCTGCACAATGCTGCGTGTAATGCTCATCATTGTAATGTTATAGCGAATCAGTGTATCTTCTGATCAAAAATATCATATTAAACACCTCAAACAAGTGTTTATGAGACAGATCAAAACAACCAGTTTGCTTCAAAGATACAAAGTGCCCTTTTTGTAAATGCAGTTTTCTTATTTCAACCTTATGTAACAGTTACACGTCAGGAAGTTCCCTAAAATCTGAATAGCACTGCGTTATGATTTGTGGAGACCCCAGCTCTAAACAACTAAACCTTAAACTTTTCCCATAGGGCAAAAACGCTGTCTGAAAATATTCCTAATATATCAAACACACACACTAAGACTGCATCAATAAGCAGGAACCCATTATAATCAGTCAGCCCCATGGTGTCACACAGGATCAATATTAATTTCCTTCCTGCTCCAACAGGTGCGGAGAAATGGCGCGCATGTGTGTGTGTGTGTGTGTGTGTGTGTGTGTGTGTGAGGAATACTCTACAAGTCTAAAGAGAAGTTGGGTCTCGTTGCAGCTCTTTGCAAATTGCTAGTCTGTCTCTTGCTGGTGCCGAATCCCTGCCCTTTCTGCTCTCCCCTACAATCAAGGTGATGATGAAAGAGCAACGCGCCAAGAAGAGACACGACTGGACGCGGTCCTGCCGAGAGGTCTGCCCTCCGGGCACGCATCCCGCTGGCACATTACGCATGCTAGAGGATGTGGATGAAAGAGAAAAAGGAAGAGGAGGAGGACAAGAGAAGAGTGAGGAAGGAGAACAGCTAACAGAGACGCTTTTTTCTTTTTTGTTCTTTTTTTTTTTTTTTTCTTTTGAAGTGGGTGGCATTTTCGCTGAGGAATTTCACAGGCTATTAAGGGCGAGCGATATTAAGCAATTTTGCTCTCCAAACACTACACTGATATAGCTGTCTGAGGCTCACAAACACCTGAAGATGTGAGTAGAATAACAAAAGGGACTCCAGCTAAATTAACAATAAGCACTTAATTATATAATCAGAGTCAAACTGTGATAAATTCTCAAATTCTTTGGCCAATATGGGATTGTGCTCATGTCCCACTGCCAGCGCCCCCCCTTTACCTTTAATGCCATAATTAGTATTTGAATCCTGGCACAATTGATTTTTTTTTTTTTTTTCATGGTGAAGATTTAATCTGCTCACGTTGCCTTGTGGCATAATACCATTAAGATTGCATTGATAGCGTGTGTTTCTCTGAAATTAGATAAACACAGTAGAGCGACGTGACAATGGCATGCTTATAATGAAAGTGGCCCAGATCTTTTAAACGATGAAAGGCACGGCATACTGATGCAAATAAATTATCCCCTCCAAGAAGTAGACTTTTACAAGAATAAACAAATAAAGAGATCGCAGGGTGATCTCTATCAGATTTAGAAGTACTTTGGTGGGAAAGTGTGAAACCACATCTCCCCATCTTTTAAGCGAAATACATAAACAAGTATTAAAATATGATGATGTTATAGAGCTGAATAACCAACAGCTGGTTGGTGTGACATGATCCAAATCTACATACGCCGTTTCGAAACTGCCAATGCTCACATCTTTTACAGAGAAAAGACAGAAACGTCATACTTTATAAAATCCATTCATATATATATTTTTTTAAATAAAAAGTTGTGGAACGTCTGTGAGCCTTTTATCACATTACGGCAGCTATACAGTCATTTCCTCACCATGCCACTCTCTTTTTTTTTTATCTCCCCTGAATAAATAAATAAATAAACAAATAAATACAGACCAAAAATTGCAGCTGAGAAAAAAAAAAAATCCCAGAGAAATTTCCCTGAATGAAAACCTTTAAAGTTTTACCTGTAACTATTACAACCGCTGACACTGAAGCCTCTTTCCATACAGTACAGTATATTCCACATAAACGTCTCCTCATGGAAAAAACATCCACGATTTATCGTTCGTTCATGAAGACCATCCGCTATACAAGTCCCTGTTTAAGTTGTTATCATAGAAACGACTACGTATTAGAATGTATGAGAATGTGTCAGAGATGCTGTTACTTGTACATAGAAGGAAGCATCACTTTCTTTCTGTCAGGTGGCAGAGACTGCGGTATATGGTTTATTATTCGGGAGACAAGGCAAACAGATGCGAAAAGAAGCAAGGGTCATGTGATGAACAGGCAGAGGTAGGGTAAACAATGCCAGATTCCCAAAAACAAACAAAAAAAAAACATGGCAAATAAAAAGAACAGATCACGCACAAGGGGATTAAAAAAAAAAAGAAAACTAAGACTTGTTCACATTGTAAATTCTGCAAATTATACAACAGTTACTTCTGAGCGAGTTACCTAATTGGACGAGAGATATTTCACGAGTGGTGATAATAGACAGTAACAGCACTTGGGGCACTTAACTACCCATATCACTGTGTGTATCAGGTGTTCTAACAATCGGTCCACGGTACTGAGGAGAGAGCAGCTGCCTGCCAAAACCCACTTTCACAACCAGTCACAGAAGCACGTTCCGCAAGAACACACATCTGATAACATTATGTTGTTATTCTGAATTGCTTGTAAACCACCCACGTTGTTCTGTTATTGTTGATGTGCTAAGCTAACTAACTTCTAACGCAAGACTGAATCCCAAATCCCTCTCTGAAACCCTGATCAAGGGCACTACTAGGGACTATACACCCTACATAGCCCACTAACTTTCCATTTAACGCTATTTGGGACTTAACCCCAGAACCTGGAAGTTAATGGAGCTGATATTCTAAAGTGAAATAAGTGGAAACATAAAGTACATCTCATAAGTTTCTTATAAGGACTGTCCACCACCTCCATGGTTTATTCTTCTCATCTTTTTGCTACATAAATATTTATAACTACTTTCAATGGTAAGTTAGTTCCGCCAGGTGCAGAAATGTGGAGTTATGTGTTGGTGGAATAAAATATCTAGTTTAATAAACAAACATCAATTGTTGGTGGGAAAGCAATGTGCACTATATTGCCAAGAGTATTCGTTTGCCTGCCTTCACATGCATATGAACTTGAGTAACACCCAATTCTTAATCCATAGGGTTTAATATGAAGGACCATAGACTTCATCCAGAAGCGCATTTGTGAGGTCAGAAGACACTGATGTTGGACGAGAAGGCCTAACTCACCCTCTCCGCTCTAGTTCATCCCAAAGGTGTTCTATCGGGTTGAGGTGCAGTCAAGTTCTACCACACCAAACTCGCTCATCTATATCTTTATGGGTCTTGCATTGTTGTGCACTGGTGCGCAGTCATGTTGAACCTGGTGTTGGCCAACATCATATTAAACCCGAAGGATTAAGAATTGGATGTTACTCAAATTTATATGCATGTCAAGGCAGGGGAGTGAATACTGTACTTTTAGCAAAATACTGTAGTGTATGACCTAAGGGCGTGCTGTTGTACTGGATATCAGCACGGCTGTGATATTTTCAGAACTACAGCCTACATCGCCAACACAGCCATGCTGATATTCAGTACGACAGCACTCTCTCTTGTGTAATACTGCTTAATCGTAAGGTTGTTTGTAGATGGTTTATATAGTGTGTGTGTCTCTGTGTCTGCATGATCAATGTGTAATTGAGTCAAACTGTGCAAGCGGTTAATTATTAGGCGAGTTGGAGGATGAAGTGGAGCATGTGTGATGGAAGAGTAGTGGATGTTTGTAGACCACAAGGCAGACTGCAGACCCGAGACATTAATTCTGACATGAAACTGACCGATGCTTTGTAAAACTGTTTTTTTTTTTTGGCCTTCCTCTTGTTCTTCACATGCAACAACCAGAGATGATGACTCGACTCCACTATTAACGTGCAAAGATCCATCATAAAGTAATTTCACGAGTGCTCCTATTTACATTATATAGAGTTTTCCCGTGACACTAATAATTACCTCCTTATGACCTTCCTTCAGTCTTTTATTTTTTAAACCTTACCGACACTGGAATAAATTATACCCACCTTCAGATAACGCATACTTATCCGAGCCTCTCCAGCTGCGCTGCCATCAGTAGACTGTGTGTTTCCATGAAAGGTGTATTCTTACTTTACTCATTGTCTTTGTGACAGGTCTATAATTAAGGTCTGTGTGGAAGATGTGTCATTTAGAAAGATATCATTTAGAACAATACATGTTCCATAAAACAAACACATCTTCCGAATAAATATTTTACATGGTTCACTACATTTTCTTCTCCCCGCCCCCCCCCCCCCCACACACACAATCTCAGGAGTAGGATGTCTAGCGTCTGCAGTACAGAAACATTTTTAGGTGTTTTTATGATAACAAGTGTCAAGATAACTAAATGATGGTTCTCATTTATTCAAATTTATTTACCAGGCTTGCAGATATGCTCTATTTCAATTAAAGATAGCACTGAGGCATCAGGTTTGTGAATAGAAAGCTAATGGTGTCCCTGAAACAAATGTAACATTTCTTTTTAGCATTTTAGGCTGAATTCATGAATTCAGATATATCAGGAAGTTGCCAGCCCTTGGGTGCTGTGGGATGCAGGATGGTGTCCCCATGAAATGGACTTGTTTGTCTCATCCCATGGGTGCTTGATCAGATTGGGATCTGGGAAGTTTGTAGGCCAGAGCAGCGGTCTTGGGTTCTTTGCCCGCATTCAATTTTTTTTAGCAATTTGTGTGATTTTTGTGTGATTGGGCCAGATGGGTTTGGGTGCCTATAGTGCTGCCACCAGTTTACTGATATATACAGCGGTACCTCGGCTTATGAATTTAATCTGTTCCGGATGCGAGTCCTTAAGGCGAAATTTCGTATAGCGAAACGCATTTTCCCATAGGAAATAATGTAAATGCAGATAATCCGGTCCAACCACCCAAATTAACAATATTACCAATTTCCCTCACTATAATCATATTTTTGCATATAAAAACAATCAAAAACTTTTAGAAAAGACATGCAAATGAAGTAAAATATGAAATAAATAGACATTAAACCTCACTTAGCCTTAATTTATGATCCCTCTTGGCACCAACTGCTTTAAAAAAGCAAACTGAAAGCTGCTCCGTTTTCTTCTTGCTAACATTATCGGAACGTTCACGGTGAAAACGTACAAAAACGATACCTAAACTTATTTCGCTTGGAAATACAGAAAATATTTTTACCTAAGGAAAGAAAAATATATCTATAGATGATAAGACAAAATATACAATATAAGAAAACCTAGCTGTACAAATATGGAGAAAGAAATAATTTCTGTACAAATATAGAAAAACATTAGTATGGGGATAAAGCGGGAGTTTAAAATAGAAATACGTGGTGGTGTTGATGTTACAACTGATCGCTGTATGTGTGTTTTTATCCTCCCGAAGAAGCTATCTGTGTGCAGTTAATTAGAGCAGTGTTTTTCAACCAGTGTGCCGCGGCACACTAGTGTGCCGTGAGAAATCGTCAGGTGTGCCGTGGGAAATTATTC
>JAQMYG010000005.1:2714838-2730726 GCA_030014215.1 Clariallabes teugelsi
TCCGCCCCTAACGGTGCGTGAGCGAGCAGTTCGAAAAGATGCGGTCGGCTGACGTCACACGGTTCGGAGGAAACACGTGATAGTCTTCGCCCCTCCTGGCTGAATGGTAGTATTAGCCGTAATGTGGAGCCCCCTAGTGACGGGGAGGAATTGGCCACGACTAAAAAATTAGGGAGAAAATCGGGGGGAAAAAAAAGGGAAAAAAAGATAGACTTGCTTTAAATAATTTGAGAGCCAACTGGGACAAAGAATTCATGCTTGTAAAAAAAAAAAAAAAAAAAAGACATTTTTATTTCTGATGGACCTGTGTCTAATTACAGTGTTTGAGTTTATAGTATTAGTTAGTTTTCCAAGATGGTGATTGGACATGGATTTCTTGTTGTTTTAGTTTTTTTTAAACAATCGGACAGGATGATTTCATGCAATTTAGACTCACACCTGTTCACTCACTAGTACAGAACATAATTTCTGAGATCTCTGTTATTGCCAGGAACGGCAATCACCAGTCACCACCTGATACGATATTATCACGATACGTTCCTGCTGATTTGATTTGATGTTACATGTAAAAAAAAAAAAAAAAGTTTTTAGAACTCAAGCACGTTATACCGTAGTTTCATATAATCACTTTAACATTTTTTAGTTTTATATAATCACTTTAACATTCTTATCATGAATAACAACAGCTGAACAACTGATTTGAACCTGAGTAATTAAATGTAGCTTGTTCCTTATACCATCAGTTTACTTGAAAAACAATCACAGCATTAAAACACCACAAACTAACTTCAAATACAAGAGTTTAACATTTAACTTCAAATTAAATGAATACAAAAAGCTACATTTTTCACCGAGCAGCACGTATCTTTCTTTCTTATGTCATCCGGAATAACTGTTATCTCTTAGCAAACTTAGCAAACAATTCAGACCAATCATACAAGAATACAAATGTGAGAATAGTTCAGAGTGCGCCACCTATAGGATTATAAAGAAGCTGCAATGTTTTACCTCCTCAAACGTCTCTGAAGTCTCAAAACTCAAATTGCACTCAGTGTTTCGAGTATGGCTTTTTTAATTAATAATATTAAAAGCCTGTTTCTGCTGCATCGCTCTGTGGCTCGTGCATTCGGCATGGAATCGGTTCTACCCATGGCTGATCGTCCACTCACCGGTCTCACCTGCACCTCTATTATAAACGTGAAATGTGTGTTTAAATATATTTTAAAAGAAGTTTCTGATCTCCATGTGGGAAAAGATTCCTCCATGTATTCTGAAATTAGACTGTTTTAAAGCCAACTTTTCAATTTTTTTGTGTACTATTTTTATGTAATCTGCTGTAAGATCAATAAACACACAAGCTGGACAATTGGGGGTTAATAACTTTTCTATCAGACTGAAGGCTTTCATATGGAATTTTTTACTATTCATTCATAAAAGCTTTACTTAAATTATTTCAGTCGGTTAACTTTGACTTTGACTTTAAATCAAAGCCAGGAGTTACAGTATACTGTACGCTATAAACTAAAGTCCTAGTGTTTGATGTTTAATATTAAATCAAAGTGAGAAAGTAAGATGTTCTGAATCTGAAAGTACTGTATACCCATGTGATTCTGTGATTATGTAATTCATAGATATCGTGAACAGAGCACCAGGAAGCAAACTTGATACTTTAAGAGAAATAAGAAAAGGGTTTCTTTGATACTACAGTACATATGGAAGACCAACTCTGAATGATACAGAGAAAATGTGTCTTTAAGATCATATATGGATTCAGACATGCCACTGAAACAGGCTGTTATGTCTGGTATCGGTATTTCTTTGTGAATATCGAATGGCCTTGTGATTCTTAGAGCTCATGGGTGGTTTGCATCTTGAGGTATGCCTTATTTATTCATGCATTTGAATTCATCCTTCCACGAGCGGGGGATTGTGATGCCTACACCCGTGCTCTGTGGAGGCTGCTGGTGATCAGGTCACTGCCGGTTGTGTTGGGTTTTTCCTGTACAGCTCTCACCTTGGCTCCGTCATCAACTGCCGTTGGTTTCCTTAACCCATCTGTTCCATGTCCGGTTGTTAGTACAGCAGTTATTTATTTTACTGGCAACAAATGCAATCGTCACACTATGTGAACAGTTAGATGGCTTTAGGGGTTTGGTAGAGAAAAAAAAAAAAAAAACTGAATGTGACTAAAATAAAACCAAAGGTTATGAGGTCTGGTGGGTTGGGAGATAAAAATGGGGAGAATGTAGGAAGGATAGGATGGAGAAAAGGAAGAAGAATGTGTAGAATACTGTAATAAGAAGAGAATGGAAGGAGAGGAAATGGAAAAAGAATGGGAAGAAAAAAGTAAAGAGATGGAAGGGACTGGAAATGGGAAAAGAGAAAATGAATTGAAATTGAATAGGAATGGGAAACGAAGAGGAAATTGATAATAAATGGTTGAAAGTAAAGGAGAAGGTAAGAGAAAAGAAAAGGGGAAGGGGCAGGAGAGAAGAGAAAGGAATGGACTTAAATTTGGAAGAGAAGAAGAAAAAGTAAGAAAATTATAAGAAAAATTAAAGGAAATAGGAATGAAAAAGAAAAAAAAACATGACTTCTTTATTTATTTTATTATTTGCTTAGCCAGGGTTAATCTCCTTAAAGGCCTGAAACAGTTGAGGTTGTTCAGTAATTAACAAATAAATATCACATTTACTATCGTTATATAAACTCAGGGTTATACCAGGTTCATGAGGTTTATTATAAACGCGCTGAGAATAAACAGAATAAATATTCCAAGGTAAAGCCTCTGTCCATCGTGAAAATGCTACTCTGAATTCAAATCGATCTGCTGACCTTTTCTTCTAATGCAATAGACAGCAGAGATCAGAAAGCTCGGAAAATCACATCGGCTCTGCTAAGCTCCGAGAGACGTGTGAAGCGGCCGCGCTACAACCGCGAGTCGGAATATCCGCGCCTCGTCCCGTAAATGTAAATCAAGTGGAGGTGCACAGCTTAGGTCTTTGACTATCTCCATTTTTTAAAAGAGTAGAGACAATGTTTTCCTTTTCAAAATGTCAAATCAACATCAAAGGCCAAAGGAAGGCCTGCGGTGAGGCCCAGAGTCAGAGACACGTCTCTTTATCAGGGGAACAAAAAAGAACAAATCAAGGCCAAGGTCAAAGCTGCGGTGATCCTGTGAACTGCGATTGGAGACTGCATGGGAAAAATATGTAGCATGAATCTGTCCAGGTCTGCGGAAAAAAAAAAAAAAGACACAAACTATACAATGCTATACAAACACACACACGCACCCAGTACAGTATGTAGAACTGCTTTGTTAAGAATACTGCTAATGCATTATACCCCTTATTGCCCGAGCTAACACTGAGTACACTTGCATTAACAAATCTTTATTCAATCCAAGGTGTAAATAAATCTAAATAAATTAGCAAAAATAAATGCGTCCATATGCTGAAAACATGAACCCTGGACTCTAGGTGTAAATCGTGGAGCTTCTCTTTTTTTTGTTCACCTCCAGAAAACGTGAAAATGAATCTTATCCACTAAGTTAATGCAAGTGGTAATTATTTAGCTTATTTGCTTTTACCAATAAATAACTCAACAATTAATAGAAGTGCTAAGTTGATTTTTAAATGTTCTTCGAGGAGTTTCACAACCCAAGTAGACTGTTGGCAGACTAAACCTCTAAAGCACTTAGAAAACATGAGGGTTGGATGCCGTGTCATCCTGAACATATTTTACACTAGAGGTAGAGCTCAGGCCCATTCCCGTCATAAACTATTTATTGTATTTATCTCCACTGACTAATCCATGAATGAGGGATGCTGATTCGATTAGAAATATGTTGCACGTACCGCATCCCCCAAAATCTTCCACTCAGGCAACAGCCACACCCACTCTCCCAGACATTTATTGAGTCATCTCCACTTCAAAGCCTTGCTGCTGACTTTCGGTTTTTAGGGTCTGAAATCAGTGATGCGAATCTCTTAGGGATGACTCGACACCTAAGACAATTGAAACCTCGTATCATTCTCCAGTGGGAGTGGGTTGATGAAAATCAAGTTTAACAGCTTAATATCTAACTGATCTAAATAACCTCTCTACCAGCTGCCCAACACTGCATGACATGAGTTGGGTCTTGAAGTTAGAAAACAATGGTCTCCTACACAGATCAGCCATAATATCAACACCACCACCAGGGGAATTGAATAAAATACATTTATTGAATTATCCATTCATTTTCAATATCGCCTCCTGTGCAGGGTCACGGGAAGTCTGGGCGGGAAGTCACTCTGGAGTCTTGGGGCAGGAGTCGGGGTACATCCTGGACAGGATGCAAACCCATCACTGTGAATAATACTCTGTCAATTACATACAAGTAAACTGGCGACTGAAACATGCACATCCAGGCCTGTCTACACCCGCGGGGTCCAAAGGCCAAGTCCGTCCAGCATGATTCCACAACAAAACAAAATAAAGCAGCACAAATTGCAGAACAAGCCAATGTGGACCATAATGGAAAGGCACCAGACCACCCAGTGCATCACAGTCTGCTGCGCTTGGGGCTTGGTAGGCAAAGAGTTCAAGGTTGTTGCCCGGGCTCCAAACTCCACAGACCCAATCGGATCGAGCATCCATGGGACACGTCGGACAACAAAGTTTGATCCACAGAGAATCTACCGGGGACATACTGTACAGTACCAGTGCCAGTCACTGGGAAAAAAAAAAGGACACCCTGAAAAAGGGGCCAGAGCCACCCACATGGAACAAGAGGAACCAGTAACATAGGTGTGTTTAATGTTAATGAGTTTAGAGTTTAGAGTTAGGTCTGGTCGGCATAATGGTCTGTATGCCAACCAATTTTGAACTAGTAAAAACATTAAGAACTGAACACTCTTTGGTGTTCAAAGATGTCAGTCTTTGTCAGAGCATGTAGATATAGTAGATATAGAATCAGAACCTGGTTTGTCTTAGATAGATTTGGTTTGTCTTAGATAGTCAGCTAATTACAGTAGGTGTCCTAGCTAGCTAGTTAGTTTCTGTTAATTTATGTTACATGTAGCACCTTGGTCCTGGAGGCACGCCGTTTCGTTTCACTGTGTACTGAACTGTAGATGGTTGAAATGACAATAAAAGCCGACTTGAACTTGACTTGGTATCATGATAATGTCCCACGAAGGAATGATTACAAATTGAAATATCACTTTTATGAAAATGCAAGTTATTTCATGAGACCACAGTGGTGTAGTGTTAGTTGTTGTTGTGTTAGAGGAGATCGTTCTTTGTGGTATTTCCATCAGATTTGTATTTAGTCTAAACGAGGTATGCTTTGTAACAAAGTCCAACTAATTGCCAACCACTGTATTTTTATTTTCGTTCGATTTTAGTTCTTGCAGTCCTAGTTGTCTCACTCGATCCTAAGTCGTGTCGGCTCATACTACTGTAGCTCGCACGGCTAAGCTTCTCTTTCATGCTGCTTTATTTTCCCGATTTGCTTTTTGCCTCACTGTTCTGCCCTTTTCACTATACACTGTGCTTCTGCTCTTTTGCCCTTTTGGTCAAGACCTCCGCCTATTTTTTCTTTTTTTTTTTCCTGAAGTGTTTAAGCTTTCCGTTTTTTGAGTTTCTGTCTCGCAAATGCCTGTTCTTTATTTTTAACCCACCAGCCTCTCTGCTATTCTCTGTGTGCAAAGCATGAAACAGTGCAAATAAAAACTATTGCTACTTTCTGACACATGCATTTTCTGAAGCGCTGAGGTTATAGCGGGGATATGAAACACAAAGGTCTGTTGCTATTGCGATCAAATTAAAGTAAGCTTAATTCCTCAGAAATCCTATTGTCAATCATTTCCTGCTCGGAAGAGGTGGTAGACGGTTCTGCATATGAGAGTCTAAAATAACCTCGAAATCTGCCATGCACATACAACGCAACACATTTTAAAGACAAGCACATCGATGATCTCTCAACATAGATGAGTGTTTTTTCTTTCATAATATGTTTATTTTCATTAGCTAATGTACATGCTTATTCATTTATTTATTTAATTTTCTCTCCTTATAGTTTTCCCCCCTTTAATACTCTCCTTAGAGAAAAAAAAAAAGCCATCATGACGAACTAATAAATCCAGTCTCACAAGGAAATGGTGAACCTGGCACCGCCGGCAACAATTTCAGACACAGCGCTAATATTTTTACAGTTCTCACAAGAAGTTGTAAATTGAAAAGCTAAAAGTAAAACTCTGGATTAAAAGCCTGGATGGAAACGTTATTGAGACTGCGAGTTAGAGTGATGACTGAATTTTTGCGAGAACCCGATCTAAGGAGATTGCTTTTTTTTTTTTTTCCCTCCATCTTTTCTTCTTCATCTCGGGAGCGGCTTTAATAGCTCATAAAAATGTGACTTGTTTCTTAGCAGTGTTAAAATCATATCATGTAATTCACAGTTAAATCACTTTAAATGACATATCCTGTGCCAGCTCAGATAGAACCGTACATCCTCCGGTAAAAGCTTGTTGATTAGAGAAGAATGACCAGACTGTCAAGAAACCCGAATACACACTCTTTACAAACATGGTAGGCAGAAAATCATCTCAAATAACTTTTTTTTTTTAAAACGCAAAGCGAATGAGTTATAACGAAGGACAGACTGACTGCAATTTTCTTGACCAATTCTCATTTCCGTTTTTTCTTTAAAAGTCTGATCTGCTGATTCCATCTTTGCCGGCTGTGATTTTCTTTCTTTATAAAAACTATGTAGCATTCGGCAATTACAAATATTTCTGTAATTTTCTTTAATGCAAAATTCAACTACTGTTTTTGTTTGCGATAAAACATGAACTGTTAAATAACTTTTGATTTTTATTTTCTCCAATAATCGCACAAGGTTACAGAACTTTTATTCACTCACTATTAACACATCTCACAATTCAAAGTGTTCTATGTTACCGGACGGGGTCAAATCGAATTTTATCGAAGTCTATCTATTACATGCTTCCTCTGAGAAACCTCAGCAGCACCTTTTCAAACTGTCCACAGATTGTCAGGGATGGGAGAAGAGCATCATCTGCATGAGCTGATCGGATAATGTTGCTTGCTATGAGAGTACACGTGTGCCACCCGTTCCCCTGAAATCATGGCCAATCTGCTCCCTAGACTCCAGGTTATAGATAACTCCAGTGGGATTCAAACTCATGATTATGATCATTTCAGGAGGGTGTCGCAATCGGCATGGAGACTGCTACAGTACGCGAGGCTGATGGGCCAGTCGTGGACTAACACTCTGAAAACCGATTCCAGTCACTGGCTGATCGATCTCTGTATCTTTATCTATAACAGCAAATGACCAGGTTGGGCTTCACTACAGTGACCGAGAAGTGCAAAACAAAATAACAAAACCGAAAACAAAATGACAAATTTAAAAACAAAACAACAAAATGAAAAAATTTAAACAAAAGTGGTAAGAATCAACAAGCCAAATAGGGTAAGTGTGGTTTACAAATTGCATTCTTACCACTGATTGGACGAGACATCTGCCACTAAAGATCAGCAATAAGAATTTCATTCACAAACCACACATAGGCATGTTGATTCTCACCGCTGATTGGAGCGAGACATCTGTCACTCAAAATATACAGGAAGTGCTGCAGCCACACAGACATTTAGATGTATTTTCAGTTAAGGATTAATTTTAGCATTTTAGGATTGTAAAGCACTTTGGTCAAATAAGTTGTGTTAAATGTGCTTTAAAAATTATTCTGATTTCACTTAATAGTAGTTCTTGTATGTCTTGAGTGACAGATGTCTCATCTAATTAGCGATAAGAATTTCATTCGCAAACTCTTCCTACCTTTTCCAGTTTGACTGAATTATCGTTGTGTTTTCTCATTTGGTGTTTTGTATGTAGATATGTCATTGTGTTTTATTTTGTTTCTAAATTTGTTATTTAGTTTTTTTTAATTTGTTATTTTGTTTTCAGTTTTGTTATTTAGTTTTTTTTAATTTGTTACTTTGTTTTCGGTTTTGTTATTTTGTTTTTATTTTGTTATTTTGTTTTTCAATTTGTTATTTTGTTTTCAGTTTTGTTATTTAGTTTTTTTAATTTGTTACTTTGTTTTCGGTTTTGTTATTTTGTTTTCATTTTATTATTTTGTTTTTCAATTTGTTATTTTGTTTTCAGTTTTGTTATTTAGTTTTTTTTTATTTGTTACTTTGTTTTCGGTTTTGTTATTTAGTTTTTATTTTGTTATTTTGTTTTTCAATTTGTTATTTTGTTTTCGGTTTTGTTATTTTGTTTTTCAATTTGTTATTTTGTTTTCAGTTTTGTTATTTAGTTTTTTTTAATTTGTTACTTTGTTTTCGGTTTTGTTATTTTGTTTTTATTTTGTTATTTTGTTTTTCAATTTGTTATTTTGTTTTCAGTTTTGTTATTTAGTTTTTTTAATTTGTTACTTTGTTTTCGGTTTTGTTATTTTGTTTTCGGTTTTGTTATTTTGTTTTGCACTTCTCAGCCACCGTACTTCACTCCTGTTACACATGAACAGGAAGCTGTTTGGCTCAGGTTCCAATCTTCACATTATATTACATGAGCC
This sequence comes from Clariallabes teugelsi, assembly GCA_030014215.1. Taxonomy (NCBI): domain Eukaryota; kingdom Metazoa; phylum Chordata; class Actinopteri; order Siluriformes; family Clariidae; genus Clariallabes; species Clariallabes teugelsi. The sequence continues at coordinate 2,723,430 of JAQMYG010000005.1, forward strand.
TTTTACACTACATTAGCATTAAATTACATTCATGGCTAACATTGGTAATTGGCCTCAAGTGTAGAAAACTTGGGCATTTTGAGTTGCTTTCCTGCACACCCCGGTTATAAAGAGTGGTCGCTTTACAAGATATATACATATATATATACTGTATAGTGACTATGATTGTTCACTGAAAACTCAGATGCTACAAACTAGGGAAGAAATTCAGACAGCGCTAAAACTTTTATACTTGCAAAAAAAAAAAAGAGAAAAAGCTCATTGTACTGTTGCAGGGGACTGAAAGCCTGAATGGATCTTTTATTGAGGCAGCAGGTCAGAGTTATGGCTGCATTTTGGGTGCCCAATCTAAGCAGATTTAGAAAGGATTAACACACTTGTTGCAGCTCACACAGTGACCTATGATTAAATGAGGATTGGCCGCTGTGGCTATGTTCCCGACGAGTTATAAGACCCAAGCTTCTGGAGCTAGGGCGTGGTGCCAGGGAGCCAATATCTTACACTGCGGAAGCACTGAAAGGAGAGAATTACCTCGAAGGCATTCAATTAAATTTCCCTCTCTGATTCTGTCAGCCAGCCTGGGATTTGTCGATCCAATAGTTACAACAGAGAACACTCGTGTGGCTGGGAAACTCTAGAGAAATGCAGTTTATTTCGTTACTACTCTGTACTGTATATCACAGGTATTTGTCCTCGTGTAGGTTTGCTCTAGACATGTCAAGGCTGTAGTTTATTCTGTACTTTGTCTTAACAAAGACATATAAAATTCTTCTAATTGGTAAATGCATATAGCGTGCATATTCAACGAAAGCCTTGTTTAAAACAAATAAGGATAATACAGTATATAAGGCCTACTGCATTATCACCTTTATACAGCATCAACCTCTCATGATGATATAAATACTTTTATAAGCTCTTTTGCAGCTTGTCAAAAAAAACAAACCAACACAGTACTTTGTAAAGGTCTTTGTAAGAAATTATTTGAAGCACTTATGAAGATGCATTGAAAATAATAATAAATAAGTAAATAAATAATAAAATAAAAAATAAGAATATAAGATATAAAGAATATAAAGAACAGCAAACTGTTGAACACTACACACGTCAATATTTGTTGTAACAGCTCTGGCTTTAAAACTGCGTCAGTGATCTTGAATACACGGTCAGGAGGTTTGATGAGAAAATTGTTTTTCCAAACAATTCAGAAAATCGCCCAAGGTTATACTGGAAATTTATTTATTTGTTCCTTTCTTTGTTTCTATATTTGCAAATAAAACCAGACAGACTTTGGAATGTATTGTTCTTATGCTTGGTACGCAAACTCTGGTTCGGTATGTACTGTGTGAGGGTGAGTCAAAAATGATCCGCACTCTGGCTGTAGACTTCATTTTTCATTGTCGCCATAATCACATTGCTTTTCAATTTCAATTTTGTCCATCTGTCGACAAGTTTACAAATTCCGTTATTAAAACACGTTTTAAGCTGAGCAGCGAGCTTTTTCTCGGTCGGTGATTGAGGATGTTCCATTCTGTTCCATACTCCTCACTACTCAGGTTCATAGTGATGAATCTACGTCTCGTTACCAGTAATAATTTTCTTTAAGAAACTTGGTTGGTCTTTCGGCTGCTCCCCTTGAGTGATCCGCACAACAACTTTTTGGTGGTTTTTTACGCCAGATGCAACCTTCCCGTTTGATCCGGGCTTAGGACCGGGCTTGGGACCGGCACCATGTCCAGTGGCTGGGGTTTGGGCAATGGCTACGAATCGAACCTGGGCCTTCTGCATGGTAGGTGAGAAACGTACCAGTGAGCCACCAATCACCTTCCTTAGAGTATTGGTCCATATTTTGTTAGCAGATATCCCAACACTTCTGTTTAACAGGTACACACTCAGACCACAAAAAAATGCACAATGCTCTTCTTTCGTGCAAATCACAAGTGGGGACAACTTGCACCACAGTTACAAATGAAATGCTCTGCGTCCACACCTGCACAGCAGTGACTGGGGAGACAGTAGCCTTGAAAAGAAAATGCCGATAAGATGACAGAAGCATTAATACAGTATAAAGCATCACAACTGGTGGTCGAATGTGTGACGATACAATCATACAAAATGATAAAACAAGTCTCATTTACGTTCCATGTATTTTTAGAATCACCAACAACTTAACAAATTGTAGAAATGTCCTACCTTGTAACAATTAATTGATGGTCAGAGGCAAAAACGTTGATTAGCTTAAAGGTCCCACATTTTTCCTCTTTTTCAACAAGCTAATATCTCAGAGTTCCTCCTTCAAAGCGTGTCTGTGAAAGCGCCTCCAGCCCACCAAAAATGCTTTTTATACGTACCTCACACTCCCTATGTTTCACTCCTCTACCAAACATGCTGTTTCAGTGTCTATGTAAATGAGCAACTTCAGAGCTGAACAACAACCCAGGGTAGGAGAGCTTCTTATATGATGTCACATTAGGTGGCATCTAACTGGCTTGTCATTTGGTCACTGAATGACCAAAAGTGAAACAAAAAAAGTCAATTATGCACAACAGATCTTGTCTAATTGAATGCAGGGTTATGATAAAATCATGTTGTAATACTTGTTACACCATATGTGACTTAAAGTAAAATATATTACGAGGTCTGATTGATTTTGAATTCGGTCTCACGCAAATAAAAAAAATTCCTAGACACTTAGCTATTCCCATTGAGACAGTATACAAATGAAATGGCAATGGTTACAAAGAAATGAACTAATTAATCAATAACTAAGGACATGAAAAGGTTACAAACTTATACACTACAGTATATCAAGCAGCCTAAAGTACCTGTTACCGAGTACCACCACTGTGCCACGGCTCTCATATCCATCCTGTGGAGAGCCAAAAGAGGCTGATTCTGAGCTGTGGCACGTCATCAAAGTCCAGTATTATCAGACGCCGGAGAAAGAGAAAGGGATACTGGCAGGAGGTTGTCTCAGGGATGATGTGTAGTTCAGCTCCACTGGCAAAGACTCTGTTCAGCATGAGCTTTTGGCACACCATGTTTTCTCTGACATAAGTGCGTACAAGGACTAAAAGTAAAACTGTGTCCCTGCCTACACTCTCAAGCTCAGCACGCTGCCATTGGTTTATAGGTTTGCAGTCTGCTTGCCGTGGAGCGAAGTGTTGACTTAAGGAACAGCAAAGCAGGGAAGTGGATGAAAGGCAGCAGGGTTATTCTAAGCTACTATATGATGTGAGGGAACAATACAGAGGTTAATTTATCTATAATGTATAACCATTTTTGATGAAGAGGGAAAACTGCCCCGCTAATGTACGTCTAACATCTAGACATAATATTGTGATAAGTGTACTAAAAGAGCTTCTGAACTTAATTTTCCCATTTATTACTGTATATTAGAAAATTGTGAAATTAATATCTTTATACCAAAGAGCTGTTGAAAGCTCATTTTGATTGTTCAGACGTTGCTGGATAATTTTCTGTAACAACATGGCTAGGACAACACTTCCAACTACAAAGTTTCTTTTTCCAGAATTAAATTTCATTAAGATCAAGAAAAAGAAAAAAAATCATAAATTGCTATAAATCAAGTGACAACAGGAACTAACTTTTGAACTTTACACGGAACTACAAGGAGCGTTCAAGTCAACTCGGGACTTGAACCAGCTGATGAAATTTCTCGTTAATAAAGGCTTAACACTGATTGACATTTACAGCATCAAATTCTAATTAAATTTGTTACATACACAGTTATACACAGTATGATATGCAGTGAAATGCTTGTACGACCGGCTGTGACCTAAGAATTTGAAAAACTAAATAGGGTACTTTAAATAAAGAATCTGACATAAGAATATAATAAAAAAAGGAAGTATAAAAAAGAAAGTATTCAAATAAAGAATATAAAATATAAAATAAAAATATAATAATTATATGAATATAGATATAGAAAACTTTCAGCTGTAAAATTTACACTATTTACAAGTAATAAAATGGACTTCAACCTCAGTACAATGATAAGACTCACAGATTGCAGTAACATGTTTTAACGGTGCAAACATTTTAAAGAAGCCCATATGTCTGTGAATGACGGTTCCGGCCCGAGGTGGCTCGGCGCTGCACCAATAACCCGCTGCATTCGATCCTTGAAAATAAACAAATAATTTGGTCGCTAAACTTGCGGAAGAGATGCATCTGTCTGTGGGAACTGTACACACACTCATTCACCAACACCACTTACACATTACAGGAGCTTGCCCAAGCGTTATTGCCACATCCCCCGTACAGTCCTGGCCTCGCTCCAAGCCATTTCCACATGATTGGGAGTTCCTGGGGGGCCAGACTTTCAGACATGAAGCATGCAGTTTGATCATGGCTCCGGCGTACTGAGAAAACTTTCTTACCAAGGAATTATATAGAAAAATAAAGGGAGTTTCTGGTCCTGGTATGACTTGAACAACCCTCATATAGATGCATACAAAGTACTCTGTTTTGTTTGTTTGTTTGTTTTGGCAATAATAAGTTTTGATGCAGTCAAATGCTGTAGTATAAGGTAAAGGAAACACTAATATTAAAAACGATCAACAAAATGATCAATATTAATGCTGCTTCATGTGAAAACCACCATATCATTGATTATTTTCATATGAAAGCCTGTCTCTGCATATTTTATTCCTTACTTATTAGCTTTTTCTGAAAAGAAGTATTAGTATTAGTATTATACTAAGGTATTAGTCTGACTTTCTCGTGACAAATAGAAAACAACAACTTTTGAATTTTTGAACAAATACGTTACAGCAGCTATCAGTTCCCAGCTTTTGCACAAGCCAGTGCTATATAAATTCCAGCCTGCAGGATCAAAATCAAATAGCAAAGACGGAGGACATGCCACTTTTTTTGTTCAGCACCATTATGTGCTTTTAACAGACTGTCTGTACCGAACTGAAAAAAAAAAAAAAAAAAAAACTGCCCCTACTTTCAGTGATAGGCTGAGAACGTCAGGCTAAAATCCGGTGCCTTACATCATTTATGACAAATGGCTTTCTCACCATCAGCTTGACACTGGAATTTTCTTTGCTATTACTGTTTATCATTGACTTCCAGTGTGATGAACTGCAAAGCAGGAAGCCTTATTTGTCACATCACTCTTTATAAGTGACACGGAGACTCTGTGTCTCTGGCGCTAGATTTGATTTATCAGATGACAGCAACAAGAGGTATGGCATATCTAGCACGGCTGATTGTACAGAGACAGTGACGACGAATCTACTAATCAGTTAAAGCTAGGTGCACAACTGCAGAGCATGAGCATCCATACACACATTCATATCTACTGCGATATTACAATGCCGCCATAATTACTTATTTAGCAAGAACATCACGAAGCTGTCTAGAAGCCAGAGACAGAGCCACGTCAGATAAGTGCTGTTCGAAATACATAGGCGATGCAGCTCCTGAGCAGCGCAACAGGTTGGTTCGAGCAGGCAACCATGGCTGGGAGTCAAAGGGAGCAGATTGGACGTAGTTCCAGAGGGGAGGGGTAGCGCATACTACAGTAGCACTCGAAATCAATCAAAGCTACAGATTCCAACTGTACAAGTCAAAGTTTATCTAGATAAAGCAGTGGGCAGAGGCAGTGGGAGCTTAGTGTGTTAAGACTCAGAGTCACCGATCAGAAGGTTGGCAGTTCAAGCCCAAGCACTATTGAGTTGCCACTCTTGTTAACCCCATTTGTTCCAGTGGCGCCAGATAATGGCTGACCCTGCTCTCTGACCCCATAACAATAACCAGGAAATGTTATTTGCGTGTGGTTTTAGATGAAGAGAAGAAAAAATCAAAACCTGTACCTTTCACTAGAATGTAGATGTCTGCTATTGATTTGATTCAAATAATCGAGCTAAAATGTCTTTAAACTAGATGAAGAGGCCATGCTCTCAAGCGTGAAGTTCACAATCTACAACGTACCGTATGCTGGACCTACAGTACGATGATCACAGAGACTCAGTGAGAGTTTTTAACTTGTGATGACAGCTGTAAAGTGGATTACTTATACATGTCACCTATTGTGGCAGCCTGGCAGGTTTACTGGCACTGGTGTGCCGCTCTCACCCTGGTGTGTCAGGTAATCCCACTCATTCATCTCTTTACCTCTGAGTCAAAGAGCCTGTCTGTCTCTCCTCCCCTTCCTTTATGCATCTCTATCTCTCAGACACCAGACACACAACTCATACCTCCCCGAACAGACCCAAGGCCAGGACAGATGTTTTTTTATTTTTTTTTATTTGCTTAGGCCTAGTCAAAGTCCTTGAGCTTAAACAGCAAATCAGATAATAATAATAATAATAATAATAATAATAATAATAATAATAATAATAATATGTTTAATAGAGAGAAAAAAATATATCACAAAATCCTAGAAATGTTGACGCCCTTGTGGGAAATTTACTGCTGGACTTGAAAGGATTTACAATCTTGTCTCACATAAGGTTTACAAGCTGTGTTTACATCCAAACACCGTATGAATAAGCACCAGCATGTGGCAAAGCAGTGCGAGTGTATGACCTGTATGGCCATTTATACAAATGTTAAATCGTTTACATAAAAAATAATAAATAAAAAAAAAACTGCTTAAGATTATGTTGTTTATGGTAGTTTTTTTTCTTCACCGCAGGGTATCAGCCATTGTAAAACAACCAAGGTGCAAAAGGACATATTGTTTCCTGTTCTGGGATTTTAACTTTAACAACTTTCCAATAGCTATGTTTACATTTATGGCATTTGGCAGACTCTTATCCAGAATGACTTCAGAACGTTCATCTAATTTATACAGCCGAGCAGTCGAGGGTTACGGGCCTTGTTTAAGGACACAGCAGTGGCAGCTTGACAAGGCTCGGGATTAAACTAACGATGGGAGTCGCTAATTATTCCATCATCAATCATCAGTTTGAGTAAACAATGGATGATCGATTAATAATCAGTTTAATTGAACAGTAGCCTACAATGCTTCCTGCGCTTGATGCACTTCCTGAAAATCAAATCAATCCCACCACCACCATTCACTAATACTACACCCAGAGTACATTACACACACTGTACATACAGTGGGGCAAAAAAGTATTTAGTCAGCCACCAATTGTACAAGTTCATCATACTGTAGGTATACCTCAACTATGAGAGACAAAATAAGAAGAAAAAACCCATATTAATCCAAATAAGCAAGATTTTGGATCTCACAGACCTGTAACTTCTTCTTTAAGAGGCTCCTCTGTCCTCCACTCGTTACCTGTATTAATGGCATCTG
>JAQMYG010000005.1:2849202-2859380 GCA_030014215.1 Clariallabes teugelsi
GTAAAAAGGCTGAATGGCGAGTGACTCCGGAAATCCACTAGCCACATCGGCCAGTCAGCAAAAAAGTTAATGTCAAGCCCTGGTATGTGCATATGTATGGCTGCTGGATTCATGTTTCCATGCTTCATTTTGTGGCCCTTGAGCACCACAGAGAATATGTTAAAAAGAGCAGACATCTGCATTAAAATTCAGAGCACTCACAGCAAATCTGGAATTAGTCACTAAAATGTGGCCGACTTTGAAATAAGACGTTCCTTTTTTTTTCTTTTTTTTTTTTCAAAAAAACATTGCGCACCGTACCATTCAATATGCAATCATTAATCGCAGGCGGAATTAAAACCATAAATGAATGTTTTTGTCTCATTATAGCAGAGGCTAAATATGCTTAGAGCTATTTTCGCCTGAAAAGCCACTTAAAGAGTTTAAAACATAAAAATAAATCCTTAATCTGTAATAAGTAAGGGTGGGCATTAAATCGGCAAAATGAAGCACCACCTTTTTATATTTAATGGATTTGTTCAAAAGGGAGCACCAAAGGAACATACCCACTTTTCTGCATCTTACTGAAATGCATTTATTTCCCCTTGATGATTATGATAATAATGTGCGGTGATATATTTTCTGGTTCTGTTCTAACAACGCGTCTTTCAAAATAGTATAAAAGGCTAAATCTTGGTTTAACGCAGAAGATCCACATAAGCATGTGCCCCTGAGGTCTGTAAAATTGCTTGTGTAACACTCCATTTGAATAGCCATCCCAGGTCTTAGGAATCAAAGAGCAGTTTTTCACCTGCGTCCGGCACTAATTTTTATCACCAGCTCGTCTCCTAACCTTTTTTCGGTTCCGACGAGGGAAAGGTCTGTGGTGGGTGGGTGGGTGGCGAGGCTTATAAACTGCCGTGAGATTGTTCTTACAAAAGCCTTTTTGCTTGCTGTGATGTGCTGCACTGGCCATAAATCAGAGCTTTGGTACTCCACTTCCATTCTGATTCAGGCTCTTCTGTCCAGGTCTCCAGTCACCAATTTGACGCGTCGCACCCCATCTGCGGAAAGAGACAGCCGTGAATCATTACGAAGCGCAAAAGTTTTCCCAGGGAGCCTTCCTTTCGTACCTGTACTTTCAAAATACAGCTGAAGTGATTGAGGAGTTGGAGGTCTTCTACCCCAGTACGTACTTTTTCTATCTGCTATGTGACATTTGTCTTCTGTCCTATTCCCAACTCGCATAATTTTCCTCTTTGTTTCATAAATCAATAGGCACTAAAAAAGCTGTGAGGCAGGACCATGTTTTATACCAGAGACTCACTCTGACAGTGACTCTCTGCGTTTCGGGGCGATGATGACCCGTGTCAGATTAGCAGAGTGCCAAAGTGAGCTTTGATCATCCTGTAGAGCCGTTGGCAAGTGGACTTCGGAGAGCTGCTTAAAGGCTTCATTTGTCAAGTGGCTTCAAAATGTACTGTATGAGGCAGTTCAGAAGGTTTCATCTCCCTCTCGTCTCCTGAATCGGACGAGTGAGCCACACGGCTCTTTAAAGAGAAAAGGGATGAGCTATTGGTTCAAGGTAGAACGGCATTCAGAATGATTCCGCCGCTAAAGGCAGAACAGAGAACCATCTCTCGTGCAGATCTCGTGTCTCATCCGTTTCACTTCCTCCTCCGGGAGCCCCGTGTTGACAAGGAATAATCAAATCACTCAGAATATTGAACATAGCTAGCCTTGTGGTTATGGGACCCTGGGTACGTCTAGGGAAAATAAAGAAATAAACAAATAAATAAATAAATAAATAAATAAAAAGAAAGAATGAAAAGAAAAAAAAGACTCTTACACCTTGTATGGTTTGTTCCACTGTACTCAAAGTTGTGCCCCCTTCAGAATACCATGAAGCTTATTATCAGAATTTATTGGCACTTTGGGAGTTTGGGATGCCTTGAAAAAGCCTAGTAAATTTTTGATTTACATCACTGTATCCTTTCAGATGCAAGGTGAAGATGAAGGAAGGGACCTTGGCTACCCTGAAGGCAGCATTAATTCTATGAGTGCAGCATATCTTGTTTTCAATTCGATGATCCTTATAATCTTTTTTTTTTATTTTTTATAAATCACTCCCTTTTCATCTTTTCAAAAGATCCGTACAAAATCCTTTCTAAACACACAAACAGCATTGGCTTCATTATTATGATCAGGGGTAATTTTTTGTCTTATTTAGTTAAGACTACCCATAATAGAGATGGAAGGACTGGGGATCCCCCAGGAGGATCTGGAATAAGGTGATAGACATCTGTGCTGATCTTCTCTGGCTGTTGCCATTCAATCAATGAAATCTTCATGAAATATGAGTTCTTTTATACATCCCTGAAATAAAGTGCTTGTGCTTGTGTGTTGTATGCTGATCATCCATAACATTAAAACAATTAACATTAAAAGCACCTAGGGTTTGGGATCCCCTTGTGCCCCACATGCGGCTCTGACCCATCCGGGCATAGATGGTCAAGGGTTCTTGAGTTGTTCTGTGTCTGACACCAGGATGTTGGCAACCTTTGGGTGCTGTGAGTTGTGGGGTGGAGCCTCCATGAAACCTGCATCCGATTCCCATCCCATTCCCGCATCCCATGGGTGCTTGATCAGATTGAGATCTGAGATGGACCTTGGGCTATTTGGGTGCTGGGCCTAGTGTATAGCAAGCTGTGGTGCACTGGGTGTTCTGGTGCCTTTCTGTTGTGGCCAACATTGGTGATTTTATGCATTTGATGGCTTTTAGTGATTTGTGCTGCAATGGCCTTTCTGTGAGATTGGACCTGGCCTTTGAACAAGGCATGGGTGAGCCTTGGGTGGCCATGATCTGGTTGGATGGATGGATAGATGGATGGATGGATGGATGGATGGATAGATAGATAGATAGATAGATAGATAGATAGATAGATAGATAGATAGATAGATAGATAGATAGATAATTTGTTAATCCTAAATAAAACTTCCTTTTTTGTTGCTAGTTCGCTGATGTATAGATGGTTATCAATGTTGTTCAGTTCACCCAGTGGTGGTGTTATCGTTATGGCTGATCTGTGTATAACAAAACTAAACTCATTGTGAGTTAAATTATATCAATAAACCTACCTTGTCTATAGTGTCTTGCTTTATTCAAGCAGTTACTACAGCCGATGGTTGGACGCAGTGACCTTTGACTTCATGCCAATTATCATTGCAAGGTTCATACCAATTATCATTGAAGAAAGGAGAATTTTTGTAGCTCAGGGATCCCAATTCCAATTCCAATTAACCTCAATGCATGTCTTTGAACTATAGGGGAAATCTGAGTACCTGAAAGAAACCCACCAAGCACCAATAGAATCTGCAAACTCACACAGTCCAAAGGCAAGATTCAAACTTCCAACACTGAAGGTGCAAGTCAGACCACTAAGTGCAAACCACTAAACCATTGTGGCACCTGTCCATAGTGTAATGCGATGCAAGTTCCGCCAACACTGAGACGGTATATACTACTGTATATGCTTATAATCTCTTTACTTTTAGGTAACCTGAAATATGCCTAATCCTATTTTTAAATAAATCGTAAATACATGCAAATATATGCTTAACAGGCTAAATACTATGTATGTAGCTTGCTTGCTTGGTTTGCCAATTAGGTCATCTTGCTAGATACTCCATCGATCTTGCAAGCACACAAATTCAATGATAAATCCGTGAAAACTTCAAGCTAAGAGAATCAAGTACAAGTTGCACACACAGTTGGAAGTTTGCATCAGTGGTTTGGTTTATCTTTATAAAACGCCTGTTGTGTTGTGGGATTCTCTCAGCTCTATTCGCAAGCACATAACACTGGTGTGTTGCTATTTTTGTGGTCAAAGGTCACTGTACATGTGCTGAATTGGATGGAGCGGTGCAACAGATTTTATCTGAATCAGGTAGAGGTGGATTTATGTACTGTACTGCAGGTGAAAGCCATTTATTACCAGTCTGAATTTAAACGCATGGATGATTGACAGTATTTATTAAACACTGTGTCTCTTCACTACTTACACTTCCTCATGAGTCGCATTGTTTTGAGCCTCATGCAGATGGCTTTAGTAGAAAGGACCAAGGACAGTTCACATGATACAATAATCTATTAGGAATAAAAGATCTCTGTAATGCCACGCCTTACTGTATATATGTCAATTCAACCCTGAGTTTTAGGGATGTGAAAAGGAGTTGATTTGTTTGGTTATCCGCAGACGGTTAAACCACACACACTTTGACAATATGATAATTGAATCCTTACCACCTTGGACATGTAATAGGCCTTTCAAATGAATACAAATGATTCCTTGCAAATATGAAGCGCTGCAATAATTAATACATTTGTCGGCTTTACTGTAATTATAGTGACGATCACCAGTGCTTGTTTTACACTCCTCCTTTTGATTGATGATACCGCATCTCTGCCTTGTATCACAGAATGTGGCTTGCTGGTAATTACTGCAGCAAACTGAGATGCCAAAACTGTAAGGAAGAACCAATATAAGAATTTCTAAACATAAAAAAATAAAACAATGCTATAAAACACGAGTCAATCTCTCTACTCTAAGGAAAGTTATAGGATCTAAATCTGTAAATCATCCAAAATATGTAGAGATCTTATGCAGGAAGAACTGATAGTATAGAGTTTCTTTAAAAACCTATACGCAAGGTAAAGAGAAAGCAGGTGAATTATCATGCTATGCGTATTGTGTATTGATACAAACCACAAGCTATCGCTTTTACCTTTGATATATCATATTCCACTAAGAGGCTCTTTAAGAAAAAAGAATAGGAAAAATGCATCTTTGCTATAAATAAAACCATACAATTGCCAGGTAGTCTACTGTGTATAAAACCTGTTGCTGCAGTAGAACTCTGACAAACCATATAAAAAGACATAAGCAGTCAGTCTGCTTAAGATGTCTGAAACATTGCTACAGTACCTTAATGCAATTCCTTTACCCTGGAAAAAAAAAAGCAGTTCAAGTTCATGTTCAAGATCAATTGTTCATGCCTAATCAATTCTGTTTTTAATCAGATAGCAGCTGTCAAAATGTCCATGAGGCTCATGTGACTCAGTCAGCATGTAAATGTGTTCCTTTTCACTTCTAAAGCAGACTTTTAAACGCTGTTGTACTATGCAAGTCAATGAGGCAGGACTCATGTGTGGGTCCCTGGTGTGTGTTTTTATTAGTGCAAATCCAAAAATCCACATCAATGTTTGTAGCATGGGAGGGGGTACTGGTGGCTCAGGCGGTTGAGGCTCTGGGTTGCTCGTTGGAGGGTTGGCGGTTTGAGCCACACCACCACCAGACTGCCACTGTTGGGCACAGCTCGGGGGGGAAAAAGGCCTTAACCCTATGTCCTTATACTGTACAGTATGATACCCAGCCACTGGAGATTCAGGATATCCCTAGTGGCAGTTGGCAGGAAGGGTATCTGGCATGAAACTGTTCCAATAAAGCCGAAAAACCCAATGACACGGGACAAAACACAAAATACAGGTGGTCAGTGGCATGAAGCACAAATCCAAGTCTGTTTTTACAAGGTTGATTTTTATTGTTGTAATACTAATCTAACAATATTAAAACCTACAAACACAGACGTATCCATACGAATGCACTTAGATAAATAATCCCAGAAGTTGCATTTCTCATAATTTGTGAGACTGCAAATGCAAATGTAATGCTGTAGGTCATTGATTTCTTAAAACATGCTGAGTGGGCAGAATGTGTTAAATAGCTTCGAGTCACAGTAAAACATTACACAGAAACGAAACAGACAGGTAAGGTCAGCCGGAATGGCGCGCTGCATAATTATAGCTGAAGTACACAGATCCATAACTTTAAATCACTTTCATAAACACAATTTCTGGTAATTGATCCAGACCTCGATCCGCTAATTCTTCAGGTAATAATTATTATAATATGTTTATGTATAATGGCTGTATTCATCCCTTTAAACTATAAGCTCAAAATCTGATTCTGTTGCCGAGTCTTGATTTCGAAAGAGAAACAGAGTAAATCTGATTTCAGAAACAGAACAGAACATTTGCATTTATTCATCATTCTATGAGCAGTGATAATTTGATGTCAGACATTTGCAACAAGAAGAACAAAATAGACAAAACAAGTCTGGAAACGTCAAGTCAGGAAACAGAAGGTGTTGAGAAACAGAAAAAGAATTATTGTTCACGCCATTATGGAAAAATGAAATAAAGAACTTGTGAAAGACTTGTTATGATAAATACATATACAGTACAGTATATTGGGTTTTCGTATATGCATACAGTAATGCATAGACATGTGTATGCATTTTTGCTAATATGATTATGCTCATTTATTACATGTGGGTTTATTAAGTATAAGCTTCACATGATGCTGTTTTTATTTGAATGCAGTTTCAGAGTGCAGCATACAAACAAGTAAGAACCTCAGTTATACCAGATGTAGAAAACGAAGAGTTCATGTCTCTTCTCCTTCTTGTCCTGCACTTGACCTTCAGTTTTTGACCTGATGAAGCAAAATGATGAAGCAAATGTCCTGAGTACGAAGACCCATGTGAGTGCGTGCATTGTGTTATACCTGTGTCACGGTAAAATTATGGCATGTTCAAAAAAGTAAACTCCGGTTCTGAAAAGTGAGTCCAACATGGAAGTGCCAAAATGTGCAGTTCATTGAATAACCACTAGGACTGCTGGCTCCAAAAGTGAATCAATCCCCATTGAGCTCTGTGTTAAAATGTCTAACTTTACAACAGAAATAAACATGCTTGCAGCCTGGCGTGGTCTCCTCCACAGCTAGATTTTCAACTCATGACAACTGTACAAGGGTGAATCGCTATGGAATTCATCAGTTATAATGACATTAAGCAATAAAATTATGGCTAATTTGGTGTATTTGAGTGACAGCAACATTGCAGGTGTCAAACCGTTCACTGTCTGCTGTGCATCAACTTTAGCTAACCAGCTAACTGGAATTGTTGTAGTTTAACTTGAGAAATGTTGGAGCTGACACGGGACATCGTGTAGGGCATTGGTGACAGAATTCTATCAAACGCAAAGTAGCCTTAGAATAGAATATATTGTTAATTAAAGTTAGTCTCCTTAGCATTTTAACTAAGCAAAAGCTACAGTAAGCTAGCTAGATTGTAGTAACTGAGGTATGTTGTTGTGCTCCAATGAACAGCCAGTATCTATTTGTTTTGTCCATTTGTCCATATATGGATTAACCAGGGTTTCGGCGACTGTCAGGTCGATGTCTATTTCCTCAGAGTGAAAAGGTCGATTTCAAACAGAAACAAGAAACATTTCCGATCCTGATTGGTTGATGCTGTTTCTTTCTATAGCAAGTTTGACTGAACAAACAAAGCGATGTTTGTTTTCTGTCTGGGGCTGTCATGTAAACCGCAATGAGCCGTAATGATGATGTCATTGATTTGACCTTTATTAAACAGTTTAACAATACATTGGCATTTTTCATACAGCACAAAACACCCCCCCACACACACACACACATATACTGTACACACACTAGAGGTCACAGAAGTACACAAAGACGATAGTAAGTGAGTAAAAGTACTTGCCCGAGAATGTATTCCGCTCCAAGTAGAAGTACAACTATTATTTATTTACTTATTTATTTATTTGTTTGTTTGTTTGTTTGTTCTTCACTAAAGTAGAAGTAGAAGTACGTTATCTAAAATGTACTTTAGGTATAAAAGTAATTTTTTTTCCCTGGATATCTATCAACGTGTGCTACTGGTAAACTTTATTTTAAGCACAATTGAAGTTAATGCTGTTGATAAAATGAATGTGTAAGTCTAGTAGAGATTTGTTTTGGGAAGAAATACAATAATTAATAATTACTTAATTAATTTAAACATTCATAAAACTTTGTATTCATTACAAGAGATGAAATGTTCCATTCCAACACAATATTATTATAGTAATTATTTGACTGGTTGGTTTGGACGTGGCTGCACAGGGGGGGGGGGGGGAGTGAGCACTGCATAGGTTTCTTTTTTTAGATAAAGTTCAGTAAAGCTAGAAAATTGAATAACTTCCGGCAGTGTTTTATGGATAAAGACGAGACCATTTAACAGTGATGCAAATAGCTGCCCTGATGTGCTTGTAGTTTAATTTCAAAGGGAGCTGATAGAGGTCATTTCAGAGGCTACAAATAAATTATTGATTACTTTTGTTTAGAAAAAAAATGTAAGGGTTCAGTTTCTTATAGTCAGTGCTTTAGTGGTTGGCAATTTGACTTGAAATAATAGCGATTAATAATAATTAGTAACATGTACCTTACAGCACAGTGCGATGACTGCGACATTAATTAAACAAATAGTGAGCGACACTGTTAGCGTCTTTAATTACTTAGATCACTTATGAATGCTCCTATTACTACCCTGTATAATGCAGGTAGACTATGCAATTAAATATTATAAACCTGTTATGAAAAAAACTAAATTCTTATGGATGTTAAACACAAATCAAAAGCGTAAGAGTTCACAAATATTTTGCTCAGTATGTTAGCTATTTAGCAAGATCATCTGTTCGAGAGGCTTGAGAAAGCCAGATACCAAGTGGGCGGGATCAGTTCCCCAATTAACTGCCAATCACTTTGGCGCATTAACCAATCAAAGTTTTCATAATGATCTGCCAGTCATTTCTGTAAACTATTATTTATATATTCATAACTTACTCAAGTAGAAATAAACTACTGGTGGAACTGTTTTGTTCCAGGATGAACTTGTATCTTTAGATTAGAAAATCAATGCATTTTTGTGTGATCGTCATCTGAAAAGTAACAATCTCTAGCTATGTACTGTAGAACATACTGTAGGGAGTAAAAGTACAGGCTTTTCATCAAAAATGTACTGAGTAAAAGTAAAAAGTATTAAATACGGAAAATACTCAAGCAAAGACATGGAAAAAAAATACTTAAGAACAAGAACAACCTCCGAGACAGATTCAAAGACACACGTCTGGCTCAAGCCTTATTGCCTGATTCGGTTTCATTAATAAATGGCCACACGTGTCTGAATCCGCTTTCAACATCGTTGTGAGAGTGTGTTACGTGTGTGTGTGCAGTGTGCTGTAGTGAAATCGAGCATGACTGCATTTGGAGCTTGACCGGTTCACATCTACAAGCCTTAAAAGAAGATGTCTTTGTTTATTTAAGAAACGAGTACGGGCTGTGAAATAGCTTTTAGAGCATAAACAATTCAAGCTTTGGTAATTTACAATGACAAAGCAGTAATTTAGGTTCAAGAAACACAAACTTTCTCTTCACACACACACACACACACACACACATGCACACACACACACACACACACACACAGAACAGTTGAACACACACTCCTTTCCTCTGTCTGTTTCAGATCATGGGATCGATGCAGGTTTTGTCCTTTATTGCTAACGGGTTTTATATTTATTACCCCATGCTCATCGTGCTGCTCTGTATCGCCACCTACTTCAGGTAACACACACACACACACACACAAACACACACACACCACATAACTAATGGGTAAACTCACTGATGTATTCAACCACTGTCTGTTTATTTACCTGATTCTGATTCAGTGGAAATTAATCAAATGAATCGAATGAAAGAATCAGTTCCACTGACTCGTTCTCCAGGCCTCACGTCAGTGAGATGTTTCATGTTTACACTTCGGCATTTCTCAGACTCTCTCATCTTATAAAAGCTTTAAAGTCTGTGACTGGACAGATCGGTACACTGGTTACTAACTATAAGCACCAACAGTCACACACACTGCTGAGTGAGAAGGTCTTTTTATGTTGATGCTGATTTAAACAATGAGGGTATTAAATAATCTCTCTCTCTCTCTCTCTCTCTGTCTCTCTCCCTGTTCAGTGTCGAAGGCCTTTATTGGAAGGAAAATTAACAAAAATTTGATAAAGCAATTATAAAACTTTGATTACATCATAAATAACTCTCTCTCTCTCTCAAGAACCAAAAGTGTTTTATTGACGTGACAAATATTTACATTCGTATTAGTGATGGGAAGTTTGGATCAGTTTAGTGACTCGGTTCTTTGAATCTCGTTCATCACAATGAACAAATCTTTTTACGAGTCATTTAGTTTGTTTGTTTTGAGTAAAAATAAGTAAATGTATCTAAAAT
>JAQMYG010000005.1:2877594-2902889 GCA_030014215.1 Clariallabes teugelsi
CATATACACAAATGTACTCTCACAAACACACACACACAGATAGATACATACACATACACACACACACACACACACACACACACACACACACACACACACACACACACATAAAGACACACATGCTCATATACAGTACAAACACACGCGCACACTCACACACACATACACACACACACACAAACACACATATACACATAGATACATACAGACAGACACACACACATACACACACACACACACACACAAACACACATATACACATAGATATATACAGACAGACACACACACACACACACAGACACACATATATTATATATATATGAAATACTGTATGTGTGTGTATGTTTTACAATTAGGCAGAAATACAAAACAAATGTCCATCAGTCCATCGCACCATTTATTCACACCTAGACGTCTCATCTCATCTCATCGTCTGTACCACTTTATCCTGTATTCAGGGTCATGGGGGCCTGGAGTCTATCCCAGGAGACTTAGGGCACAAGGCGGGGTGCACCTTAGACAGGCGTACTACACACACACTACGAGCAATTTGGGAACGCCAGTTAGCCTAATCTGCATGTCTTTGGACTGTGGGAGGAAGCAGGAGTACTCGGAGGAAACCCACCAAGCACGGCGAGAACATCCAAACTCACACAGAGACGGGAATCGAGCCTGAACGGGAATCAAACCCGGATCCTGGACTCTGGAGGTGCAAGATGTGCCGCCTACACCTAGGAGTAATTTAGTATAATTTATTTAGACCTACAGCAGGAAAAAAACAGTAGAATCCCTGGAAGAAACCTACATGGACATGAGTAAAACGTGTGTCACTCCACACAAGCAGGAAGCATGAATCAAATCACGATCCCGAGCAGAATGAAGAGTTTAATACATTTGAATAATGAATGAATACATTTAGGTTCTTGGTAGTGCAATTACATATACAGCAATATCCTCTGTATGTCCTGATATGTCGCTCTAATTACACTCGAGAAAGGATTTAAACACAGTGAGGAGTCGGTGACAAACAAGCAGACGCTATTTGCTTCGACATAATAAATATCATATTTAGAGTAATCAGCTCGCAAGCCTAAGCTCATTTCGTAAAACATACGGCAGTTGTTCTTGTTAAATTGAGGATTTTAGGAAAATCTGGATTCTGCAGATGTTACTTAATTGCCTTAATTTAATTTTATTGTCCCTTTATAGCTATAGACAGAAGAGACAGATAGAGGGAGATGAGAAAGAGCAGGCGTTGATGGGTTTAGAGAAATGGGGATTTGAGGGAGCGAAATAGAAGCAGCAGTTCCTTGGGCAGAACCGACTGAGATGTCAGCAAATATGGTGTAAAGAATGGTGACTTAATCTGGGAACAAGCCTGCATATTATATCAGCGAGTCAAAAGTAGGACAGTCTTAGTGACCCCGTGTGCTTTGTTAAACTGCAACCGATGTGAAGCTTCCCGAAGATCCGCCGCAGAACGTTTTAATCCGGTTTGACAGAGAATGTTATCAGGATGTTCAGTACTGTTCTCAGTAGGCGTTCAGAGAGTCAGGCTGGAATGTCACGAAACTAACCAGAAATATTCTGGAAATGTATGCTGAGGCATCAATGGTTGGCTTTAATGTTCTTTAAAAAAAAAAAAAGGGAAAACGGCTCAGAATGATCTTTTAAGAGGGAGTGTGTCTTATTTCATTCATAAGCGTTGCATTGATCGTGAAGAGGAGGGGATTTTTCAACTCATTGGGAAATATCACTACCAGCATTAGTGTTTTTTTATGGAGTATGTCGTCTGTCTAATTGTGTGATCATGCT
Organism: Clariallabes teugelsi; assembly: GCA_030014215.1. Classification (NCBI taxonomy): domain Eukaryota; kingdom Metazoa; phylum Chordata; class Actinopteri; order Siluriformes; family Clariidae; genus Clariallabes; species Clariallabes teugelsi. The sequence goes on from JAQMYG010000005.1 coordinate 2,879,410, forward strand.
TTTAAACTTTAAGCATATTTATTTTAATGAATTCTATATTTAGGCAAAGAGTGCTGTTATACTTTCAGCTGCTATCATCGAAGGGGTCGCTACAGCTAACCATCAATCCGCACAACAACTTGGACCATGTTTTACGACAGTCCTTCCTGACGCAACCCTACCAATTTATCTAGGCTTGGAACTGGCACTGCATGCAGTGGCCGGGTAGTATGGGGTGTGGCAACAGCAGAGGTTGAACCAGGATCCTCAGATACCCAAACCAGCAATCTAGAGCCCTAACCGCTTGAGCTACCACTCCCTCTATATTGGGACCACCAGTTTAGAAAGAGTTTATCCTTCATACACCAATCATACATAATATTAACACTGTTTATCAATTATAAACTGGTGGCAGTATCCTGGGCTCCCAAGGCTCATTTATGCCCCTGGTGAGCAAAGGCCAGGCTGTCTGGTCCATTCCCACAGCACGAATTGCTGCAAAATACCCACATGACAGAAAGCTATTATAACACTTTTGCTAGCTTGCTGTGTTTGAGGTTTAGCAGGCAAAGAGTTTAAAGTTGTTGATCCGGCCTCCAAATTCCCCAGATCTCAATCTGATCAAGCGGCCATGAGGTGTACTTGGATCCTTAAAGAACTTAAAGGATTTCCTGCACACCTTTAGAGGTCCTGTGGAGTCATGCCTCAAATACTGGGCTTAATGTTGTAAGGTTTAAATTTTATTGCAGATCTGTGTATTTACCGACATGTTACCGCAAAAAGGTAACCGGGTTGATGGTAACTAATGAACCAATGCTTAAATCGAATCTGTTTATTACTGTGAGTTTGCGTGTTCTCCCTCTATTTGGTTGGGTTTCTCCGGGTACTCTGGTTTCCTCCAACAGTCCAAAGACGTGGAGAGTAGGATATGTGAATGAGTGTGTGTGTGTGTGTGTGAGTGTGTGTGTACTTGTGCCCTGCCATGGATTGGCACCCTGTTCAAGGAGTACCCTGCCTTGTGCACCTTGTCCGCTGGTATATCGCAGCAGATCCAGGCCTCCCGTGACCCTGTCCAGGATAAAAGGTAAAGAAAATGAATGAGAGAAAGATTCTAACCAACAATCTGACTGAGGTGGAGGAAATTAACCAAGAGGAGAATTACAAGTCAAAAAGATTATGTTGAAAAAGAATCCGTTTCAAAAAACATAAAAGGTTTGACAAGAAAAAATATATATATAATTTTTTAACACTAAATTAGAAAACGTTTAGAAAGCATTATTTACACACCCCAGGAAGATCTAACATGTGATTTGTGTTTTCACTCCTCTAGAGCCCTATAAAACTTTTTTGAAATGTAAATGGCTGCAACATCAACCTCAGCAGCGACCTCATTTCCCCTCCCATCTGTTCCAACCACTCAGCATTCAGCATCATCAGTATATCAATAACCAGCCCGATCATCTGATCATCACTCCTGAAAACTGTAACTGCCCAGGTACAGGGGACTGGAGTAAAAATGAGAGAGACAAAAAATGAGAGAAAGATCTATTCCTCAAGACTACATGAGTCTGACTTTTTGGAAGCAAAATATGAAGAAATGAGATTTGGCTCACTTTTCCACAGTACTGTACATCATCAGTGACTTTCAAAATCATATTACTAGAAATCCCCGCATTGCCATTGTTGCCCCCCTGGGGTCCTTCTCTACCTCTCAACCGCACCCCACAGCTTTCACTGTAAAGCTGATCTCGACATGCCATTACACATACCTATAAACCTATTAAAAGCAATTTTTAGAAGAGTCGCCCTCCCCATTTATTTCAAAGCTGTAACAGAGGCTGCAATAATAACTTGTTGCGGAACACTTTTAATCTTTTTTTTTTTTAGATATAAAAGAAAATAGAAAAAAAAAAACAGAATACAGTATGTTTTCCAAAAAGCCCATTACTTCCAGAAAAGCAGTTTCCTTTTCATTTTCCAACGAGGCCAGAAATTGCTTTAATATAACTCTACAGTACGTTGCAAAATCAATTCAACACAAAACATGCGATTCTTTTAAACGGCAAATTATCTATGCATTTCTTTTAGTTTCGGAGCAAAGCAAAGAAGAAAACTTTCTTAGGCAGAAAACTTCTTGGAAGTTGAAGGTCTCCGAGGCCTGAGTCACTTCTGAGTCAGAAGCGAATTCCTAAGAAAGTCTCAGCAGGACGCGTTACTCCGCTGAAGTTCAATGAAGATGTTCTGTGTTTCTGCGTCACCGCTTGCTTTTAGCAGTTGTTAAATGTATTTAATTTCCTGTTGACACAACTTAAGTACACTTCACTTGTGTACAGTACATCCTGCTGTAATATTGTTCAAACATCATCGAAATCTCTCCGTAGGCAGTTTTCTGATGTTCTGGGGCCAATTACCCAATGATTTTCCATCTGTGACGCTGGAATGGTTATAGGCCAGAAAACAATCCACATGTATTTGTCAACTGAGAGCATGAGTAACTGCGTTTTTCCACTTGCGGCGTCTTCCATGTTGATTCACAGCCTTTGCATATAAAAAAAAAATAAAAAAGAAATAAAATTACAATAATAAGTGTTATTTCCTATCAGCGTTATAATGGAGCTAAATTGGACAGTGTCAATAAAATCATATTTAGTGTTATGAGTTCTGTGCTGCAGCCTCTCCACAAACGCCAATAAAGTAAATGACATCTGGGTAATATCTTTCCGTGGTGTATGACTACAACTGGGATTTCGTCTGTTGAACGGCCCTCGTCATCTCGTACTCCTTCGGTATGTTGATGGGAATTGGGACGGGATGTGAGCGAAATACGACGTAGTTTTTACCCAAGCTCGTGATATCACGACTGCAATTAAAACCATCTCAGTCACTGATTCTCAAATCCACTACAGTTCCACAATTACAAATTGCTCTCGGCTGTGACTACAACAGGAAAGGCGACTTTTAATTCATGAATTAAAAACTTTCTATTAGTGAGTGTACCTCCTCATTAAACACTTTGACTGGAAAAGTTTCTCTCCCTGTACAGGCTGTAATAGAGAAGATGACTTACATTACTTATAGCACGGCACAGCTGAACGCTGAAATAGGATTGGTCGAGAAGGTGTGCTTTGATTCCGTATATCAGCAAACAGCACAGGATTTCCCAGCTGTATCATGCATTATAGGTTCATTTTAACGCAGTCGTTGTAATACGGTGTTGTTTCGGCTCAGGCGCTCTACATCATCTAAGAGTAATAATGAATTGATTTTAAAATATGTAGTTTAATAAATAAAGTCATCACTCTCTATACTGCATATCTTCTGTTCAGGGTCACGGAACGCTTAGAGACTATCCCAGGGGGGACTCGGGGCACGAGGTCCATGGCAGGGTATACACACTAACACACTCTGGGGAATTTGGGATCATCAATTAGGCTAATCTGCATGTCTTTAGACTGTGGCAGGAAATGCACCAAGCACGAAGAGAACATGCAAACTCCACGCACACCATGACAAGAATCGAACCCGGAACCTGGAGATGCTAACCATTATGCCACTATGCCGCCTGTTTAAAAAGTAATTCTTCTTATAAAAGATGCACTAGAAAATGTATTTGCCATTTGTGGAAATGTGTGTAGGAGAGAGAGAGAGAGAGAGAGAGGAGCTGGTTATAAATTTCTTTTCACCTTAACTATAACTTATCTGACAATAGGAGCAAGAACCTGTGGGGTTACAGGGGCGATGGGTTTTTGCGCCACCCTAAAGTTTGACAAATATTGTTTTCCCTCTGCTGTTCTTCTGCGATGTCTTCCCTTACATCTTTATGTCTAGAGTCTCCTTGTATTGTCGGAAAACCTTGTGTTCGATTATGCAACAGTAAAGTCAGCAACATCAGCTCACATTCTCATTAACTTCTCACTATATCAATTTAAAAGTGCTGCATCAATAAATCACAGCACAGGGATATTACCTGAGTAGTGAAAGCATTGAACCTCTCTGAATTGATTTAGATAAATGGGTCAAATTGAGAACCAAGATGTGATGGGAATAAAAATGCACTGTACCAAAACCAAGGCTTTTTAATCCCTCGCTCGTAACCTGCATGACGGGATTCTGGAGTGCCGGTTCGAGTCAAGAGCGGAATTCATCTGCCCGAGAACAAACAGTGAAAATGAAATTCAAAAGTTGAAAAAGTGAGTGTGTGCTTAGGGGCAGATTAATGAAACTGTCAGTTACTTAGAGAAAAGGAGCATTAATCCCTCCGCTGCAGTGCCGCTCAGGTCCAGCATTGAGGAGATGAAGTGAGGCATTTAGGTGCTCAGGATTCAATTAACCCTTTCATACATAAATTGTTTATGCGCATTTGCAGGGTCTTCCAATTGCACCATGGACGAAAAAGTTTCATTCCATTTAAACACGACTTACGTACAGTGACCAAAAGTTTTGAGAATGACACAAATATTCAAACAAATTTCACAAAGTCTGCTGCTTCTGTGTTTTTAGATGTTTTTGTCAGATGTTACTATGATGTACTGAATACTTGTATTAATACAATACTCATTCCATGAGCGTCAAATGTGTTTTATTGACAATTACAAGTTTATGCATAGAGTTAATATTTGCAGTGTTTTCAAGACCTTTGCAATTTGCCCTGGCGTTCTGTCAATCAACTTCTAGGCCACACCCATGCAGTTCTTGAGTTCTTGTGTAATCAATGCTTGGAGTTTGTCCGAATTTGTGACTTTTTGTGAGTTTGTCCACCCGCCTCTTGAGGATTGACCACAAGTTCTCATTAGGATTAAGGTGTGGGGAGTTTCCTGTCCATGGACACAAAATTACGATGTTTTGTTCCCCGAGACTCTCAGTTATCACTTTTGGTTTATGTCAAGGAGCTCCATCATACTGGCATTGGTTATCACCAAACTGTTCTCGGAGGATGTTTTTGTACCATTTATATTTTAGTAAACTTTAGTAACATCTAACTGAAAGATCTAAACACACCAAAGCATCAAACGTTATTAAAATTAATATTTGTGTCATTCCTAAAACCTTTGGCCACATATGTATATTAACATGTAAATGAATTGTCCATGCACAGTAGTACAATACCATAAGTTAGAATATAAACCTACTGGATATATATGGTGAGGTTTTAATTGACAGTCCATAATGTCGATCACGTCATTGAGTTTAAGGAATAGAAGGGGTCCGAGAAAAATATTCCTAATGGTGAAATATGTATGTCACTGGAATTGTCAAAGTTTTAAGTATTATTAAAGGGTTATATTATTAACCTCTTGAAGCTGCATGGTTAATGAGTGAGTTAAGAGTGCATTCAACTCTCATATTCAGAAACACTTTCTGTGAGTGTTGCTGTAATTACTAAATAATTAAAAGCACTTACTGAACAATATGCTTTAAGAAGAGAGAATGAATCAAAGGTCAAGAGTCTCAGAGGTTAACTGCTCTATTTTGTTCTTGCTGTCTTTTTTCTTTTTTTTTTATTACCGCTAGTGCATTTAAAACATGATTTGGATCAAGGCTGTAGTGTTAAAAAAGCGGTAGGTAAACTACGAATTATGTGACCAAAGTAAGGTGAACACTGACATTCCAGTAAAAAATATGTTAGGAATATTTCTTGGGGGGAAAAAAATTAAATTGCAGCTGAAATCCGTTGTTAAATAACAGCATGAAAGGTTTAAAGTAGCTGAAGTCTATGGAGTATAAAAATCACCATTATGTGCACAAACCAATGAAAGACAGGATGGAAGTTTTTTAACATCAGCCACCATTCAAAGAACTGAACAATCCATTATGCATTTCAATGAGAAAAAAGGTTGAATATTATAAAACCTATAAATCACATCGCTACCTGGCTAGCCCTATAATAATATGAAATAATTAGCGTAAGTATGCATCGTTGACAGAAAAAGAGAAAAATAATATGATGATAGAAAAATAATATGATAAGCTTTAATGTAATCAGTGAAATTATTTCAGATTGAAGCACATGTACATGTCTGTCTAACTTATTAATACAAAGAAATCACATTCTGTAAGGTTGAGTATTTTACGCCTTGTTTATAATAAGTGAAAATATGAACTAATTCCAATAAAAATATTCAGTTTAGCTTTTCTAATTAATATCTATTGGTGCATGTGTTTGTTTACCTTGAGCAAGTAGCACTTTAGTAGATTGTTTTAAAGTAGATTATTAAATCCGCCACATAACTGTTCATAACATCTCTTTTATTCAACATTTTTATTTCACTTATGGTGCAGGTTAAATTTCAGGCAGAGATCTAAGTACCGCAAAAGTTCCATTAAATTCTGTCCAGCCAGTTTTGTATGATGCTGTGACAAAATCTGGCTGGACAGACATACAGATATACAGACAGAAATTGTTTTGGGTCCTTGAGACCTCCAGTGGATGAAATGATACAATCGAACAATAATCAAATGATATTCAACGGTACAACTCTAGGAAGGGTGATTTTATCCCACCTACTGTCATAAAATCATTAATATATATGTAAACCCGATGCAACATAAGTGTCATACATACGATAATTAAAATACTCAATCTTTACTGTTATTGTGTTTTACACAAGCTGATCCCAAACGTATATAAAAAAAGACAAGATAACAAAAAGACACAAAAATGCTTAGACTTAATAGAAGAGTGACAGTACAACTTACAAAACAACACAAGTACAAAGTAAATCACAAACAAACACAAATTTTTCACTTATGGAAAATATTGTATGTGTGAAGGGATTGCAAGTTGGAGATCATTACACATATTTCTGAATTATGCATTGCACATTCGATTTTGCTTTTAGCCAATTTATTGCCTATTTATTGCTGTTTGGCTGTGTTCTTACTCGTTCTTACTTAGAGTTCAGTAGTGAAATTGCTCGTCTTTCTGAGCTGACATTTGTAAAGACTATCACACCACCCCAGCATGTATTAGTTTTGGCTTATAGCACAGTTCAAGTTTGTAATACCAAAGTAATTTTCCCATCATTGTTATGTTTAACTTATTAATGAATGTGCTTTTTTAATTCTAATTATTGTCTGCTATTAAAGAGCACTTTATATGCAAAATTCACTTTTTAGTCCTTTTTAGACACACAGATGGGACACCAATGTGTGTATACAAAAAAAAACATGAGGGGAAAAAATATGAAGAAAAAAACATTCCTTTTTCATCCTTTGTTTATTTTTGGGCTTAAACAAGTCCAAGTTACAATTAGTGTTTTTTTCCCCTAATGTGACCTCACATAAGAAGAACAACAGCTCTGTTATTCTCAGGAAGGGCGGAGCTAGACAGTAGCTTATTTACATAGACACTGAAATGGTTCCAAGGAGGAGTGAAATAAAGGGAGTTATAAAAAAAAAATGCAGTTTTTTTTTTTTTTTTAAAGTTTTTTAGCTGCAGTATGTACTGTACACATGCACATTTGGGACCATTTATGTTGTAGAGGGCCACAAGACTAGTTAGTTTCAAGTTATTATGGTCATTATAATCTATATCTATATATATCATCTATATCTCCTTCTCTCTCTCTGTCTCTTACTCACTCAAAAATGCAGCATGTCATTTTACCAAGAAATGAGAAAAGTGGAACTGTACCATGCTGGCAAATTTCACAAAACATAAGGTAGTCACAAAAAGCCCTGATTCCTTCCAAAAAGTTACATAAATGTCTCCTAAAAAGAAAAATCATCAATGTTAATTGGTTTCTCTTTGTTAAACAACAGCACAGATTTTTTAAAGCTATCTATTATTAGTCTTTGGTTATGTGGAGTGTTATTAAAGAATAACAATTCAACAGTGCTGTGGTTCAAATTAGAATGCCATAGTATTGTATGTTCTGACCAGCTCAATTTAGTAGTGTTTTTAGCAGCGTATATCTGTGGCAATGCAATGAAAGGAGTAAAATGTGACAGAGTGTGCTGTTATAGGAAAATAATCAATGTCAGAGTGGTAAGTGTCAGGTCGCCAGCAACAGCGGCCTCAAATGAGACTCACGCCAACGCAGTGAAAGTGGACTGCAACTCCCAGCATCCACGCTCCAACTCACCTCAGCTCTAACCAGTCACACCTGTTTGCATTCAGCAGGTATAAATAGTAATCTGAGGAGCAATGTGGAGTATACAGTCCAGCGAGTTTACTCGAGATGTTACTGAACAATCTATCTTCTGTGCTCCATTTGGGAATGGCCTTTATCACAAACATCTTGGTCCTAGTACCAGTACTTCTGTCTTCTCAGGATAAAGCAGAAGGAAGTAAATTAGCATCCAGTGTCTAATTCTTACGAATTATGTTGCCCAGAGGACGCATGTAAAAAGAAAATAGCAATGGGCTTTAAACCAAACCCTGTGGAACACCAAAATTTAACACCAAAAGAACACCAATATTAATATTAATAATATATTAATATAATATACATCATACTATTTTTCTTTTCCTGAAGTGTGTATAAATTTTACTTCACTGTATATCCAAATATGCCAAATGTTTTAATCACCTCTGAGACTCCTTTGTTTTGGCTTCAATAAAAAAAAAAAAATGTTGCACATTAGTCATTATTATTATTATTATTATTATTATTATTATTATTATTAATAATAATAATAATATATTCAATTCAGTACACAGTCAGAAAATAATTATAAACTAGTCCTGCAAATGGAAATTAATTAATTATTTTAATTATTTCATTATTTAATTAGTTAAGTAATTAACACTTAAATACTGTTAACTCTAAATATCCACTTGTAAAAATACTGAGTTGCAAATGAGTTGTATTTATTTTCCAAGCAGAACATAAAAGGAACAACTGAGAAGTGCTGGAACAGAAAGTCAAACTGCTAAAGAAGGAAAAAAGATCTGAAAGAAAAAAAAATTCTCAGACATGTGAAATCATCACAAGCAACCCAAGCAAGGAAGTAAATGTTAGATAAACAAAAGTGCAATAAATAACGTAAAGTCAGATAAATGATGGCTTAGTCTAAAAACCAAGTAAACAAATAAATGCTTAAAAATAAAAGCTAAAAAAAAAAAGAATAAAAACGCATATTCAGTGAACAAAGCATACTAAGTAACGCAGGATATAAAGAACCATAGAAAAAAACGTGGGTTCGTACAGACAGTAATCATGGACATTATGTGGGAGAACTTGAGCAGGGATGAATAAATGAGATCAGGGAAGTGGACATGGTTGCAAATCCTGGCCTTCTGAAAGTTGAAGTTCCTAGAGGGCAGGGCATTATTATTATTTTTTTTTAGAAATATTAAAAAGGCTGTAATTTTAGATAACCCTACTGTACATTTCATGTGTGTGCTGTTCAAAATAGAATGTGGCAAAACAGAATCTGAATATTTAATGCATTATCACTGCAGTGAAGACAGTCGGCAGGCAGATTTACCAACAAGTGCTACTTCCATAAAGTTGGACCTGTAGTCTATGTATTGACTGAAACACAAGCATGCGAATTGCTTCTGTTCCAGATCTTTACAAGCACCTTTTCTGACTTGCAGAATGCAAGAAAAAAATAATAAAAAATCGAAACGCACAAGCATTTTCCAGCTGTCTATAAGCTGACAGTGCATGAAATCTTGATAAAAGTCTTAAAGCGTTTCATTTCCAACACAGCTTGGGCTTTGGACTTCTTCAGCTTGTGTACTTTTGTTCATCATGTGTCTATGACTTGTCTGAATCAATTTGTGAATTTACTTTGTGGTAAAAGTAACTTCCCAAGTGACACAACAACCTGACTAGTTACAGCGATGTGCAAGAGTTTGCATACTCTAAGGTACTTGCAAAACAAAAAATATATATATAATTAAGAGGGGCAGAAACTTCTGAATTAATTCACTAGGTTTCAGATCAATAAAACTGTTAGAGAAGCCATTATTTTTCAAATGTGTATTTGTCACATACACACAGCCGTACACAGTTTGATATTCAGTGAAATGCTTATGTGACCGCCCGTGACCTAAAAAAGAATGTTTTCTATGCGAGAATGAGAATTGCACTCACCGGTAATAAAATATGAAATAAAAGAAAATGATACAAATATAGACAACTTTAAGCTGAAAAAAATTTACAATATGTACAAGGTTGCTAATAAATTGGAATTGAAATAGAAGTATTTCACAGTGTGTAAGTTAAACAGGATAAATTACAGCTGAGTGCAGTTAGTCCTCATTTGTGTGGAAAATCAGCAATGTACAAGCACGAGCAGAACAATGTGCAAAGTCCCAGAGGTGTGCAACATGTAAGCAATGTGCAAATGTGCATAAATGTGCAACGTGATGCGTAGTGTGTTACATCCTGACTTGGTGTGTTAGTAGGAATGTAGGGAGAGTGTTATTGTGTGGGAGAACAAAAGAAAACCGATCAGATTGTTTAGTCATGTGTGGTGTTGTGATTGAGAGTCCGTATAGACTGCAGAAAGAAGTTTCTCCTCATGTTTCTCTGTGTGTTGGCCTTCAGGGAGCGGAATCGCTTTTCTGATGGCAACATAGGAAACAGTCCATTGTTGGGGGTGGCTGAGGTCCTTCACGGTCATCCTGGCCTTGGTCCAGCACCGCTTGCTGTAGATTGAGTGCAGGGCAGGGTTCTCGATGCTGATGATGCGCTCAGCTGATCGCACCTCCCCTTGTAGGGCTCGTCTGTTCCTGAACCAGGTTGTGATGGTCCCTGTCTATGGTGCAGGAGTAGGCATTCCTAAGCACCTTGGACAGCAGTCTAAAGTATTTCGAGCGTCTGAGGTGGTAGAGATGCTGCCGGGTCTTTTTCGGCACGGTGTTGATGTGACAGGTCCTGCGTGATGTGAACACCGAGGTATCGGAGGCTGTCCATTATCAACTCCTCTGTCTCGCTGTTCTGTCCATGGAGCGATCTCGTCTTCATCCTTTATCTTGCTGAACAACCAAAGCTGTTAACTGAAACCTTTGTACTGACATCCACTTGTTAATTACAAATAATAATTCTTGTAATGTAATTATTTACTGACCATTGGATTTGGTGTTATATTAACTTTTTTTTGTCACAGATAAGTGGATTTCGTTTTGTTTTGCGTTGTGATTTCTCATGAAACAATGACCGTAATTTACCCCCTGAACTGGACGTTGTAAAGTATGCAGTATGCATTTTGACATAGAATTAACACCACCGCCCAGTGAACTGAGTAACCTTGATTATCAGTTATATTACTGTAAACTGGTGACAGGATCATGGGCACCAAAGGCTCACCCATGCCCACGGGGAACAAAGGTCAGCCTACTCATTCCTATCCCAATGAAAAACCAATTTAGCACAAATTGCTGAAAATAAGAAGAAAACAGCACAAGACTGCCGACCTGGCCTCCAAACTCCAAAGATCCCAATCCGATCGCGCTCCCATGGGGTGTGCCTGACAAACAACTCTGAGTCAGGGAGGCCCCAGCTGCAACAACAATTAAAATTTTATGAATCCTCTTTATTTTTAATGGTAAGACTGAGAATCCTTTTTCATTTTTCCTATTCAAAAACAACGGAAGGTTGCTAACTTTTTTTTTTTTTTCACAACGCACAACACGTCCGCAATGGAAAATTAAAATACGCTTACAGTACTGCTGTCATATCCGAGGTTATCGTGCCAAAGAGTCTCATTAGGTAGTTATTACAGTGAGTCATGCACAGAGTTATTACTAGCAATGACTCACAATTTTCATAAAAGAAAGAAAGAAAAAAAAACGTGAGCAGGTCCTAATTTGAGACCTGGGGTCTTGATGGCAGGAAAACCGAATTAAGAAAATAAACCATGTACGGCGGCTGTAGAACCTCAAAATTGCAAAAATAAATATATAAATATTTTTTTAAATAAAAGTATTGTACAGTATAACGCAAGTCGCATCTTGCATAATCATGCATAACATTAATGATGATAATAACAGTTGGTTATGGCTACTCTTCTCTGTAATAAATTAGTGAGGTGTGCAGCTGGCTAATTGGTCTCGTAGAGCATGTAAATGAACCCCAGTGACACGGTTCGAGTGGATAAATCTCAAAAAATCTAAAGGAAACAAAGCATTTAATTCATTCAGAGACATTACTTTTATGCATAATATGTTTTAGTTCAATAATATAATTGTTGTGGGGTTTTTTGTTCTTCTCTGTGTTCTCTCGATGCAGACCTGAGGATTTCTTATCATGTTACTCGAGATGCTATGTCTTGCAATCTTAACATTTCATTTAGAGATTCACTAAAGTGCTCTTTTGATGATTATGGAAATGTTGTAGGCCTATCCCCAGCATTTTGATTGTGGTTGAAGATGATCATAATCTGACATAAATACAAACCATGTTTCAGTCCATTTGACTTCTCTGGGTTTTGAAGCATTCTCTAGGAACCGAGGTGCTCAGATGCTTTTGAATTCTTTCTGCTGCTCATATCAGCAGTCAAACCATTATAAATGACAAGTGAGCCAATTCCAGTGGCCGCCATACATTCATACATACAAACATACATATATACTCGGCCCACTCTGCTTCTCAGATGGAATGGTAAGCTTTGGATCATGAGCACTTCTTATTTTAGTTCACATTTTGCTCATGCCATCAGACCGGAACAGATTCATCTTCATCTCATCCATACATAATAAGATATGTTTCATCCAGGTATTTCCGAGCATTGTCACTCCAAAGCATGCAAATCAGACACCAGAATGTGATCTTTATTTGTGAATGCTATGGTTATGCTATAGGGGTAAAAAATGACACTTTGTCCATTTGATTTTCATACCTTTTTTTTTTCTTCCAAAAATTTTAGATATAATTTAACAATGCAGGCTACTATTGAAAAATTGTGTGGTGTAATGCGGCTATAGGTGTAATTTATGGGGGATAAGGGGTTATAACCCATAATAATCAAAAACATTCAGTATAGCACCCCTCCCCCATATCAAATCATATATTGCTAACTGTTATAAAACTTCATGACTTTCATGATTCAATATACTGTAACTGGTAAGCAAAAGATAACATTGTGAGACTTGGTGGCTGTCATGCACACTCGGTCCGCAACAAAAAATCGCGTGGTTATCCTGCCTACTCGTGTTATTCCGCCTACTCGTGTTATTCCGCGTTTGGGGCTAACCGCTAAGCTACGTCTTCTGGTCTACTCAGGTTAGTGCTTGACAGTGGCGTTCAACCCATCCTCTTTGTCTTCTCAAACATGCAACAGTAACAAGAGGAAGAGGTTCTGTATAGGGGTGTAGATCTCATTCCCCAATGTTGAATCCAAAGTTACGCCCTTGGATGCGGACAAACTCGAAATAATTACTATTAAATCCTGAGGTTTTGTTGTTCCTTTTATTGCATATGTATGATTATTAATGCACTCATTTGTTAAAATTAACAATTACATGGTGGCTTAGTGGTTAGCGTTGTTGCCTCACACCTCCATGGTCCGGGGTTCGAATCCCACCCTGGTCTGCGTGCATGGAGTTTGCATGTTCTCCCTGTTCTTGGTGGTTTTCCTCCTGGTACTCCGGTTTCCTCCAACAGTCCAAGAATTAGGCTAATTGGCATTCCTGTAGGCCCCCCATGATCCCCCTGTATTGATTGTGAGTAAGTAACAATTGGATTTTTTAATGATTTATAGAAACGCATGTCAAACTTTTTGCCTGTTCATACTGTCTTTTGGCTGCTCCTGATCCGAGGACCAGAGGACCTAACCCTAACCCCTTACCCGCTGGGCACAGGGTTTATGCCAGATGCCCTTTCTGATGCAACCCTCCCATTTTATCCAGGCTTGGGACTGGCACTGCATCCAGTGGCTGGGTAGTATGGGGGTGGCAACTTACCAATGGAGGGGCTTGAACCTTGATCCCCAAATCAACATCCTAGAGCCTTAGCCACCTGAGCCACCATAGTAATTGCTAATGATGTGGAAGTTTAATGAAAAAAAAGTATTTCTAAGTAATTCTATTTATTATTAAACTTGATTATGTTGAGTGTCTCTGATAAAAATCCTTCTGAATTAAACTGTTATCAGAGAAATGATAATATATTAGAACAAGCACATTAATATAAACAGGCTTTAGGCTGCTAGGTAATTTGTAACATTCAGATTTTTTCCTTGAGTCCCTGCTCTAACTTGCCCCGATCACCCGACTTGTTTCACCCGTACGTTATTGTTGCAATACGAGAACATTTATTAGTCTCGTGTGTTAGCGAAATCTTCCTTGCTTAAAGGCTGCATTTATTAGCTTTGCTACCTTGCACTCCTAATTTCTAATTTTGTTAATTGCTGCTTTTGACCTTCCTCTCCTTTGGACCGATTTTATGGATTATGACAATCGTTCATCATCTTGTTCTGCGTCTGCCTCCGGCCCCCCTGTGATGCATACAGAGATGTGACAAGGCGGTATTACGATCATTATTACTATTGTGGAACATGCATGATTCATTTTACTCAATTCCAGAAATGATTATGGGACTCTCGATGGCTGAAACGACTCAAACTTAAGCCTCTCATAAACATCTCTCAGTTATCTCGATGCCTTAAAATAAATACAACCAAAATGTCATTCAACTAAAAACACATTTGTGAGTCTCTAATTGGTTTTTGAGTGTCTAGCAATTAAGTATCTCATTGTCACAAATTATTAGGTTCTGAGAATATGTGGAGAGGTTCTTGGCCACCAGTTTTTGTATGTAAATCTTTGATGTATTCGGTCATATCATAATGCTTGGCTGCGAGTTGTCATTTGTCTGAGGCTATGCATTATCGCACAGCTATTCTTGCTCACTTGCCTGACACTGATGTGAAAATGAAAATGACAGATGCTTTTTTTTCCTGCTGCAATCTACTCATTTACACACGTTCCTCTCTTGTTTTCATCCTCCGCATTTAAACTGGCAGACTGTAATAGCCAGGTGTCAGATAAGGACAGAAGGACACACGTGCAGATTAATAGAACTTTATTGATCTTGGCAAACAAACCGAACGAGTAAAGCAAAATCGGATTTGCGAAACAGGCAACGGCAAACACCACAAACTGGGCAAGACAAGAGCGAAAATGAGGCAACAGAACCAGGATAGATAAACAAGAACTACAGTATAGCATGGTTTGGTAAGAATGCACAAAGCATACACTTTAAACAAGATGAATGTGTCAGTGAAAGTCCTTTTATACTGTTGCTGTGAGTGAGAGTGAAATGAGTGACAGATGTGCACAATCTGTAATCAGGTGTAAGTGAGCTGGTTAGACTCTAGCTGTGTCTCAATTCCTTCACTTCCACATCCTTCAAAGGAATTGATGTATGTTCTAAACATCTTCTTAGGCTTGTGGCCTTCACTGACTGCATAGATGCCAAACCCAACTGAGACGGTCTGGTCTACAGAGGAATTCCTATTTGCATCACCAACTGTTTGTGTGTTAGCACTCCAGGGTTCGGGTTTGATTCCCACCTCGGGTCTGTGCGCTTAGAGTTTGCATGTTCTCCCCGTGCTTGGTGGGTTTCCTCCAGGTGCTCCGGTTTCCTTCCACAGTCCAAAGACATGCGGATTAGGCTAACTGGCATTCCCAAATTGTCCGTAGTGTGCTAAAGGCGATGGATTGGCACTCCGTCCAGGGTGTAACCCGTATTGTGACCATTTAGGTATGCTAACAGTCATATAATTTATAAAGACAATATATATTTGGTGCTGAGTGAAAGCAGGGACTCTGGCTGGATTAAATATGGCACCATAATTAAAAGAAAGCGTCAGAAGGAAACACAGACTTGAGGGCTTCCTGGATCCTTCATCGTTAAGTAAAAGAAGGCTGAATTTGACTTAAACGTGCCGCTGTAACATAATCGGTCTCCAAATGCAGCCTCGGAATTGAGACACAGCTTCTGTGATGGACGTGTGTTGACGTCATATTTGCCATATTTGCAGGCCACGTTGTCTCCTGGTAAATGGAGTCCGATGTCACTTCTTCCTATGACATCGTGCATTTACTTTCTGAGTGTTAGTGTTAATAAAATATGCTTATTTGGGAGGATAAATTAAATTAATTGACTAAATATTTAATTAAATTATAAACAACAACACCAAAATTTGTCACATTTATTATCACACTTCATAATACCATTAAGGTCAGAAAATTTTTTAAGATATCCAATGATTTCACCTACAGGCAAGTTTCAAGTTTGGGCCTCAAGCTGTACAAGTTGTAGCTTTCCAGCAGGGTTTGAATGCCAGAGGGTTACCCTCGAGCAAAATACACTGGACTTCTTCTTTTTTTTTTTTTTGTTAAAAATGAATGTTTGAGATTCACAGTGTTGCTTCCTCCTAACCTTGAGAGTGCCAGACTGCAGGGACCTGCAAATATTGACCTCCAAAGCCGATGAACCACATAAGGCAGACAAACTGTACAGTGGAGTCCATAAGTCATTACACTGTGACAAATTTGCTTGTTTTTTTGATCTAGACTCCAGCATATGTGATTGGATTTGAAATGAAGCAAAGATAGTGAAGCGAAAGTGTGTGATTTGGAATGTCTCAATTTCTGAGAAGGATGAGTCACCGGAAACAAATGTAAGGAATAAAAGACTATATGGTGCGCTGCTATAGCAAAATCGTCAAGGACCAGATGGTGTGATTGTGACTGATGCAGCTTTTAATGAACAGCACATTCTGGAGTGTTTTACTCATATTGTACAACAGTTATTTCAAAACTAAATAATCTATTGATTATTCATAAAGATAGATAGATAGATAGATAGATACATAGATAGATAGATAGATAGATCATAATTCTTAATAGTACATTTAAGTGTTTTTTAAGGCAGATGGTGCCAAAAGGAATCATAAATGAAGGTTAAATGAGGTTTAATGTCTATTTATTTCATATTTACTTCATTTACATGTCTTTTTCTAAATGTTCTGATTGTTTTTATATTCAAAATTATGATTATAGTGTTGGAAATTGGTGATATTAGTAATATTTTTGGGTGGCTGGAACGGTTTATCTGCATTTGCATTATTTCCTATGGGAAAATGCGTTTCATAATACAAAATTTCACCTTAAGAACTCGCCCCTGGAACGGATTAAATTTGTATGCTGAGGTCTCGCTGTATGTTGAAACAGCTTTAAATTGTTATTTCATCTACACACTGTCTTTTTTCTCTTTCTTGACTAAGCACTGACACTGGAGACTCCTTCTAAAATGCTAAATGAACAACTCTGTTAGGGTTTTTCTGACACTTCTCATAGACTTTTGAAAATTTTGATTCCTTTTTTTCTTTTTTTTTTATACATCAGACGTACATCTCCCCTAGATGGTTGCGAACCTTTTCAAACTTCCTATAGTTTGTGTCTAGACAGACAGTCATGTGACTCTCTTTGCTTCCTTAAAATTTAACCAGAACTTTTTGTTCTTTGATGTAACACTGAAATTTGTAATAATGTCTATGCTGTTAATAAACCAGAAAAAACATTTAGACACTGTCATGTATTCTGTGTGTGTGTGTGTGTGTGTGTGTGTGTGTGTGTGTGTGCGCATGTCTCTCTCCCGTCTGACGAGGTAAGCATATCAAGTCATAACGATACACCATCCGGTTTTCCCTCATTTTAAACCTAGCAATCTCCGGCCTCAGTCTGGGTCTCCTAACAGGAAACATCAACATACAAATAACTAGAGCCATACAACTTCTCGTGTTATGTAGATAACATATAATTAGATTCCAGATTATTAATATGCACCTAGCGCTAGCATTATTGTCTGTTCTTGTTGCGAAATTAAAACACTTGCTCAACATTAAAAGCTTTAAGAATTCAGCAGCACTCATACATTTATATCATATTTAAGCAATATCACGCACAAGGGAGTGCTGTTGTACTAAATATCCAGCACTCCCTCGAGTGCGATATTGCTTTTATACAACGGTTCCACAAACAAAATTTATTAACAATAGATTATGATTTGTTTGTTTATTTAACCAGTTACTTCACTCTACCAACACTTATCCTTCTGCAAATGGCGGAGCTGGAGACTGACAGTTAGCGAGCGTCAGTTAGTGTAATTAACAGAGTTAAAGTAGGTTTAAATTCCTACCGGTACAATGTAGCCAAAAGGTGAAGATAATAAACCATGGAGGTGGTGGACAGTCCTGAGAAACTTTGAGATTCACTTTATATTTCCACTTATTACACTTTAGAATATCAGCTCTGTTAACTTCCGGGTTTTGGAGTTAAAATCCAATTAGCGTTAAATGGAAAGATTGTATACCCTAGTGCACTATCTCTTGTTCCACACACTAAGTAGTGCCCTTGATCAGGGGTTAGAGAGGGATTTGGGATTCAGCCTTGTTAGAAGCTAGTTAGCTTGGCAGCTCGCATTAGGCATAACTAAAACAACACAGAGGCAATTCTGAACGAATTGAGAAGCAATTATTAAGTAGAAAGCATGTAACATTATCAGAGGTGTCTTCTTGCTAAAAGTGCTTCCATGAGGGGTTCTGAATGTAGGTTTTTGGCAGGCAGCTGCTCCCTCCTCTTTCCAGTACTGCGGACTGTACAGACCTACTTTCACCCATGCTGTGACCAACAGTTAGTGCAATTTACTATATATAGTTGAATGTCCCAGTGCTGTTACTGTCTATTATCACCACTTGTGGAATGTCTCTCATTCAATCAGATTGCTCAGTCAAAACTGTTATTTCTCACTCATCGTCCATACCGCTTTATCCTGAATATGGGGTCGCAGGGGGCCTTCCAGGAGACTTAATCCTCTAGGTGGGGTACACCATGGACAGGCATTTCCATTTCATCGTACACTCATTTCCACAGTACGAGCAATTTGAGAACGGCAATTAGCCTAACCTACATGTCTTTATGACTGCGGGAGGAAACCGGAGTATCCAGAAGAAACCCACAAAGCACGTGGAGAACATGCAAACCCCCTGCACACAGAGATGGGAATCGAACCTGACCGCGACTAACAAGTGCTAACAACTACACCACCATGCCGCCCAAAACTGTTATTTGTCATGATTAAGTGTTGGCTATAAATCTTATGCAGTTAATTAATAAATACCTTTAGCGTGCAAATCAAAAACTTCTTTTGTTGTTTTATTTATGGATCTGCAAATATGTTCCCAGTGAGCATCTAGTGAATTTCCTTCCTTGTCAGGCTGTTTTGGTCCTTAAACAGTGGAGTTCAGATGGCAGTTTGTTACTAGGTCTTTTTCTCCTGCAAGGTGATGCATGCTTGTCTGATTTTTGACGCATTCAGTAAGATATGGCCTGTTAACTTTGCTTTTGAGTCCTTTCTCCTGCTGGTGTCAGCAATAAAATCATTATAAGTGACATCTGAGCCAATTCCAGTAGCAGCCATACATACTCACGCCACCGTGCTTCACAGATGAAGTGACTTGCTTTGGATCATGAGCACTTCCTATTCTCCTATACATTTTCTCATTCCCTTGGTGTAGGAAACTTATCATCCTTTCATCCTAGGACTTTGTGGGTAATTTTTTTTAGTACGTTTTATCAATCTAGTCTGTAACCTGGCTTTTCTAGGCAGGTATTTTGAGGCTTTCAGAGGATTTTGGATTGCTAAGCTTTCTAGGGTGCTTTTTTTTTTGTTTTAGAAATGAATCAAAGCGTTTGAGTTTGGCACATCTAATGTTTTCTCTACTTTTCAAAGCTTTCGCCTGGATTCATAGTGGCCTAGTTTACTACAGTACTTTACCCTCATACTTGTAAAGACACAACAGTCTGCGGAGGCATTTTGGAAGATTTCCTAAAGAATCAACTAATCCACTGATGATCCAAGTTCTTTAGGGGTCAATTATTTTGGGACTCTGATTCCTACAGCTGATCTGGATGTACGTTCTTTCAAATTAAAGCTGACAGGCTTAATCTTATCATTCAGCGCCACAGTCATATTGCGTTTTAAACAATCTTTGCTCGAGAATATGAAGCCGACTGTAAAGTATTTACTCCATCCATTCATCTAGGAACCTTTGTAGTCTAAACATGGACCGTGGATGCCAATGGTGACCGTTGTATTTACTGTATTCCCATTTTTACAAGGTTTTTACACACCACCGGCAATTTGGAGACACCAATTAGGCTAAGCTGCATGTCTTGGGGAGGAAACTGGAGAACCCAGAGGAAACCCACCCAGGACATGCCGTGCACACAGACCTGATGCGGGAATCGAAACCGAGACCTAGATGTGCAAGGCGACAGTGCTAACCACTGCGCCACCGTGCCACCAAAGTATATATTGCCTTCCCAATATATAGGAAACTATGAGATGAAACTGGTTTACGCAATTCCACTTAACACACAATGTGTAAACAGACGTTTATATGTTTTCACCTGAAACATGAAATGAGAGTGGCTTTTATTTCCATACCATGCCCAAGGTTCTGCTAACCCTCCAAAGTAATTTTCCTGGAATGAATGAGGAACCAGAGGGAAGCAGCAGCTAGTTAAAACAGCTTTGATGAACAGCTGCTTTCCCATGGCTTGTACTGTTATTAGCCCGATACCAGACTGATGTCTTTAGAAAATGAAACATTGAATTTACATCAGTTGTTCTTTGAGGCAAAAACATTCATCTTAATTTATCCTGCCAGGCTGCACGGATTACGTTGAACACAAGATGCAGGACACAAGAGCAATATCCACACTTTCAACTGGGAAATGGGCCAGAATCGTGTCCTTTATCCATCCATACATACATGCATTTGATTATTTATTCATTTATCTATCTTCAGAGAGTGCTTTATCTTGGTCAAGATTGTATTAGGTCTGGAAACTTTTCCAGGAACACTGGACATGAGGTAAGAACTACACCCTAGATGGACTGAGCCAAGAAAAAATAAGCAGTTTGTTTTATTGATGAATCTTAAAGTCTCTGTCTGCATCATTTTTTTATGTATGCTTCAAGAAATAAATGATTAAAGAAATGTGAATGAATTGAACACAAGTTTTTAAAGATGTTTTCTGTTGTAAGTGTCTGCATATTGTCCTAGACAATCCCCTAAAAAGGACAAACAAAATTATTATTATTGTTGATATTATTGTTATTATTATTAGGTTGGCATTGTGGCACATTAATTAGCATCATGCCCTCAAACCTCCAAGATCAAGGGTTCGATTCCCGCCTCAGGTCTGTGTTTGCATATTCCTTACCATGCTTAGTGGGTTTCCTCCGTGTACTCCGGTTTCCTTCCACGGTCCAAAGACATGCAGATTAGCCGTATCCAAAATTCTCCACAGTGTATGTCTGAGAGTGTATGAGTGTGTGCTTGTGTGCCCCATGATGGATTGGTTGCTCAGACAGTTGAGGCTCTGGGTTGCTGATCAGAGGTTCGAAACCTGCCACTGCTGGGCCACCACTGTTTGCTTCTTGGGTGAAACCCTGAGCATCTAATGTAAAACCTGTGCAAAATCTTGTGGATATGATTTATTATTAGTATTATTATTATTATTATTATTATATGGATGAGGAGATAACAAAGATAAAAGTGGTTAGTATATTCCAACATTTACTTGTGTAGATGATTATGTTTGTGAGTTCTTTCTCTTTTTTAGCATCATAGTCCAAGAAAGCATTCTGAAATGTTCAGGTCTTGATGGCTAAATGTGATTGTAGACGCAGACACAAGAGTAACATATTGCAAAATTATAAGCTCATGTGCTAATTTAAAACTAATTATTATATTATGAAACTGGTGTGGATTGCGTATGTACAATGAGTTACCACTTGATTAGGTACTCGATTATACGGAGCGAGCCTGCCGTCCAAATAATACTGTAGTACCCTCTAGTGCCCATTCTAATCCTTTTGATCATAATACTCTTGATATACACATTTGTTGTTTTTTTCTTCTTTTAAGCACAATAAAAGCTGTTTATTCAGACTCATAGATTTAGATAATAATAATCTGTTTCTTTTACTTTAAATTAGTTGTTACAAAACTCAAAGAAACACCAGCATTTCTTGCTATTGAAAAGACAAGCCTGGGAAAAGTACAGTAGAAAGTATTTTTAAGTTCAGCATCTATAGATTGATGATGTTATATCTACCTTTATAATAAATAAATACAGGAATATAAGGTCTAAATTACACTCTTTTTTTATGTCTTTAATAATGACAAGACAATTGAGATAATATTTTTTTTTATGAAATGAAATTGCTATACAACAATCAATATTTAGTATGAAGTCCTTTATTCTTCAAAACCTGCTCAAAGTCAAAAAGGCGTTTGCAGTACTCTGATATCATTTACACAATCCATGCCTGCTCAATCGCTTCCTGAACATCTTGTACAGAAATTTGCAACAGAAAATCACAATTCCCTTGAGAACTCCATAGTTTGAGGTATTTTCATGCAGATGTGAACACACTGGCTTTAGAAAGTTAAAGTCCTGCCGCATATTTCTTCCATCCATTTACTAAACCACCTGTTTCTTGTTAGCGCATTTCTTCGGGCAGTGTTTTGAGCACAGGGACATCTATAATACGTGGCATATGTTGTCTTAATACTTTTGGCCACCACTGCAGTATTATCCCACACACATGCATAAACACGAGAGAGAGAGAGAGAGAGAGAGAGAGAGAGAGAGAGAGAAGTGAGATTTTACAATTGCTGCTTCTACCAAGACTACACAGTTTATCCATGGCCATGTGAACGTGTCTAACCTCTGTATCTGTCCTTTCCATTTTTCTGTTCCTAAGCAGATGCTTTCTTTCTATTTTATCCCTGTTATTGTTGTTACGTCTACTCTAATGGTGTTTTGTTCAATTACTGTCAAAATTAGCCTATGTACTTTGGCAATACTGTTTCTCATTATGATCATGCCAGTGTAGCCTAGAATGGTTTTTAAACTATAAAGCGTTTTTTTGTTGTTGTTGTTTGTTTTGTTTTGGGGGGGTCGGGAGGGGCGGGGGGCACAGTGGTATTTGAGCTTTGCATGCGGTGCTTAAATCCTCCCTCTCTTCATCCTCGGACACTGATTACAAATAAAGTTTGCCCTCTAAGTCAGTCTGATGCTTTGCTATAAAACAATCCCCCCTCAAGGTGAAAATATTCAGGACTAAGTTTAAAATATGATTGGACATAACAACGGCATTGCCACAAGGTAAAACATACGCATATATCAGGGATAACATTAAAAAGAAACACTGACAGGTGAAGGGAAAAACGTGGATTATCTCATTACAGTCTCACCTGTCAGGGGCTGGAATACATTAGGTAGCCAGCAAATGGTCAGTTCTCTTTGTTGATGGTTTGGAAGCAGTAAAAATAGGAAAGTTTAAGGATCTGAGTGACTTAAATGGCTGGGTCAGAGAATCTCCAAAACATAAGGTCTTGTGGGGTGTTCCCAGTATGCAATGGTTATTACAGTATCTACTCAAAGTGGTCCAAGGAAGGACAACCATTGAAGCAGCAACAGGTTCATGAAGCATCCAAAGTTCATCTTTTATTTATATATA
>JAQMYG010000005.1:2912779-2930859 GCA_030014215.1 Clariallabes teugelsi
ACCAATGTTGCATAGGAATAGAAGACTATTGATATTGAATAAAAAAATGGAATAAAAGGGCAGGGCAGGGCGGCGCATGAAGACAAAATGGTAAAGGAAGCAAGGAATAAGGGAACAGGAAAACTTTTAGATTGTACAAATATAAGTAGTATGTTTAATATTGGATATTTAAATTGCTAAAATTATTTGTAGCAAAACTAAGTGTAGTTAGAGTGGTGAAAGAAGCTTATAAATGTTACGAATGCATGTTCGTAAGTCGAATTCGTTCGTAAGTCCGACAAAGTGAGTTGGTTTGGTGTTTTGATTCCTCATTATCCTCTTGCGAGACTGTGCCTCCGAATCGTGAAGGAAATCCTGGTGATGAGGCAGGGTCACCTGACTGACATCTTTACTACAATACGTTAGCTGGCCGTATCTGTGGAAATTTGTAACTTGTTGGGATCAAGTAATTTATTCAAGATGCAGGATGGGACTCCTCCGAAGCGAATCAAACATTCAAAAGCTCCACAAACATTTTTACTATCAAGAGAAAATTCACCACAGTGTTCATCATGTAAAACCCTTCTGTCCATCAGAGATATTTAGTTTGATTGTAATTCTTTTACAACTGTTGACACTTTTTTTGAAAACATTTTTAAACAAGTAAATCCAAATTTAGTTTTAATTTCTTTAGATAAGATGTTCAAGATAATTATTTTTCTAGTTTTAATATCAAATAACAAAACTGACTCTCGCCATGAATATAGCCGTAGAAGCTGGCATGGTGTTAAAGTAATAAATGAAGTAACCGTTAAATGATCAAAAATGGGTGAATTTCTTAAATAGCAGAGTTTTTTTTTTTCCCAAAACACACAGCACTTGCATCTTCTGCATTTTGCAAGATTATAATTTTTTTTCTTTATTTACGTTGCAGCTGGGCACCATGCTCACAGTCAGGGCGAGGTGTCCGCGCCAGAGCAGAAAGCTGCTGAATCCGTGGTAGGACAGAGTCACGAACATGAACACAGTCACGAGGAACTCCATGCCTATATCGGCGTCTCTTTGGTGCTGGGATTTGTCTTCATGTTACTGGTGGATCAGATTGGCAGCTCGCACATGCACAGTGGAGACGGTCAGTGCGCCAAACCACACACACTTGTATATTTTCCGAATTTCACATTTAAAAAAAAAAATTATTAATATTATTATACTTTTTTTTTTTTTTTGGTACAGACCCAGAGGCGGCGAGGGCAGCCAGCTCTAAAATCACCACTACGCTTGGGTTGGTCGTCCATGCTGCAGGTGAATGAAGAGGGTCAAGACCTATACTTCGTAAAGTTTTATTATATAGGATTGTGTAATAGCGTAGTCCTTCATGCTTGACCCGATCATACGCGATGTGTTTGTCTCTCCAGCTGACGGAGTCGCACTGGGAGCCGCAGCCTCGACGTCTCAGACGAGTGTCCAACTCATCGTGTTCGTGGCCATCATGCTTCATAAGGTAAAGATGTTTTTGTTCACAGGACATCTGTAATATGAAATAATAACTATGAAATAATAACTATTCTAATAGTGAATAAAAAAAAAAACACACACACCTAAAACTAAATTAAAAGTAAAACCTTTCTTTTTTTTGTTGTCGTAAAGACAGGTTTCAGTGATTAAATATACATTAACATTTTCGTAAACCATGTTACTCAGAGAATCCAGGAAGTTATAACAGAGTCCAAACTTTTTGATCAGTCATTCATCCTTCTAGCTGTTAGCTTTTGTTACTAGTGATCTTCCTTGTACCCTACATACGAACATTCGAGTTACGAATTTTCGAAGATACAAACAAGATCACACATTTGGCATACATTGTGACGTGCCACGTGGTATCCCAGGATCTCCTAAAGCACGCGTGAAAGCAGCTGCGATGAAGCCGGTACTGTTAAGAAGCACCAAACAATAACAATGGAGACGAAAGTGAAAAATAATCGAGAGAATAGAGCAAGGTGAAAAGATGGCAGACGTCACTCATTCTTTTAACATGAATCGCTCAACCAACGAAATGATTTGAAGATGATCATGGAACATGTTAGTTTTATACTGTATAGGTAATTGCGTTAGTATCCTAGTACCTAGACAATGTTCCTTGAACTTGTGAACAAATTTGACTTACGAACGAGCTCTCGGAACGGAACTTGTTCGTATGTTTGGGACTTAATGTTTTGAAAAGGTTTTTTTTTTGTGTGTGCAAAATTCACGGCAGTTGCTTCGTGCATGCTTTTTCATTCATGTTCACATCAAAAAAGGAAATACAGGCTTATTTTGTTCTTCCTCTACAGGTTGAGTAAATGCGATGTATCATGAATGCGAGTATCATTTGTGATTTTGTTGTTTACAGCATTTTATCTCTTAACTCAACAGGCTCCTGCTGCTTTTGGCCTCGTGTCATTTCTGATGCACGCAGGTTTAGAGAGGAACCGAATCAGGAAACACCTGCTGGTCTTTGCTTTGGCTGCTCCCGTTCTAGCGATGCTCACCTTCCTAGGCCTCAGCCAGGTAAGACACCCCTTATTGTGGAAGAGAATAAAAAGAAATGGTGCTGAAAGAAAAGGTAGCATGTTAGCTTTAGTCGAACATAACGAGAAAGCACAAAGGAAATGTATACCATTCTCTGTGGTTATAATGGAGTTACATGTACAGCAAAATGTCTATAGAGCAGTAAACAGTTTGTAATGTGGAAACGTCTCAGTAGTGCGTGTCATGCCTTAACAAGAGTATAAGGCACAGGCGTGACTTGCCTTAATCTGTGTCATTGTCATTTCTGTTTGTTGTTCTAGCACACTCACAGCATGTGAAGTCGGTTTTTATTGCACTTTATGTAGTCTTGAGTTCTGTTATACAGTGTTTCCCGCAGTTGTGAAATATACCTGGCCGACGGAATGAGTCTGCGTTACCGGCCATCACAGAAGTGGTCTATTACATACTAACAACACATACATGTGACATTTAACACAATACTCATCGCCTACATCACTTCATCAGATTTTTAAAAAGCGTGTGTCAATATACAGTATGCGCCAAAATATATACAGTGCCATAGCTCTAGCCATGGAAAACTTTCCAGAAAGAATCATTTCACGTGGTTCTGACGTCCCCCCATTCCCCCGATCTTATACCACCTGATGCCTAAGTGTGGGGAGTGTTAAGGGAGAGTGTGTTCAACTGTGAAGATCCGCCAAGAACTGTTTCTGCATTACCCGAGCAAACCGTCTCCTTTCGCAGGAGTCTGCAGCAACCTTTCTTCCGGAGTATCCAGGTTAAGAATCTACAGTGAGGCGGTGCACACACACTTCAACACTTACATTACACATGCCATGGTAAATCAACACGCTAATTAGGAAAATATAAAGTCACAGATGACAACAAGGTAATATTGTTCGTCTTTTCATTTCAGTACTGTATATTTTGGCGCATACTGTACTTGGGTGGCTCGTTTATATACATGGGCAGCTGTGTGTGTGTGGGGGGGAACACTGGTCGCATCATAGTTCTGGAGGAAGTATGTTTTGCTGTAATGTGTACAGTCGACCCCAGAGTTCACAGCCTTAGCTTTTTCCTTATAGCTAATAACTAATAATTGTTTGTGAAAACCCCCCGCAAATATCCTCCACAATTTCTTTTTTATAGCTTTATTTATTTGTTTTTTTTTAAATACATATTTTTTATGTGTTTTGATGCTTAACTATGAAGAACAATATAATGTACAAACTTTGTAACATGAATATTATAAATAAAATATAATACTGTATACATTTTTAGTACTGTAGAGGAAAACAACGCGGCTTGGGACGGTGAATTATTACCGTATTTACCGTACAGTACTGATACCAAAGAAAATGACAGCACATACCAAAGAAACACACTTGCATGAGTTAAAGTACATACAGGAGTAACGTCAGTATTTTACATTTTAGCACTACGGAATATACAGCAGTACAGTACTGTACAGCATACGGGTTTACCTTGTTTTTCTTTTTAAAGGGTAATGTATTAAGCTGAGTTTGAAATGAACTTAAAGTGTTTCGGGAGCATATTTAGGGATTAAACTATAAAAAGAAGCATTCATAGGAATTTTGTTTTGACCACATCCAAAATTTCAGCAGTCGACTGTACAACCTATAAACAGGAATGACATTATAAACTTACTTGACTTGAAAAAATGAACACGCAACCAAAGCACTTAGAGTTGGTCAGAATAAAATTTTTTTTTTTCTTTTACCATAGCATTGTAGAATTAATTTTCTCTACCAGTTCAAATGATATATATAATCATGATTGTGGTTAATAAACAATTCTTATTTATTTATTTTGCTTGCTTTGATGGTTCACCGTCAAGGTTTGTATTGTAAATATTCTCTACTATTAAAGCCGGAATATGTTTTTCTAATAATAAAAAAAAAATTCTCCTCCATGTTTACTTCCATGTCACAGACTGGATGCAGCAGGATCATGTGATCACACACACACATTAGTATGTATTTAAGTGGACTCTACATAAAGACACACAGTGGGGGGAGTATTAACAGAATAAAAAACACAAAACAATGCACTGAAATAATCGACATGGGCAGGAGTGCATCAATCACGATGAATTGCTCATCCCTATATCGATCAATCACCCACCGCCCCAACATCCCCCCCGACCAGTTCGAGTCTTGAAAGCAGATTAACTTGTGGGCACGGGTGAGGGCGCTCTCGCGTCAATAACGCTCTAGTCCGAGTGTTTCTTTAATACTTAGACAAAAAAAACCATTAATTAGTAACCTAGTAACCCAATGTAAGTATCTATCCAGTGATGTAAACTTCAAAGCACTTTTTGTAAGTCACTCTCGATAAGAGCGTCTGCTAAATGCCTAAATGTAAATGTAGGCGGACCCCTAGCCTTCGCTCTCCCTGGTTGGTAACAGTCACATCATTTTTCAGTTTTAATTGAATTTTATTAGTGCAAAGAGCTTTATTTATTTATTTACTAATATATAGCTGTGTAATCACTGGCAAAGGCTTTGATTGCGGAGGAATAAAAAAAAATTTGAACATGCTTTTATAGGAAAATAAACAACTTCAAGTAGTCGAATTAGCCATCCTCGATGATATGCTGCATCACACCGCCCCTGATGTTGATCGTTTTTCTATTACAGCACACCACACAATGTTTTACTCCTTACATAATCAACCACCAACTAGCAAAGTACCCTGTTGTATCTAATTTCAGGTTTTTCAGGTTCTACCTTGTAGTGTTTTGGTGTAATATGACCGCTTTGTGTAAATATAACATGTCTGACTAGTTTGTTGCAACACATCACATAAAAGGATGCATGGAGTCCACTTGAAGCAAGTCTGAGATAATATAGCTCCTACCGGGGATATTCAGGTGTAGTACCAGGTGTGTCAGTCAAAAGTTTGGACACCCCTTCTAACTCCATGTTTTTCCTGATTTTTATTTCTTTCTAAACTGTAAAACAATACTGAAGGCGTTTATCCATAAATCCACAATAATCTCCTTTGAACAGTTGATATTGAGATGTATATCTGCTACTTCTGCTCTGTAAAACCTTCATAACGGCTCTAATCTGAGGTGCTGTTTGTTAATTGGTGATTTCTGAGGCTGGTGACTCTAAATGAACTTCTCCACTACAGCAGAGGTCAGTTTTGGTCTTGCTTTCCTAGAAAGGTCGGTTTCATCATGGAGCTTGATGCAGTTTTGCAAATGCATTCGACACAATACTGTTCTTGTAAGATATGTTCCAGAACAGCTGACCTTAAAATGTTGTGTCTTAAAATAACATCTGACTGTTACTGTTGTTATTGTTAATTACCTAAATCTATGTTATTTCATAGTTTTGAAAAATTCTAGTGTCCTAGAATGTAGAAAATAAATTACTAAACAAAAAACATTACATTTGAAGGTCGTCCACAACCTTTCACTGGTCCTGTTAAACCTGTCGGATTGCTTTATTCATAACCAACATTATTACATAATAATGTATAAGTTTTGCCATCAAGCTCAGTTTATTAGTAGGCTGTATGGTGAGGATGCTTGTCTAAGCACGAATATAATTCACCACTGCTTAAACTTTCCTCTCTGGATGCCAGGTTGGGGTCAGGTGCACAAATTTGCATCCACTGTGGTTTTTGAATCAAAACAGGAGAGCACACACCTCTGATTTACATTTGAGATGATTTACAAAGACACAGTGTTGGATAATGTAAAGAAAATAGGTTTGAAAACCAAAATTGGGAATTTTAGAATTAGTATCATCAATCACCATGATGTGTTCATTTGTTTGTTTTTGTTTGTTTGCTTCCTTTACTTTCTCTAACTACTTTTCTCTTTTGCAGACATGTTTGTATCTTTGGTTGGTTGGTTGTTTGTTTAAACAGAACACACTCAAATTGGTTCATTCTTTTCATTTCTGCAACACTACTTAAGAGAATGTCAATTGTGATTATTTAATTACCAGAAACAGGATGTAGAATCAGTGACGATCCTCAACGAAACGCAGTCCAGTGCAGCCAAACTTCTTTTTGTGTTTTTAATGTAGTCTTGAGAAATAGTTCTCCAGGCTTCTTGAAAGATGATGTTTGTTTGTTTATCGTTTTCAGTCCAGTCCCTGTAGAGATTTCCCTTCTTTCGGAGATTTTTTTTGTTTGTTTGTTAAGCCACACAATCTTAATTGTGTGGCTTGAATCATTCAAGCAACTTAAGGCATGAACCAGTGAGAAACAGTTACAGATGATCAGGCCGATGATTAGAATAATGCTGGGTGGTTGGGACAGACGTGAGGGGAAATGAGGTCGCTGTCGAGGTTGTTACATAAACAAGAAGTTTTTAATTGTATCTTTAGGCGCTTTGCCTCGTGTCAAAGTAAAACATTTATTCCCAATTCCTTAATTGAATCTACATTATTTAATTTCATTCAATATGAAGAAATGAGAAGGGCTCAAAACTTTGGACAGTACTGTACCACTGTAGCACTAATGAGTATTAGATGGTCTGTATTGATGCTGTATTTTATTATTAGTTACTAGCTTGCTATTTTTTTAGTTAATCGCCCCTGAGCAACAACACAAACTTGTCTAGTGAGTTGGCAAATTAATTCCAGATTTGTAACACGCCCTCCTATTCATTTTTCGCATTGTTCTGCTCCACCCTGTGTCTCCATTTAGAGCAGCAAAGAGGCCCTGTCGGACGTCAACGCTACAGGAGTGGCCATGCTCTTCTCAGCCGGGACCTTCCTCTACGTCGCCACGGTGCACGTCCTACCTGAGGTGGGAGGCACGGGCGGGCACAGCCACTCGTCCGGAGGAGGGAAAGGACTGAGCAGGGTGGAGGTGCTAGCGCTCGTCATAGGCTGCCTCATCCCTCTGGTGCTCTCCGTCGGACACCACCACTAAAAAAAAAAAAAAAAAAAAAAAGGCTGTAAAAGACTGTCCTGAACAGGGGACTTTTAAAAGCGGTGGTTGGTTTGTCTCATCATGCCTCTCTGTATGGATCAGATCTGTGGCACTGAAATGGACTCGTGGGGCAACTGTGATCACATGACCGTAACCCTAAAGCGATATGTGCTGTCGGCAGTCCTTACATACACAAGTGACACCACAGGTTCATGTTTTGTTTTTGGGGGTTCCTTCCTCTCTCTCTCTCTCTCTCTCTCTCTCTCTCATAATATATAATTATAAATTATGTATTCATTGTTTTTTCTAAAATGTTTCACTTTAACAAAAGCAATGGTGAACCAATTTTTTTTTTTATATATGTAAGGTGTAAGTGAACTGCATAACCAATTTGAGTCACATGATCGAGGCTTTTTATTCTGTCTGTATTTCCTTTTTTTTTTTTTTTTCCTTTACACACAACAGTATGCATTCAATGAACAGCCGTTTATCTTGGCTGTGAACATGTAATTTATAGTGTTAGACTCCATAGCCGAGCTTTATGGCCATGACATGTAGATATTTGTCCAGCAATATAGTTTTTTTTTTTTTTTGCTTAGTTTGTTATTGTTTGTTTCATGCTAATGGATTGCAGAGGGGCATGAAAAAATCTTTGCCCCGCCTTTTTCCTTTATCATCTTGATCAAATAGAATTCAGTGAGTATTAAGTTTACTCGCGACACAACATCCATCTAATGTATATTTTCTAATCTTACGTTTTTTTTTTTTTTTTTCATTTTTAAACATAATCACGAAACGTCTTTCTTTTTTGTTGTTTTTTTTTTTTGTGATGATTATGAAGACCTGAAGCAACGCAAAGGGGGACCACAGGTCACTTTAAAGGAGGTGACAAGTGTTGGAACGTTGTATAATAATTGCCCATGCCAGCTATTTTAATAACAGTCTTAAATTATGGTGATGCCAGTTGACTTGAAGGAACTGCTCGAGCTTTTAACTTGTCTGTGCTTGTACTCAGCTGCCGTTCACTTCGAGAAGCATCTCTGAACTCTGCTGATGTGGTCAGGGTGGGTTTGCTTTTACTGTAATTATTGTGGTGCCTGCCCAAAGCAGAGCCTCTGTATATAATGCATTGTGTACAAATAACCGTCAGATGAGCTTAATGAAAAACTTCACTTGTAGCCCTCCTGAGTTTATTCTCTGGCTTTTAGTACCGTTAATAATGACCAGGATCATGGGGGGTTGATTCAAGTGATGGGTAAGGGAATGTAATAAATTTACATTTGAATCACAACAATGCTTCATTTTCATGAGTCTAGATTGTTTTTGTTTTTTTGTTTTTTTTCAAAAGCACTGCTAATGAGAACGAAACAACTTGTTTTATTTAGAAACGTTTGATTATATCTCAGCATCCTATACATATCATGTACGCCTGTTAATTAAGTGCGAGTATAAATATGTTAATTAGGTTAATTAAGTATGGGTGTGATGAAGCGAAGATTTCAAGGGACCTATGATGCGAAAATCACTTTTTAGTCTTTTTAGTCATTCTGATGGCTCTCCAAAGAACAAAGATGAGAGAAAACAAACAAACTTGATTTTTGTTCCTTTTTGACCAGCACTTGAAGTTTTAAATTAGATGTTCTTCCTATTGTGACCTCACATAAGAAGGTACCCTCCCCCAGCTTGTTGCTCGGCTCTGCAGTTCTCTGAAAGGGGTTTCGTGGCTCGAGAGTGTTTCATTTAAATAAACACACATTAAAGAAATAATATTAAAATGTGGGACCTTAATTTTCTACACATCTGTGCCATAGGTTTACACTGTATGTTCAGTGCAATTTTTCTATTGATTAAAACTATTCTATTGAATAACACTTGGGTGTCTGTTACAACATCTATGATACAAGTTAGCTATCAAAAAGCGATAGCTGCTATAAATAGTTGTCCCCTCTCCAGCTTTAATTTTTTTCTTTCTTTGGTGATAAAGTTTTCGTTGGTATTCTTAACTTGGATGGCTTTTCCTCTTGGTGCCGTACTTTAACTCGTTAGAGCAACTTTCATCAAATCGGCATGACCGCTCCTAAATTCAATAGTAAACAAATGAGCACTTCTTACCTCGAAATGAGTTATTCTATATACCGATCAGGCATGACTCCACAAGACCTCTGGGTGGTTGTTTTGTCTGCATCTCAATCGGATCGGGACCTGGTGAATTTGGAGCCTGGGTCGGCAATCTTGGCCGAAAAATTAGGCAGGTGCATAAATTTGGGCACTGTTGTCATTTTATTGATTCCAAAACCTTTAGAACTAATTATTGGAACTCAAATTGCCTTGGTAAGCTCAGTGACCCCTGAATCCAATTATGAGAGAGTATTTAAGGGGGGCAATTGTAAGTTTCCTCCTCTTTGAATATTCTCTGAAGAGTCGCAACAAGGGGGTCTCAAAACAACTCTCAAATGAGCTAAAAAACAAAGATTGTTCAATCATGGTTTAGGGGAAGGATACAGAAATCTGTCTCAGAGATTTCAGCTGTCTGTTTCCACAGTTAGGAACATATTAAGGAAATGGAAGACCACAGGCACAGTTCAGGTTAAGGCTCGAAGTGGCAGACCAAGAAAAATCTCGGATAAACAGAAGCGACGAATGGTGAGGACAGTCAGAGTCAACCCACAGACCAGCACCAAAGACCTACAACATCATCTTGCTGCATTCATGCAGAGGAACAAGTACAACGTTCTGGAATGGCCATCTCAGTCCCCAGACCTGAATATCATTGAAAATCTGTGGTGTGAGTTAAAGAGAGCTGTCTATGCTCGGAAGCCATCAAACCTGAATGAACTAGAGATGTTTTGTAAAGAGGAATGGTCCAAAATATCTTCAACCAGAATCCAGACTCTCATTGGAAGCTATAGGAAGCGTTTAGACGCTGTTATTTCTGCAAAAGGAGGATCTACTAAATATTGAGTTCATTTCTTTTTTGTGGTGCCCAAATTTATTCACCTGCCTAATTTTGTTTAAACAATTATTGCACACTTTCTGTAAATCCTATAAACTTCATTTCACGTCTCAAATATCACTGTGTGTCTCCTATAAGATATATTTAACTGAAATTTTTTATTGTAACAACCAACGATTTATACAGAAAAATCATGAAGATTAACAAGGCTGCCCAAACTTACGCATCCCACTGTATATCTATATAAAATAATAATGATAATAAAACTGTTATATTTTACTGAGAGATCAAACATCCTCCTATCTAAAATCTTTACATTTACATATTTTCTTTATTATTCAGTCTCTCATCTCACAGGTCGATTTAACTGAACTGATAACTGATTGTTATTCTTATTGTGCAGCTTTAAAAAGCTAATAATAATAATGTGGTAACAGTATGTAGCATAATGCTTGTTTAATGTCTCAGTCTGAGATTTATTGCTTTACCAGCACTGCACTGTATTTATCAGCTCTATTATAAACTGGTCATACAAATGAATTATTAATCCCTGAGCTTAGGAAGAGTGTTTGATTTCAGTAAAAAGGTCATCACATATCATATAATGGAGCTGAGACGTGTGGTTTGTCATGTAGCTCACATTAATCAGTATAAAATATTGGCGGTCACGATTGAGAAACTTGATCAAAGCATGAACTGGACAGCTAACTGGGATTTCTATGATGTACATCTCAGTATCCCAGTATTCGGCTCCATCCGTCTTAGCCCGTGGACTACATGCAGTCCCTAATGCTCACCCTTTCAGATCCTAATGAACACCAAATTATATACTAACATCGCATACGCTTTGATGAACTTGCTCTTTGTTCTGGATTTAGAGATATCCTCGGATCAGGGCGATGGCTGATTTACATCACTGAAGTTTTTTGTAGTTTAAAAATATTTGTCCATTTGTGAAGCTTTCATCACAGATAAGTGTTCAAATGAAGTACCGAAAGATGTCTGAATGTCTGCGCTTTTTGATAAATTTAAACTCGCTATCGTCATGAAACATTTCATAGCTGTTATTAGTCTTAGTATTATCCAGAGGTGGAATGTCACTTAAGTACATTTAATAAAAAAATAAATAAATAAAATAAAAACATTTGTCACATACACAACCATGTACAGTATGATGTGCAGTGAAATGCTTGTACGACTGTCTGTGACCAAAAATGCTAAGATAGAATAAAATAGAATATAAATATTTCACTGCAATAACACGAAAATTGCACTAGAAGGTTGTGATTAAGCTAAAGATATAATTTCCAGTAAAATAAAAATTTGGGATGGAATATACATATTTACAGATTTACCGAAGTTATGCCTTATGTCTGATAGAATTTCCAATTAAAATAGAATAAAAATAAAAATTTTAATGTTTAGTGTTTTTTTTAATGGGATGGAATATACAAATTTACAGATTTACAAAAGTTTGCAAGTTTAAAAAGTAAAGGTTTACAAAAAAGGATTAAAATATAAAAAATATAAATAAATATTAAAAAAATACATTTAAAATTTACTTATTTAATTTTGTACATATTTTACGCATCTTCACTTTACTTGAGTAGTTTTATTAAAGGATTATTACTTCTACTCCACCACATCCTACAACAAATATCTGTTCTTTCTACTTCACTATGATTCTTTATGTCGGTTTGCTACATAACCATAAGCCACCTGCTGACTATTATGCATAAGTGTGTGATTTGCCTTCCCTCTGTGAAATTCTTAATCATGTACTATAGCAAGTGTTTTAAATGATACGATAAGAAACAGAGAAACTATAAGATTTACAAAAATGGCTTTGAGACAACACCAAAACAATATTTATTCATGCACACCCACACACACACACACACCTCTCACTCACAAAGGTGAGATTTGAACCCCCAACCCTGGAGACACTGTGCTGCTTACAAAATATATGACGATAAACAACTGAAGTAATTGTGTATGATGGACTGGCATGATAAAAAAAAATAATAATAAAAAAAAGAAACAGGTATTCACAAACCAAGCCAAGGCACAATTAAATGACATCAGACAATTTAGTTTTTTAATTAAAGAATGGATCATTTGCATGTACAAATGTGGTAACAGAGTCAAACCAGGACTTTTGATTGTACAGAACAAAGTTTGGAGAGTAAAACTGAAACTCCGGCCTCCCATGAACTCCTTTAATGTCCCAAACATGTGGAAATTTCTTGGAGCGAGGTCAGGACTGTACAGAAGACGTGGCGATAACTCCCAGCCGAGTTCCTGTGACGTGCAAGTGGTGGTGGTGAATGATTGTGTGTACAGTTCACACAGACAGATGCTTCTCTTCAGCAAGTTGGCGACAAGATATCCATTGATCTTCAAGGATCAATCGTTACTCTCGCTGAATGTTCACCGGAACGATCGCAGTGGGCTCCGTGCCACCTCGTCATTCACAGACGGCTTTCCTTTACCAAGTGACCAAGTATTAGACCAGAGAACCTTTTTCTCCAATATGTTCCAACCACAAATTAAAATGACTGACCTTACTTTCCTTAAGTAGAGCTTTTATTCTTCTGTTCTGTGCTTTCCTCATAGAATCAGATTTCTATGTAAGAGAGAGAGACAGAAGTGCTAGTTATGTAGGTTTGTGAAATCAGGATGTCTAAGGATTCCACATTTTCCTCATGCTGCCTGTCCCCTAAAATAATAACCCCCTTTGAGTCATGTCACAATTCTGTATGAATTAAGAAGTTGGCCACATTTGATCTATGGATATCTGGTATTTCTTATGCAGGACTTCAGTTAGGTGCAGCTTTTTCATGTCTTTTTACACGAATCTGCAGGTCTTAGTTTCTGCTGAATTCTTTCTTAAAGTCCTCTTGGATCTGCAGCGTAATTCAGTATATTCAGTCTAAACAAGCTGTCTGTCTGCGTGCCTGTCTGCCCCTAATGTGTATTAGTGAGAAACAGCCATACGCCGTGAGCCTGACATGCAGAAAGCCTTTAAGCAGATAAATGCATTGTGAAAGTGGAACGTTGCTGTTTTCGTATTAAGCGTGAGTGTTTCTTTAGCCTGACTGATTAAGCCGAGATGACTATCGTACGTAATCTGAATAAGTGTCATATGAGACATCTATCGACCATCTTTCATATTTAGAAACTCATACAACATACAGTAAGTACGCTGCACTGCACAGTCTCCTTCTGGCTCTCTTGCTTTTACATATCCAATGCCTTTATTGACGTCCACATCATTCTGCCTCGCTGAGTTATTGGAAGTTCCCTAATTGGCTTGGTGAGTGTGCGTGTATGAGTATGTCTATTTGCTCTAGACTCCTCTCTCCTGCTAATGCTAACCCCTCCGCCCACTTCCTTGAAAACAACAGCTGTATTTTTCCCCTCCATGCTCTTTGTATTTCCTTCCTGAGTCTCCATGGAGCAGCCGAGCTCGA
The DNA here is from genome assembly GCA_030014215.1 of Clariallabes teugelsi. Lineage (NCBI taxonomy): Eukaryota > Metazoa > Chordata > Actinopteri > Siluriformes > Clariidae > Clariallabes > Clariallabes teugelsi. The sequence continues at coordinate 2,926,631 of JAQMYG010000005.1, forward strand.
GCATCATCCCGGACAACGTCGGCAGCAAAGTGCAGCTGCACGGCGTTCTGTGGAAAAGGTCCTCCGGAAGACCATCACCCAAATGGGCTCGGAGGTAGAGTGGGGATATCGTTTCATCTTCTGCCAGGATAAAAGGGTTGGGTGTATTAATACTGTACAGTATATTACAGTCTGTGCTGATTTTAAATGATTGATTTTATGAATGTTTGAATCATTACAGGAGTTTGCATGGAGGTTGTTTCTATGTACTGGTCAATTCATGGATTTCTTTTTTTTCCTTTTTATAGTAGAACAATTTTTCAATTATTCCTAGAGATGATGAGTCATGCAGGAGGGCTCGGGTGAAAGTATAGAGCACATATTAAGGTTTTTTTTTTAAATCCATCATAGAACAAATTATTACTAGCACCAGTGCATGAAGTCTTGAATTAATTGGAGTAAAGAACTGATTTAATACAGAATAGTGACATAATAATAATAATAATAATAATAATAGTAGATATATAGATAGAAACTACTTTGTACAGTAAAGAACAGCTCTGTACAGTTTCTATAAGTCTCTGAAACTGTACTGTAAATAGAAGTACAATTCTCCCACAAGAATGAAAAAAAAAGTTGTTGTTTCAATAATGATGGTGGTAAAGAACACTAACACAGTGTTTCCCATCCCCGGGCCTGGAGAACCCCCTGCACTGCAGATTTAAGTGTTTTCTCTGCTCCAACACACCCACTCCTCTTCAGAATAGGCTGGTTAGTTTGGCTTTAATGAAAACATTAAAATGTGCAAAGCATTAAAAAAAATATGATTTACATAATTTTCATCCTTTTTAAGCCTTATTAAGTTTTTGTAGGTTTGTACATTTGGGGCAGGGTCATCATGAAAGTGAACTGAAAGCCCACAGAAATGTTGCATTATAGGATTCAGATATCAGAATGACTGCTGGATTGAGTTAATGTTGTAGAATATCCACAAAACGAGAACAAAAAATAAATCCGAAATTTGCATCTTATTTTGGATTTTGGAAAACTTTGATTCTTCTGTCGCACTTGAGACAACTTTTATAAAGGTTAAATAAATGTCTCAGAAAACTTTACCACATCAGTGACAAAGATTCATTATTTTTTATTTGAGTGTTTATGTGAGTGGCGAGTCACCGTGAACAAGTTTTTGCTATTGAAATACATCTTATAAGATATAAACATCTTTGACATCTCAAAATCAAGATTTCATTAAGCAGTGTCATTGAAATGCCCAAATATATGGCAAGTTGTAGCTGAAATAAATCCAACATCAATGACATATAAAATATATGTTTTTTAAAACACATTTCATTCTTTGTCCTTGGTTCATTGGCTTCACCCTTAAAACCCCTTAAGGAATTTGGGAGTAATATTTGATAAAAAAAAATAAAAAAAACCTTACTTTCTTACTTTTGAGAAACAGATAAACTCAGTCATTGAACCTCAGCTCAGATTACTTTTGAACGTGAATCATTTTCTCTCCTTTCCAGATTTTAAAAGGCTACCCATACATTTATTAGCTCCAGGTTAGATTAGTGTAATGCGTTATACAGCGGTTTAAACGGATTACAGTTGGTACAAAATGCTGCTGTTCATCTTCTGACACGAAGGTCAAAATATATAGACAGTTTGCCTTGTTTTGAATGATTTGGCTCCTAAATACCTTTAGATTTATTGCAGCTCCATTCTTGAACACGCTCAGTTAGATCCTCCTCATCAACTTCTTTGATATACTGAGGACTAAATATAAGAACAGAGGCGTTAAAGGTTTTACTGTGGCTGCTCCATCGTTGTTGAATAGTTTGCTTAAGATCGGCCTCAAATCTGGCTGCTGTTAAATCTTTGTTAACCCTTAAAACCCAAGTGTCGGCAACACAGCATAGTTCAATGATGATTGATTTAAGAAATATGTATATGTTCTTATATGGAAGCCTTGTAAACTTCAGACTTGAAGTGTGTATGTATTTGGGTTTTTGGATATTTCGGGTAGAACTAAACTTATCTTTACTTTTATAATGTGTACATTTTTACCACTACTGGAATATGGGAATGCCGCTGAAAAAATGTAGAACTCTCAAAATGAGCAATTATTATTATTATTATTATTATTATTATTATTATTATTTGTTCATAGAAACAACCAAACACAATGAGAACAAACACGTGATCATGGGTATCTGTGTTTTTTCTTTGCCTATGTGATCCAGTTTCTAATTTTTTGTTCAGTCATGTTTGGGAAGTTGGTTAAAATGAACTAAAATTCATTTAAATATATGGTCTTTTTTTTTTTTTTTTTTTTTTTTTGCTGAAATAAAGGGATATGTCACTCTATACAGCACAATCCTGAGCCCAATCCTATGTTTATGTATTTATTTATTTATTTATTTATTTATTTTTAAAAGCAAAACAAATAATGTCTAAAATGCTCTGAACTTTAAGGGATACAAACTAGTTTATTAATTTTTTGCTTTTAATTAAAGAGGATGTTGAGTTTTAGTTGTATTATTTTCTGTTCCTAGACTGCTACTTGTTTTGGAATGGGACCTTATTGTTGTTTTGTTTTGTATTATTGGTTTTAATTGCTCCATTTTTTTTTTACTGTAAAGCTCTTTTTTGTAAAGGGGCTATATAAATAAACTGTGATTTGATTTGATTTGATTTGATGAACGAATACGGTTAAATTTATCCAAAAACGTTACCTAAATAAATGTAATAAAATAAATGTACTGTGACGTGGTTTATTATTAACATTAAATTGAATAGGTTCTTCATGATCAAAGACAGCTTCCTGCTCTACTATGCTGAAAATGAGAAAAGAAACTTTGAAGCCAATAGATTCTTCAACATTCATCCCAAGGTAAGCTAATACTGTATTGTGTTTGTTTTTCTCTCTTCTCTCCAGCCTAATGTCTGTTTGTTTTTGACTGACTCACAATCCTGTTGTTGTTACAGGGAGTTATCCCTCTGGGCGGATGTGTGGTCGAGCCAAAGGAGGAACAGGGCATGCCGTTTGCTATGCTTGTCAGCCATGAGGATTTTATTGTATGATCCATTTTTTCTGTTTACTCTAAGGAATCTAAAAAAAACTACACCAGACAGGAAATTCTGAAGCATTTTGTTCCTAATTCTGCTTTTTATCACGCTTTATAGGGGGACATAGTGATAGCAGCAGAGACAGAGTCAGAGCAGGGCCAATGGCTGGAGATGCTGGAGGAATCAGGAAAAGTGTGAGCCTAAGTACTTAAGTGCATACAGTTAAGTGCAAAAAAGTTTGCATGCCCTTAGGACAAAAATCATTCATTCATTCATTATATTAATTAATTCATTCATTCATTCATTCATTATATAAATTTATTTATATTCCTTTATTAGTCATATTCATTCATCATAATGATTCATTCATTCGTTCATTATATTCATTTATTTGTTATATTCATCTGTTATAACAATTCATTTATTCGTTCATTCATTCATCTTCAGTAATACTTTGTCCAAGTCAGGGTTGCATTGGATCTGGGGTACATCCTGGGGAAAAAAGAGGACAAGATGCAGACACACCAATTAATCTCAAGCACCTTTGGAGTGAAATGGTGCACAAACGGCATTTCTTTCATCCAAGCAATAAATATGGTATGAGGGCTGTACCAAAAGTAATGCAAAAGCAGGCATAACTTTTTTTTTTAATTAACTGACATTCAGTAAGTTGTTCAAATTGCAAATGTTGGTTAGAGTACCACTTTCTCTACTTAGAGGTTCTTCTCAACATCTCTGTAGTTTCCACGACAAGCGATGCATTTGCACCGTCACTGAACCCAATTCTCGAATCCTCTTTGAAAATCTCCTTTGTCACAGTTTATGGTCTCCCACTGCTGCACAGAATGTTTACGGAGACGAAACCATCGACAGGAGTGATGTGCACAGATGGATGAAGAAGTTTAAAGAAGGGGAAACCAGCACTGAAGACAAACCACACTGTGGGAGACCATCAACTGTGGCAAAGAGGATTTATAAAGAGGATTCAAGTGCTGGGTTCAACGATCGTGCAAACGCATCACTTGTGATGGAGACTACTAGCATCTTTGTATAGAGAAAGAGTTACGCTCCCAACATGTGCGATTCGAATGACCTCGTATTTACTCCCTACACATTAGATAACTCTTTCCTGTCAAACCTCAACTATCAGTTTTTACTCATCTTTTTTCAAACCA
>JAQMYG010000005.1:2997751-3015187 GCA_030014215.1 Clariallabes teugelsi
GAGAAATGGAAAAAGTAGATCAGATAAAGATGAAGTTTTGTCTTAAAACGACTCCAGCGTGTTAAAATTCACTTATATCACTTCAGCGCTGTTATTTCAGATAAAGTGAAAATATGAACTAATCCCAGTACAAATATTCAGTTTAATTCATTCTTCTAATTAATCTCTATTGGTGCAGATGTTTGTTTACATTGAGCGAGTAGCGCATTAGTGGATTATTTTAAAGTAGATTATTAAATCAGATACATATATCGCATTTACTCAACATTTAGATTTCACTGATGGTGCAGGTTAAACTTCACGCAGAGATCTAAGACTGAAGAAGTGTCAGTAAATTCTGTCCAGACAGTTTTGCATAAAAAGAAAAAGAGGAAAAAAGAAAATTTTCTGAGACTGGTTTCGGGTCGCCGATGTATGAAACTTTAAGATAGAAGGAGCGAGTTCTGACTAATGTACAGACAAAATATATATATATTTTTTGTTTTAGTAGTACTTTTAATCAACTTTCGAATTAAATTTTTTTTTAGGTTTAAGTCATAGTTCATTGCAATTGAAAAAGAAAATCTACAGCCTTTTTGTGCATTTCTCTACATTTCAGGTAAGCCATATGGGCGGATTGATCAGTCACCTGCACTTTCTGCTCCCACACTTGCTTCAGAAGGTAAGGAGCTAGAAATCAAAGGTAAGACACACCTGGCTTTTAATAATCTAAAACAGCCCTTACATAAGGATTCACACACAACTGTACGCCGGCGAAATGGCTCACATACACTCCTTACAAAAGCATTGTGGTATTCAGTTGTTTGGATACAGTTCTTCTAAACAGATGGCAATAGGTATAAAAGATTTAGTCTCTGGAAATAAAGCTGTATCAGATTTTTGGATTTTACAAGACAAGTGTCCCGCTGTCTTAGTATGAATTGGATCCAGAGATTCCAGACTGTTGAGAGTTTTCATTCCATGCTCTTTGGTTTGCATGAAAGTGTTCACAGACCATGTTCACACACAATGAGTTTTGGAATATTGCTGGCACTCAGAACACATAATTTCTAAGCGTGTATAGCGGTGCTAAACACGAAGAATGAAAAAGGAAAAAACTAACAGTTCATAAACTAACATGCAGGCAGTAAGTTATACAGATGCAGGAGCCTGTACGGCCTGTAATGCGCTGCCAAACCTTAAACTGCAAACGTAACCGTTGACAATTAACTATTGCAACAGTTGGATTTGATTTCGTTTATGAGTTTATAAAAAAATCTTTTCATGATATTCATAAGTAGCCGTTTGCTAGGACTCCTCGGTACAGCAAACTTTATTTGCTAACGTCCCACAAGAAAAACAAACCAAAAAAAAAACTTTAGGTGAACAGATGCAATGGCAAAAAACATGTTATATATCATTATGGTCACTTATACCAAATAATATTTATGTCATACAGTTTATTTTTATTTATAGCATAATATTTTCAAATAATATTTTATTCAAATTTATATCAAAAATACATTCATACCACAGTACTGTTGAATTCCTGAATCTGCGTTGTCATACAGCACTGATTAATTTCCAGTATCTCCGGCTCTGACGGTCATTCCAGTTACAAAATAAGTTTGCCTGCATCATGTCACCTGACCTTTGATTGTTTTATATTGCTTTCAGAATATTAGATTTTTGATTATTTCTATAATTTTCAGCATACCTTATCATGTTTCAGTCATTATTTAAACTTTGTCCATTAATACAGGTATGTACTTTACAGCTTTTGCTATAATGAAAAGTACTTGGAGAATATCACGTAAGAGGGAGTGCTGTTGTGCAGGATATCACGACTTGTAATATCACGGGTGTGATATTGCTTTCATACATCAGTTCCACAAACACCGATTATTTACCATAACAACAGATTATTATTTGTTTGTTATTTTAACCGGATATTTTGCTCCGTCAACACGTATCCTTGCGCGACAGGACTAACTAACTGCCACTGGTGGAGCTGGCGGCCGAGACTAGCGTAAGGTTAGCGTAAAATATAGGGTTAGCGTAATTAACTGGGGTGAAAGTAGTTTTAAATTCTTACTGGTAATACTGTATGTAGCCAAAAGTTAAGGAGAATAAACCATGGAGGTGGTGGACAGGCCTGAGAAAGTTAAAAGTTTCTCTTTATATTTCCACTTATATCCGCTTCGTTAACTTCCGGGTTCCGGGGTCGAATCCCAAATAGCATTAAATGGAAAGCTACTATATGAACTATGCATGTAGAGAGGGATGAGGGATTTAGCATTGTGTTACAAGCTAGTTAGATTTGTCAGAGGTCTGTAGCTCGCCTTAGGTTGTAATAAAAAAAGAAAACACAGATGGTTCCGAGGCGATTCGGAATGAATTAGAAGAAATGACTGTGGAGGCAGGATGTTGTTTAAGATGACATAACGTTATCAGATGTGTGTTTACTGCGGGCCGTACAGACCTACTCTCACCCATGCTGCGACCGACAGTTAATGTAATTAAAGATTGTTAGAACACCTGTGATGCCGAGTGATACATGTGGTTAAACTTCCCAGTGCTGGGAAGAAATGTCCTGGTTCAGCCAGTGCAACTTAGTTTGAAAATGGACCATTTTTACATTTCTGTTTCTGTTTGGCCTTTTGGTTGTTTGTTTATTTATATTTATGTCTAAGTTTCGGGTTTCGTCGTTAGATTTGTATTTACAGAATGTCATTTCAGTTTCAGATCCTTGACAGACATTCTGCTCTAAAGATCATTTTTCTGTCAGTGTGTGTAAGTCATCCCGTGCCCCGAGGTAGCGAAGGGGCTTGGATGAGGTTTGGGTGCTGGTGTACAAAGTTTCACTTTCTCCAAACAGAACGCTGGTTTGTATTTACACAAAAGTTAAACTTGTGTGTCATCTGTCCACACATGGTCGTTTGAGTAGTTCAACACTCGTGTGTTTTTTTTTTTGCTAGCAAGCTTGAGAAGAGCAGCAGAGATTTTATTGAGAAAACTATGGTTTCTTTGGTGGTACCGTCTCATGCACAACACATTTTCAGTGACCTTCTTATGGTCTTATGAAGGCAGATGTTATGGTTGCGACACTTTCCTTTGTCACGTTATCCTAGGACATTGTTTTGCCACACTATACTAGTAGAAAACATGGACCTTAAGGATTGTTGGATTCATCTTGGTCTGTGATGGAGGCCCACATTACATATCGGAAATTCTGTTGTAAAACTTTCCTGCCTTACGCCTATTTACCCCGAGAACGGAAGAGATTGCCGGATTACCGGAGCTGATTGCTCTTAATGGTGATGATTTCACCTGGTGCTTCGTGGTGTGTTTCCGAGACGTCTTGGAAGCGGCTCTCTGTGCCAAGTACATGCTGAAAACAAGAGTACACACTACAGATCAAAACCCAGTAATTCAATTAAACGAATAAATAAAACATTGAATATTTATACATAAATGTATGTATAAATGCATATTTACAGTACATTACAATACGATACTAAGAAGGGATAAACCCTTTCTTTGATCGGTTAAAATTTTTAACCGATCAAAGGAAGGTCAATAAAAAGTCAAGACTTGAGTCTGTTTAGGTAGCATTTTTCTCATGAATATTCACCCCATGAGACCCGTCAAGTCAAGGCAGAAAACCATTTCACACAGGCGACATCATAGAACCACTCCCCATGAGAATCTGGCCTTGCAGTGGTGTGAAGTCTTTATGAAGGTCACGTAACGTATATATTTTATAATTCAAGCCAGGCCAGACACACACCTGAATCAACTTAGCCGATTAGTATCAACTGGCGCCTTAGTCCTATTACTCTACTTTCATTACCCATATTTTTTTAATCAGTTATTTTTATTGTGTAAACCATATGCAACTTTAGTTTTAGTGTGCGTAATGGGAACAGAAGCTTCCAAAGCATGCAAAAAGAAAGACCAGACCAATATAATGTAGTGTAGGCTCCTACACTACAGGGGGAGTGGGGGCAAGGGGGGGTAGGGGGGGGATCCAGGGACCTTAGAGCACAAGGCAGGGTACGCTTAGAATGGGCTGCAACCCAACATAGGGCACAAGCACAAACACACACACTCGTACAGTACACACGCACAGAGCTGGGTGATTTTATCAATTATGCCGTTTTTAAATATGCATCTTAATTAAATGAATCATTGGGTCAGTTTTGGATTCAGAATCAATTCACATTTTTTTCATTGTTTGGGTAAACTTACAAACTCTAAATATACCACAGCTTTAGCAGAAAATACAAGCCACAAATACTGCCATTTTGCAAGAGTATTGCCTTCTTCTTCTTTTGTGTTAATGGATGGTTGGGGCAGTATCGCCACTTACTGGTGGCATGACAGTTAAAAAGTCAACGACATGTTGCACAGCACTTTTAGTAGTTTTGAATACGTCAAAATCTTTAAGAAATATAGCTGCTTGAAAAAAAAGAAAAAAAAACATTTTAATGCAATTGAATCAAATTGAATTGAAAATCCCAATGCCCAAAAATCAAATCGAATCAACACTCTGAATTTCTGAAAAGTTGGGGCGTTTTTAAAATTTTAATAAAATTAAAACTAAAAGACTTTCAAATCACATAAGCCAATATTTTATTCACAATAGAACTTAGAAAACATAACAAATGTTTAAACTGAGAAATGTTACATTTCTATCCAGTAAAAGAGCTCGTTTCAAATTTGATGCCTGCTACAGGTCTCAAAAAAGTCGGGACGGGGACAACAAAGGTCTGAAAAAGCAAGAAATTTTGCTGTGAGAACATCTAGCATCAGGTTTGTAACATGATTAGATATAAAATGGAGGCCTTAGAGAGGCAGAGTTTCTCAGAAGTAAAGATGGGCAGAGGATCTGTGAAAGAGTGCATGAAAAGATTGTGGAATACTTTAAAGACAACGTTCCTCAACTCAAATTGCAAAGGCTTTGCAAACCTCATCATCTTTAGTGCATAACATCATCAAAAGATTGAGCAAAACTGGAGAAATCTCTGTGCGTTAGGGACAAGGACGAAGACCTTTGTTGGATGCCTGTGGTCTTCAGGCCCTCTAGAAGAGGGTGTGACAATACTAAATGGGCCCAGGAATACTTCCAGAAACCACTTTCACTAAACACATTCCGCCGTGCCATCTGCAGATTCCAAGACAAAGTTCTATCATGCAAAAATAAAGCCATACTGTATGTGAACATTGTCCTGAAGCGCTATAGTATCTCCTGGGCCAAGGCTCATTTTAAATGGACTGTTTCAAAGTGGAAAATGTTCTATGGTCAGACGAGTCCAAATTTGACATTCTTGTTGGAAATCACGGATACCCTCTGGGCTAAATAGGAGGGAGATCTTCCAGCATGTGTTTCAGCATCATTTCAAAAGCCAGCATCTCTGACGGTATGGAGGTGCATAAGAACATACGGTATGGGCAGCTTGCGTGTTTTGGAAGGCACTATGAATGCTGAAAGGTATATAAAGGTTTTAGAGGAACATCTGCTCCAGGGAAGGCCTTGTGTATTTCAGCAGGACAATACAAAACCACATACTGCAGCTATTACCAGCATGGCTTCGTAGTAGAAGAGTCCAGATGCTGAATTAGCGTGGCTGCATTCCAGATCTTTCACCTACAGTATACAGAACATTTGGCGCATCATTAAACGAAAAAAATATGTCAAAGACGACCACAAACTCTTCAGCAGCTGGATACCTATATCAGGCAAGAATGGGACCAAATTCCAACACCAAAACTCCAGAAACTCATGATCTCAATTCCCAGACGTCTTCAAACTGTTTTGCTACACCATGGTAATCCCCTCCAACCATTGAGTCATGCTACTTCATGTTGAAAATAAATAAATAACCATGTAGTAGTAAACATGTTCTGAAACACTATTTTTGAGTGAACAAAAAATTTTCAGCAGTACAAAAATGACATAGTTTACACCACATTTTGTATATTACATGTGTAATTCTAATTAACATCTAGTTTTAGGAGGAAAAACTTCTAGTAATTGCCCATAGTTTAATAAAATATATATTTGCGGAGTTTGTACCTAAGAAGCAGTGTTTTTCCACACACAAAGTGATCTAATTGTGAATGAAGTGACGTAAAACTTTTTGACATTTACAGAAGATTTCAAGCACAATACAGTGATGAGACTCTTTGTCGGAGTAAAACATTTGAATGGTGCAAAGGTTTTAAAGCAGGTCGTTAGTCTGTGAATGGCGATCCTGGCCGAGGTGGCTTGGAGCACGCATGATCCTTGAAAATTTACAAGAATCTTGTTGACAACTTGTAGAGGAAGAAGCGCATATGTCAGTGGGATCTGTACACACAATCATTCACCACTTGCACATTACAGCGGCTGAGAGTTATTGCCACATCCCCCATACAGTTCTGACCTCGTCCCAAGCCATTTCCACATGTTTGGAAAAGCTATTAGAGGAGTTCCTGGGAGGCCGGCGTTTTAGACGTGAATCAGACAGGCAGGCAGTCAGATCATGGCTCTGGCGTACTGAGAACTTTCTGCCTTGATGGTGTCCAAGCACTAGTGAAACACTGGGATGAATGCATTAGTGTAGCAGGGGATTATATAGAGAAATAAAGGGAGATTTTACTTTCACAACTGTGTTCTGCAGAGTCAGAAGTCCCAGTTTAACTTGAGCACCTTTCATACATCTGACCTTGAGTTTTTTGACATAGCAAGCAATCCAGGTTTGTGCTCCTGTGTCCACCACTTTTAAGGATGAGTATATGTTTTGCTATTTACATGCATAAGTGTATATATACTTATATATACTGTAATACTTATGCACCAATTCGTGAGCATGCAGAAAACCCAAACAGAGATGTGTTTGTTTACCTGCCATTACAGTACTTGGCTACAAGCATTCCAGTACTGTGATCCAAGTTTTAAGTGTTGTTTATTTGCATGATATGACCCAAAACCAACCTTTTTGTTTGTTTGTTTGTTTTTTGCCTAATGACTTACATATTGGCACGTATGTTTACAGGGGAGTTTCCAAATTAAAACCTCATCTGTTATATCGATTTACCAAGATTTATGATATTATTTGACTGACAAGATTTTTTTATGATGTTCATTTTACTGCCTGACCTTGGAGAATATATTCATACTGGCATGTATGACCTACACAGACATTTTACCATTCCATAAACATTTTTTGTGGTGTTTTTTATTTATGATTTATTATACTTTTTTCCCCCCCAATATTACCATATTACATGTTTTTGTAATTACAGATTATAGACATACAGACTTGTGAAGTCACGTATAAAGTTGTGTAAAGGTGTTCCAGCTGTAAAGACATCATGTTTGTGATTTTTACATTTTTTGTTTTCTAAGATGTGTTAAAACGTAGTGTAAAGTCTAGCTGTGTCCGTGTTTCAGACTTAGGCCAGTCAAAGTGCTTTGTGGAGAGGAGACAGGCTCTGGAAAAAGGCGAGACGACACAGGAGTCCACCTTCATCCCGGAGTGCAACGAAGACGGAACTTTCGCCCAGGTGCGTCAGCGCTCTGGATCACCACGTCCTATACGTTACAATCGGCAACACCCCCGTACACAAACAAACGCCTCATCTGTGACTCACACCAGCACCTTGATCTGCCTCTAAGGGACGCACGGCCTTGCTGCGTTTCTCATCAGTAGCAGAATATTCGGAAGATGTACAGTATGGAAGAGTGTACATTAAGTCGCCTCAGAGACCTGGTCCATTTAACCGTTCCAGTCATATATTAATTTGTCACAGCGGGCTTGCCAAATCCAGACAAGCTGTCCATGAGTAGGATTTATTGTTGAAACTTTCACTTCAGTCCATCTGTCTAGTGAACATCTATAGTAAGATTTGTGTTACAGTGTTTCTTTTCTGTGTTTGTGTGGTTTCTCAGGTCCAGTGCCACACACCTACAGGTTACTGCTGGTGCGTGACTGCAGACGGCAAACCCATCAGTGGCTCCTCAGTGCAATACAAGACTCCGGTGTGCTCAGGTACTACTGTCTGTGTGTGTGTATGCAAAGCCAGTGTGTTGGTCCATTGTGCTTGACATGATCCTCTACTGTATAGTTTTACAGATTTTCAAGACAAAAAAACCCCGAAACATTTAATTATTACAAACTTAGTCAGGCAGAATAAAAGTCTCTATATAATGGCAATTTCTTAATAACTAATCAATACTGTAAAAGGCATAATATTGGAATAAATATACATAACGATTGCCTGGCCATTAAAAAATGGTCACACACTTTAAGATTATGTTTTTACTGCCTTTAGCTTTCGTTATACACAAAATGTGGTGTCCAGTTCCTCGTGCTCCCAGAATCACTTTTTCACAATCTTAGTTTTATTCCTGGAATATGTCCCCTTCCATCAGGGAAGAAGAAAAACCTCCACAGATGTGATAACCTGGTGATTCAGTACATTCAGGTCGTCAGCTGACTTCATTTTATTGCCCCATAATGTTGCTGAGTCTAGACCTGAGCGACTGATCAACCCCAGATCATAACACTGTCTCCAGAGGCTTGTACAGTGGACACTATGCATGATGGGTGCATCGCTTCCCCTCTTACCCTGACACGCCCATCACTCTGGAATAGGGTCAGTCTGGATCCATCAAACCACATCGGTCCAAAGTCCAGTCTTTATGCTCCCTAGCAAACTAAAGCCTTTTTTTCTGATGAGTTTCACTTCACTAAAAAGTGATTTTCTTATGGATATCCAGCTGTTTAGTCCCAATCTAAACAGCTGGATGAGTTCTAGTTGTATCTCCTTTCATATTTTTTTCCCCACATTACTTAACAGCAAATGTAACAGTTCAACATTATCTTTCCAGGTTTTAATAATGTGTTGGGGGGTGGGGGTGAGGCAGTCCAGCATTTCAGATCTCCTTAGTTGTTTTCTTTGCTTGATCCAAGCCAAAAGCCAAAACGGTATATTCAAATAAAAGTAGACCCCATAGAGATTCAAGTGATGTGTAAATTCACGGTTCACTGTTTACATTTGCTTTTTTTAAATTTATTATTATTTTTAATTATTATTTCACAACAAAAACACAGTACTGTACATTGTATGCCAACAAAACAACAAATACAAGACAAATGACAAAAGACAGGACTAATGTGACCCATGTACAGTACGGTGTGTGTGTTTGCTTGCAAAAGTGCACCGGTGTAATGGGTGGAGGGTCGCCTTTGGAAAAAAGAAAGAAAGGAGCAAAGAGGGGGGACACAGAAGGGGGGACACACAAGAAGAAGAAAAAGAAAACAGGAAAAAAAACTATTATATCACTGTTTTCATTTGCTTTTTAACATTTTTGAACAGCAAAACAGCAGGGCTTCTTAGATTCGTTGTTCATGGACAAGGCAAATATGGGATCGCCAATGATGTCTAACCTAAAGATTTAAATAAGTAACAGTAATAAAATGATTTCTGTTAGAAAAAGTGATATATTGGCTGTGTGTGTGTGTGTGTGTGTGTGTGTGTGTGTGTGTGTGTGCGCATATGCTGTATATTTTCAGAACATACAAACCTATAGAATTATGACATTTCTTTCAGTTGTAGTCTGATTTAATTCAGCACTGACATTTATCGCTGCACGTTTTATTGCCGAGGTTCTTCTAGGGTAAATGAATCTGTTCATCATAACCTTGAGACCTTTCGTTTGATCCAGGTTCTGCTCTTTATTGGCGTTACTCTGATGTTTAACGTCAGCTGTCCCTGTGTTTATTTTACATGTCCTCTGTTTGTGCGCCGCGTCTCTGCTTGATGGATGTCGCAGCAAAGTTTCTTGTACTTTGTCTCTCCTCTGCATCTCATTGCTTCTTTCCACAGCCTTTCTCTTCCGGACCGTATAAATAAAAAAAAAGTTAAAAAAAAACAAAAAAAAAACAAGCAGTTACTTTCCTAAGAAATATGTATGGAGGGGAACTCAAAGTGAATGGGAATACTTTACTGTAATAGCTATAATTTTCCAGCTAAAGATAACTCCCTGGACATTTGCCAGAATTAGATTGCAAAATGACTAGAGCACCTGTTTCTAGTCTAGTCTTTTTCTCCTTCCCCCCCCCTAATCCCCCCCCGTTTTAAAAAAAATATTTTTTAGCACCGCATAGTTAAGAGATCTCTCACGCTGACTCGAGCGTCTATAAATTCTCCAGGCCAGTGCAAGTACAATATGTAGCAGAGACGTTTTGGACGTATTTACCGTCAAATTTATATTCGGACGCCTTTGAAGGTATCAGGCTTGGTATGTTTTTTTTTTTTTTTATTCCTGAACTTAGGAGTACTGGTCTCTACCTGTAGCCCTGCTGTCCTGCATAAGATCCAATAATTTCATTATTGTTTCTTGTGAAGACATCCTGAGAACCGAGCGCTTCTATTCAAGTTTTTGTTCCAGTCAAGACGGCAAATTCTTCCTTTGATATGTCCAGATACTGAAAAACTGTAACAAAACGAAACTAGATGCATAAAAATTTACTGATGAATCGTAACAAAAGTGAAATATCTCAAACACGTTTTTTTAGGAAACTTCCCTGAATTTATGGGAACTCATGCTGGGACGAGTGGAACAACAGGTAGTAAATTTTTCTCAGACTCGTCTTGTTCAAATTCATTTCTCCCTTCCTTGGCCATTGGTGTGATTCTAATCTGGGGGCATTTATGCATGCCAACTTAAAATATGTGCATGCACCGTGATTCCTGTTAGTTTATAAATGTACGTTTTTTTTTTTAATGACGTGTCCAGTATCTTAATATATATATCAGTATGCACCCCTGAGAGCTCGATCATAGTTTACTGTTTTTTTTTTCTCTTCTTTTCTGTCTGTTTTACATTTTGCAAAACAGTTAATGAAAAATGTTTAGAGAATTTGCAGTTAATCCGTTTGTCAGTTTCGTGCATGAAAACAAATCCTGCGCAAATCTGTTCCTCGTTAAATGTCATTAAATTCATTTCATTGTCTGCTCAGTGTCACTTCTGTGTCAAGTTCAAGCCAAGTCACGTTTTCATTTTGTTTTTGTTTTTGTTCTTCCCTGACTGTACACTCTTAGGAAAAGTGGATCTCTGAATCATTCTCGTTGTTCCCTATAAAAACAAATTTTAAATGAAAGTAACCAACAATTATCCAATGCTCCATTGACAAAGCCATGACGAACATTTTTTTCCCTAAGAATGTACAGTAGTATGTGCATGCTTATTTGGAAATTTGCAAAGGATGTTTAATGCATAATCAAGGAAAGTCCTGCGTCAGTTTTTTTTTTTTTTTTTTTTTTTTTTTAAATCCTGTACTCTCTTTCTAAAGGTTCAGTAACTGATAAACCTCCAGGACCACCTGGCTCTGGCAGAAAAGGTGAGTTGAGATCTATAGAAACTGATCGTGAGTTGTTGTTTTTTTTTTTTTTAGATTACATAAAAAAATAAATAATTAAATAAAAATAAATGTATTATATACTGTATATATAATTTAAAAAGTATTTTCTTTTGCTCATGGACACTTAATTACATAACATTTTTAGAATAATTATAAAAAAAATTTTTTAAAAACAATAAATCCTGAAAACTGTGACATCTCCTCTCTCACAAATAAAAAAAGGGTTAACCTAAAAAATATAACTTAAAAAAAAGGTAAAATTATAGACTGTACATTCATTTAAAAAAAATAGTTTGGGAGTATTTTTAGAAAATTATTTACAATTTATTTAAAAACAGGTTTTAATCTAATTTCGATTTAGTGGTTAGCACTGCCGTCTTGCACCTCCAGGATCCGGGTTCGATTCCCGCCTCTGGGTCTTCGTGTATGGAGTTTACATGTTCTCCCCATATTTGGTGGGTTTCTTCCAGGTGCTCCAGTTTCCTCCCACAGTCCACAAACATGCAGATTAGGCTAATTGGTGTTCCCAAATTTCCTGTAGTGAGTGTGTATGTGTGTGTCCTATAATGGATTGGCAGTCCATCCAGGGTGTACCCCGCCTCGTGCCCTAAGTCACCTGGGATAAGCTCCATGCCCCCTGCAACCCTGTGTACAGGATAAAGCGGTATAGAAGATGAGTGAGTGATTTAATAAGTGGTATATCGGACATAAGCTTTTGCAGTTAAATAATTGAAATGTCAGTTACTGCCTATGAATCTTAGAGGATGGCGTTCTCCAGTGTCTTTTGTCCTTTCCTCTAAGCTGTAATATAGCAGGAAAAACACTTTCTTCTTTTATCCTTTCTTGTTCGTTTATCTGGCTCCAGTCAGCTCGCGCAACAGTTTCTACTCTACAACTATTCGACAAGAAGCAACTTATTTGTTTCGAGCTTGACTCCAGGCTTGAGTTTATGTAAGTAGGCGCTTGGCTCCTCAGGGGCCATAAACAATGAAAACATATTCAGTGTTGTTAGCTTTTCCAGGCGGTGTAAGGTCTTAGTGCTGATCAAAGCCTTGGAATCAATGTTCTTGCCCCTTTTCTTGCACGATACACAGTGAAATCTCAAACCATTCATCCAGAGTTTAACGGCAGCACAAACACTCTGGAAACCTAGACTGTTCTTTACAGGCCCTGGGGACGGAATAGTGGGGTGAGATCATGGCTAGAGGTTTTCTGCATAACGGAAGAAAGGAGTTTACTCTAAATCTTACTTATAGTTCATTCCTAGATCTTACTTTTTTGCTTCATATTACGTACATTAGGGTGTATTGTCAGAAATCCAGCTGTGGCTGAGAGATCATTAAACAGATTCAGCTAAATGTTCTGTTCATGGTGATTATGACCCGAACCCTAACTCCTCGGGTTATCTATGTCAATCTCATAATTTCAGCTCTAAAGGACGTTAGTACTTTTGCCATTTGGAGAAAAGCCTCAGGCCTCGTCTACACATATAAAGATTTTTATCCCTGGTTTAAAAAAAAAAAAAAAACTAATCCCATTCACACAGGATGCAGTAGTAAATCCTGGCCTCCTGGGAACCTAAGCAGACCCTTCCTCCCCACCCTGATACTCATGAATCACTGTAGCGACCCCTGACTAGCTCACTCCACACCACAAAGCATGCAAAATACACTGCATATCTTACCATGTTGCACATACATTATGAGTTTATTAGAAACGACAGCGCTATTAAAATGGTCGTCTTATCTACTGCTCATTCACCAAATCACCAAAGCGTTTACGAGCATGCATATTAAGTGGTACAGAAAATAACTGACAGTAGAGTGTAAAGACTTCAGTTGGGTGTTATGCAAAATAACTGCATGCAGTACTGTTTGTACGCCAGAGAGGTAGATTCGGTAGTAAAACATGTGTCATATTCTGACTCACAAGGTTGTAAAACAAATATAATAATATAGTATTATATTAAATATAACCACATTGCGAACAAGTAACCTGATCAGCAGCCATGGATACAGGGTTGTCATGATAAATGCTAAAAGTCTTGAGAGATTCATAACACAAGAAATATTACAGTGGGTATGTGCAGGTTGGCACTTTTAACATGCAACGAACATCCATCAACAAACAAACAATCATATATTTTTCCAGTATATGTTAAAAGAAGGGAATAAAAAAAAAAGAAAGAAAAAAAAAAAGAAAAACAATTTTCATGACCAAGATGATTTTTTTTTGTTTGTTTGTTTGTGGCCAAAATATAGAGCAAAATAAAATGATACAAAAATGTGCGGACAAACCCTCGGTAGGAAATAATAATAAAAATTTTTTTTTAATAAAAGCTACGATTTTTTTTTTTTGGACCTCAACAAAGTTGATGGTTCTTATTAAATAAATTCTTTAATCTGTTTGAGCCCAGTGTTAATAGAAATCATTTTTGTTTATGTACAGTACTTTGTGTTTATGTCAGTTTTCTGGGCACGCAATATGCATGTCTAAAATATACTGTATATATAATTGGTGACTTTCTATTGTATTTGACCGCATTATTTTTCCTTGGGCAGAAATAATTTTTAGTAAAGCTCATGTAAGTAAGTGTTATTGTTCGAGACTATTTTTATTTTTAAAAATATGGCAACCGATCAAGTGTGAACCTTCCAGTAAGCAAAGGGCAAATCTTACATAAATAGTCTTGCAGAGGTAGTCAGATGGGAATTATTGAGTAAGTTTGTAAATGGAAGGTTATATACAGTATATTGCAACACTCAATAGTCCTTTTCAGAATATTAAGAATTTCAGTATGTATGTTAATACTTTAGTTATCGCAACGTAATGTACAGTGCACTTTTAGATTTTCAAATAAGTTGTGTATTTTAATTTTATTTTTTTCATAAGTGAGAATGTTGCATGAATTGAGAGGTGAGGTACTAGAATGGGGTACATTTAGCTACCTCAACTAATTGCAGTTTAAATCATGACCTTGTGTGTGACCCACCCTCCTACACCAGCTGATTATTGCATTAGCATGACTCCCTTGCATGTGCTCGATGGGGCCCAAAATGCAGAGGGCTGAATGCAATGCCACAAATCTGGGTAAGTACTGTAGGACACTACAGTCATGATACTGCTTAATATGTATATAACTAGAGAATAGAGAAACCAACAGTTTTAAAGTATTACTAATATTCTTTCATTGTTATATTTCTCTCTATCTATTCTTTCTGTACCTCTTACTTTGAATTCTTTCTGTATCCTGTGCTCTTGGCCGGGCCATGTGCAAATCCCAACCATTCAACAGTTCTGGAGAGTAGATTGTATTAACCTCAATAATGGTAGTCTCTTTCCGGTTCTTTCTCACCCTAAACCCAGATGATGGCTCCAAACCCACACCCACAATGGAGACGTACATGGTCCCCGATGGTGAAGGTAAGTCCATATTAGAAATAAGGATTATAATACGTGAAGTGTTATCTTGGATTATTTATGTGAGATCTCCTGTTTTCCACAGAGATCACGGCACCCACACTGCGAGGTAAGCAGCTGCCCTACAACAAAGACAAGCAGAACCGCTCCACCAGCAGCAGAAAGCCAGGTGGGAGTACACACTTTGTTTCAGGGTGTTGTTAAGCATTATTATACAACGGTTAGTTCCGACCAAGTAATCTGATTGGACGAGAGGCATCCAGTAGCTGGTTTCACTGTTAAGCAAATATAACGTCAGACGCATAACAACATATAACTTTTTTTCACCATGCAATTATTTATTTAACAAAAATTAAGCCAAACAAATAAATAACAAATTGCGGGCAATATTATATAATAATATAATCAAAAAGTCCCCCCATGATTCAATAGCTTGTAGATCTGCAGAAGTTGAAATAATCGTTTCTGTATGACTTTATATCAGTCTCCCACTTCACTTTGGTCCGTTCTTCTTTAAAGCTTAAATTCATTGATGGTTTTGATCATTCGCTTATGATCTCTCTCGCTCTCTCAAGGTCCTGCCACAGCATTTCAGTGAGGTTGACGTCTGAACATCAACTAGGCCATTCCAACACCTTGATTCTTTTATTGTTTAGCCATTCTGATGTAGATTTGCTGGTGTGTCTCGGATCATTGTCCTGTTTTGATCGAGCTTTAGCTGTCGGTCTGATGGCCTCACACTTGCCTCTAGAACACTCTGGTGGAATCTTTCTCACTGTAGAACATTGAACGTCAAATGTGCAGCAACAATTGCTTCTCTAAGACCATTGCTCATGTCTGATCCAGTACTTTCAGAACATTTTAAGATTGGGAAAGCACTGTAGTGTGTCCCTAGTTCAAGTCAATGACTGGTCTCTCGCCAGTTAACATTTAACATTACAGTAATATTTACAGCAATTGGCAGATGCCTTTACATTTTATCTCATTAAACATCTGAGCAGTTGAGGGCTAAGGGCCTTGCTCAAGGGCTAAACAGTGGTAGCTTGGTGGAGATGGGGACCTTCTGGCCAGCAGTCCAATGCCTTAACCACTGAGTTAAAAAATTATTAAATACATGACAATCATGCTTGAAAATTTGGATGCCATAATCTTAAAAATCATCCCAAGCAGGCTGAATCGTTCTATTTTAGTTGTTATTATGATAGCCTTTGCTAAAATTTTATTGCCTCAACTGGAACATCTTAAGGTTACAGACAGCCTGCAGCTTTCTCATTGATAAGCTGGAGAGATACGATAAAAGACAATCACCACCTACAGACCCAGGTTGACTTGTTCAACACACCAGTCACTCTGGCTGTTTTATGCTTTAGAATCAAGGACAAGAATTTGTGAAGCTACATGCTAAACTCACCATATTGGAAGACAAGCCACCATAATGTGCTATCTTTCTCTTGCAAAAATTGTCTGCATGAATCCATATCCTAACTTCCTATGAAATCCCAATAGAGAGGGCTTGTTTAGAAGTGGAAAAAAATCACTACAATTCAAGAACTGAAAGCTCTTTTTTAACACAACTGATAGACAGGCAATATTTAGAGGATCCAGAGCCAGGACTCCAACACATGGCCAACACACTTTGTTTTTCATCATGTATTATAACACAGAGTTGTTGCACATCATCAAGAAAAGAAATATCACAGTTGAGGAAATGTTTGAAACCATTAAGCATGCAGCTTCAATTATATCTGATGTATCCAGGGGCCCTGAAGGGTGTCTTCTGTGGCAAGCAGGCAAAACTCCTCTTACTGAAACAAGCAGAAGAGTTTCTTCACTCTGTTTTAAATACCAGTGGCAAAAAGAAAAACTGTGCACCCAACACCACTGGATTTTAGGGCACCTGTTTAGGTTCAACCTTTGGCTACCAGACTTTATCAAAACACCTCTATAGAGGATTGGGTTGAATTTGGTCACTTGCGTTGGACTTGTTCAGGCCTCTCAGTTAATTCTAAATATCAGTTAGTTATGAGAGATAAATATATACAATTATATAAATTAATTTGTTGGCATAAATTAGGTTGCTGTCGTAGATCGATTTATGTTCTAAGAAACCAAGGTTTTCGGTGCCCTGTGGACTGCAATTATGTGCCTAGGTTGTGTTGTTCATTTGCTTTTTGATTAGATGATTACACCAGTGGTACTGTATACAGTATGTAACATGAATAGGTAGGCAGTTCAATGTTTTGTTAGCAAAAGAATATAATGAACCAACATCTTTAAACTTCAATCAATTAAACTAAATTCATAAAATCTGATCATTTTGATTCATACATGTTTTCTCACACATTTCCATAATTTTAATAAACGCCATAAACGTTTAATAAACGCCATATATATCCTGGATTTTTTGCATGAGAGTCTCATCTGAGAGCAGACAGCATACATCATTTTGAGATAAAGCATTATAAATAGTTTCTCCAAAAAGCGTAGTCTCATACTGTGTATTGGAAGAACATCATACCCCATATCCATAATTTCTATAAGGGAATAAATTCAAACTGGAATACTATTTGACCTAACTTAAGGATAATCTTAATAAAAAATAAATAAAGAAAAAAAGCGGGGG
>JAQMYG010000005.1:3027464-3046118 GCA_030014215.1 Clariallabes teugelsi
GTTATAGTAAACAGTACACGCGTGCACGGACGTTGATTATACCAGTAAGAGACGCGCACTAAGACCCAGCAGGGGAGACGATTACCCACAATTCCGCAGAGCACCAGAGAGAAAAACCGTTGGCCAGTTGTGATCACATGACGCTCGGCTTCAAAAACAAGAAGCGCGTGGGTGATACATGATACTCGTTACTCGTAAACCAAGACTTGTTTGTTTTTAAAGTCAAAATTTATTAAAAATCTTTGCTCGTCTTGTGGAACACTCGCAAACCGCGGTACTCGCAATCCGAGGTTCCACTGTACTAGTAATTACATTTTATTTAGAATAAAATAGCATTTTGAGCGGTATAGTGGTTAGCACTGTTGCCTTGCACCTCCAGGGTCCGGGTTCGATTCCCGTCTCGGGGTCTGTGTGCATGGAGTTTGCATGTTTTCCCCTTGTTTGGTGGGTTTCCTCCAACAGTCCAAAGACATGCAGATTATTCTAACTGGCATTCCCAAATTTCTCCATATGTGTGTGTCCGCGTGTGTGTGAGTGTGTACCACGGTCATAAAAATGAGAATAAATACAATGGCCACCACTGGCCTCCACGGTCCCTAGTTGGACTACAGCGGTTAGATGGATCGAATTCCTTGTGTGTTTGTGTTTGCATACCTGCGTGCCCTGAGATAGACTGTCACCCTGTCACGGGTGTACCCCACATTGTGCCCTGTGAGGATAAGCAGTATAGAGAATGAGTGAGTGATGAGAAAATATTCTAAGGTAATGAGAGAGATTTTTGCACATGAGTAAAGCAGAGGTATGTCTCAGTTTCATGTTTCATATTAAATTTTCCTTGCCATCAAGTCAAGCGCCACTGCTTGAGATTTGAAATTTATGTTTTACCAAATGACACTTGAGGCCAATATTAAATACATACAAATGATATGATTAATTAATTCATAGTATCATCATTTTAAAGTTCATGAAAAGGTTTTTTTTTTCTTTTTTTTTTTTAAAAAACATAATCAGAGCAGATATTTTAATCAGACATTTTCTTCAATTTTTAAATGAATCAATTTGAATCGAGCTGTAATTGCAGCAGGCGCTTGGTCAGCTTATCATTACACCCACTTACATGCTTCCTTGTAGCAGAGGAAATCAGACTAATCATAAGATTTAAATAATTGAACAAATCATATAGGGAATTAAAAAAAAAACATTTAATACATACGCAGGTGCATGCCATCAACTTAATACACTGCCCGACCAAAAAAAGTCTCACAATCCTGGAGTCCTGGAGTATGGCGCGTGCCATCAGGGAATAAAAAACCTCCATAGATGTGATAGCCTGGTGATTCAGTACATTCAGGTCGTCAGCTGACTTTATTTTATTGCCCCATAACGTTGCTGAGTCTAGACCTGAGCTACTGAAGCAACCCCAGATCATAACACTGTCTCCAGAGGCTTGTACAGTGGACACTATGCATGATGGGTGCATCGCTTCATGCGCTTCCCTTCTTACCCTGACACGCCCATCACTCTGGAATAGGATCACATGACCTTTTTCCATTGCTAAGGTCCAATTTTTATGATTAGTAGCAAAACTGAAGATTTTTTTAAATTATGAGTCTCACTAACAAGTGGTTTTCTTATGGACACACAGCTGTTTAGTCCCAGTCCTGTGAGTTCTCGTCACATTGTGTGTGTGTATGAAAATGCTCTTGTTTTCACTATTAAACACCGCTCTAGTTGTTACTGTTTTACCAATTCAAGTGTTTAAGTGATCTCGATTTATGAAGTTTTTTTTCTGACCACATTTCTTCCACACAATTGATAGATCAGCACTATACTACCCAGGTTTTGTTGTGCTGGAGTATTCTTAGCCCAGTTTCAGTAATTTGAATTCCCTTTGTTGTTGTTTTTTTTCTCTTGATGCAGCCCATTAATTTGACCCTTTTGAAATGGTGACTTTTTTGGCCAGGCAGTGTATGTTGTGACTGCAATAGGTTTTTTAACACAATAAACATATTAGTCTTTGTCTTTTTTATACTTGCTAAACTTTATTTTACTTATTTATTAATTTGATATGGTTTGGATTATCACTTTTTTATTGTTCTTTTATCACATTTGACAGCAAACGAACGATGTGATTTTCATTTCCACTTTTCCAACTCTGCCAACATTTTTTAATGCTAATATTAAAGGCATTGTCCTGCATCAATTTGAAAAGCCCCGCTCATACTCAATACTCAAGAAAAATCTGGTAACCTCAGGAGCTTGAACTACGCACTGGTCATTTTTTATTATCAAAATCTGACACCGCAAAAAGAAATAAATAAATAAACAGTCTCGAGCAGTTTTGTAACTGAAATCTGATTTTCATAACTTTCCCTCGGGAAACATTGTTGTAATTTAGTCACCAATTCCGAATGTAGCTCAATCTGTCTTCTCGTAAAAAGGACAAATTGTTCTTGTATCATTTATGTGATGCCTTTTCCTGTAAATGTCATGGTTTGGATAACTGCTTTTATCGAAATATTTCAGCTTGTAGATTTAGTTTTCAGTTTCATTTCGAGGTCAGGCACTTTTTCTGACCGCATTCTTTTGTTCGGAGTTTTTAACTGCCGAATGGATCTTAGGCACGTTAACACTTTCATTACCCAAAATGTATTACGAAGTGTACTCTCGTGTCTAAGACGTTATGTGGCAATAAGTATGTTTTTCATACAGTATAACAAAAAGCAGTCCAACTCGGACCAAGTAGCCAAATAAAATACACAGCAACTCTTGCTGTTCAAAGCTTAAATAAAAGTGACCAATAAAAGGAAGTCCAAGAACGTGCTCATTCATTCATTGTTTTTTTTCCTTTTAGGTAGATGAGTTCAGTGTTTCAATCACTTTTAATGAAAATATAAAACTAAAGCAAAGCATGTTGTGCAAAACTGCTCTTTTGTAAACTTTCCAAGCAAAGAGGTCATAGTTTTTGCTTTAAAATGTTCGTGACTCATTACTTTATCTGGTGACACAATAGATATTTTTCCCCCAAATGTACAGATTTGTATTCTTTTCTTTGCTCATGTGGATTTTCCCAGTCTCCAGACTTCCCGGATTTTACTGACATTGTGTCTCAATTAATAAAAAAAATTTTCTCTCTCACTCTCTGCTTTCCCTTAGAGATAAAAAGCCCGAGTGCGCAGCCCGTCCCCACGTGTCTGATACGGAGGATCTATTCAGGGACAGAGAACTGAATGGTGAGGAAAGAACAATGTGTATTATTTTTTTTCATACTGTTCTCTGTTAAACTCACTGTGTGAAACAAAGCCAATATTCTTCTTGCTTCATAGCTGTGATACTTGTACATTCCCAGTGGCTAGTCGCACTCACTAACATCATTTGGGAAACGGTTACAGGATTATAACTCCATGTGTTGCCACCTCAAGGTGGTCTTTCTTTTAAGTGAGAAACTTTTCACAAGGTTCCTGGGCTTCACTTTGGTTGATCTACTTTCTCCCCTTCATTTAAAGTTTCATTATAACTGCTCTTTAATTCCCCATCTGGTATATTTACAGAGTAAAACATGGCTCCTGACTGTGTAGCAGATGTGTCCCGTGGTTTATGGCTGGTTAGAGGAGTGGAGGGGTGAGGGGGGGGCTACATTAGGAGCCGGGGACATGGGGGGGGGTCGACTAGGGTGTTGTTGCCCCTGCAAGATTGACGGGAATTATATTTATGTACTCTAGGTATATGACTTGGCACTCTTCAGAAAAAAAAACATTTTAGATTCTTATTTGTAAAAAGACACAGTGATAAAAAAAAAAAAACAATAACGACTAATTAACATCTTGACCTTTTTAAAACTTTTTGTTCAAATCAAATATTTTGCATCCATTCAGAACAAGAGTTCGATCCAATATTCGACATGCTCAAATTTAACACTCGGCTGGAGAGGTGGTGAGGCGCTCAAACGGTGCGTCACGACTCTCGTCCTTGCCTCAATCACACTAATTGGATTCACCTGCATGCAACCCGACCCCAACCTCCCACACACTTTCCCAGAGGTCAAACAAGAGTAACAAGAAGGAATGGTGCATAAGGAGGTCAGAGAGAGTGTGTGAGAACTTGAAAGAAGTGGAGACCAGGGGGAAAATGTAAAACTAGAATTCGTTTATTGTGTTCTCCTGTTCGAAGTCACTCTTTAAGAGACACAATTAGAGTGCCGTTATGGCTCTACGTCTGGAGAAATTAAAAGGTCCTGGTCAAAAGTGTTATAAAAGTTTGCTGGTTGCTGGATGAACATTATGTCACCTTGCATTCCACACTTTTTCTATTTCTATTATTTCTGCATGTCTTTTATACGTGCAAATTTCCATTGTTTATTGTGAACAAAAAAAAAAAGAGTCTTTTCTGACTAAAAGCAAAATTGACAAGCATTTTGTCATCGTGTGAGCTTGTGTTCATATTCTTTGATCAAATCTGATATAGGCTGTCCAGATGGAAAGAAACTAGAATTCATAACCAGCTTGTTGGATGCCCTAACGACAGACATGGTAAACACCATTAACTCACCAACTCCCTCTGGTGGTGGGAGGTAAGAAGCTTTTTCATTTTGAAAATCTGAAAAGAAATAAACTACAGTTAAACCTTGGATTGCGAGTAACTTAGTCTGCGAGTGTTTTGCAAGATGAGCAAAATTTTTAAAACAATTTTATGGATGTGGGATTATGGGAAATCGTCTTCCATGCTCGGTCTCAGTGCTCGTGCCTCACTTGTATAGTCAACATCCATGAGCGTTATACAGTTTACTTTAGCATTGTAACCAGTCTGTAGCAGTGCGGGAGATGATTCTGTTTAACGATAATGCAACGTCACACTTCCACACAATCCTCTAAAGGAGTCAAAAGCAAGTGTCATTAGAGAGGTTCCTTGTTAAAATCACAAAAAATTTTAAAGATTCCACTCCTCCTCTTCCTCTTCCTCTTCCTCCTCCTCTTCTCTCTTGTCTCACTCACACCAGTCACCATTCGTTTCAAAGGTAAAGTGCAGGTTAATTTGTTTTATTTTTACTTTATATTTTGTATTAATCATTTTTATATGAATATTTTTGGGTTGTGGAACGAATCATCTGAGTTTCCATTATGTCTTATGGGAAAATTTACATTGATATACGAGTGTGTTGGATTATAAGCACAAATTCTCAAATAAAGATCTAATTATGCTCGCAATCCAAGATTCCACTGTAATACTACAGTATATTCTTATTCTTAACAATACAATTCTATGTTGGAATTTTTAAAGGAAAAAATGAGAACATCACAAAACAGGGTTGAATCACTGAATCACAAGAATCACACCAAGATAAATCCACAGTGAAAGGCTTCCATATTAAATCTTTATGATTAATGTTTTTTTTTTCAATGGCACCCAAAATTTTTTATTTTACACACTGGGCTTGTTTCAGGTTTGGTAAAGCCTTTCTATATTATCTTTCCACAAAGCCATCTGACTACCTGCCGATACCATGTTGGAATTAACACTTGCTTCAGCTCTACCTAAACAGAGAAACACAGGAGCACATTTTTGATTGCTATCGTCTGTCTGGCTCCTTCACCCTATCTCTGCTAAATCAGATGATCATGCAAAGCTTCAAATTGTTTGCTAATACCATCATTAATCATGCTAGTAACAAAAATAGCTTAAACACATGATGTTTAACAAATGTGACTGATCACACCAGTTCAGATATTAATTCACGTTTTGGGTGATTTGAGTTATCCATATTTTCAGATTTAAATGTATTGCTGAGATATGGCCAGCGCGAGTTTGTTTGTGAGGAGGACCTCCTTCATCCTTCATACTATTTTGATAATATTTGAATGAAGATTACGTGATGAAAGTAGGAAGGCTCATTTTGACACCAGGGTTTCCCTGCCACCCCGAAAATTATCTTTACCAGCAGCAAGGGCTTATAATGGAAAAATATGGTTATTTACTAACATCATAGAGGTGTTTGGTAAAGTGTATTTAAACAGTTTTTAGGATGTAAACTTTCTCAGTTCTGTTGAAGGATCAGGAAGAAAAGTTATTTATTAACTGATTTTTTCCAAAATTGAGGATTTATTGATATATTTCACCTACTGCAGTAATGCAACTTGACTTATGACGAGTCACAAATATTTTAATATAAACATATTTAATTATGCGTCAGCATGGATTGAGTATGAATTATATAATAACTCTTGAGGAATGAGAACTGAGCTATATTTATTTTTATTACAACACACAGTCTAATCTTATGCAAATCTTATACATGAAACAAAACCATGCTGAATTTTTCCAAACAACCTCTGGCATTTTGTAGAAAATGGTATTTGGCGTAGTCTCCGAGCAGTTTACGTCATACAGAAATGAGTTTTAGCTATATACATTGCATGACTGCATCTTACCCAGCACCAATCTCCTGCAGGTTCTCAGAGCCTGACCCGAGTCACACGCTGGAGGAGCGCGTGGTGCAATGGTACTTCTTTCAGCTGGACACCAACGGCAGCCATGACATCAGCAAAAAGGAGATGAAGCCCTTGAAACGTTACGTAAAGAAGAAGGCCAAGCCCAAGAAATGTCATCGCAAGTTCGCTGATTACTGCGACCTGAACAAGGACAAGGCCATTACTCTGCAGGAGCTGAAAGGATGCCTTGGCGTCAATAAAGAAGGTGAATGTTATGAAGATTAATTGTGATAATTAACAAATTGCTTTACAGAAAAATTCTGATATTATATCTACATTATGTATAGTACATAATATAAAATATGTTCAATATATAGTTTTCATGTAATAATTTGTAATGAATTATTATATATTATTAATTTTTATACTAATAAATGATAGTTGCCTACATTTTCATGATACCTATATATTACTATATATTATTTATTAAGAATTGTTAACAAAGCAGTGGAATGACCATTGTTAAAAGCGCTATATACATAAAATTGAATTAAATCAGTTTTGTGGAAAATTGTGCTGGCTGTAACACAAAATGACAGTTTTATATTAAAACTGAGGTTCTAATGTAATTGTTTCTTAAGTTACAGTTAATTCATGGCTAATAGCCTAATGCTGAACATATATTTAAAAAATGCTGCTGTATTACAAAGAAAAATATAATTGTTGCATAGTTAATCGCATAAAAATCGAAATCGTAATATGGACCTGCGCAATTATTTAACTGCAATTGCCTGTTGTTTTTTTTTATATATATACACATAATCTGGAATTTAGTGTCAATAATTAATAATTAAAGTAAATTAATCATTTGTCAAGTTTTATATAATTTTGAGATGATTAATTTTGGCAAACATCCTCTTTTTGAGATAATTTATAACACTACTTGCTGTTAGCCCGGATAAATACAGTATGTTTGAATGGAAAATTTGACATTGAATAGTTATCGCAGTTTAAACAACCAGATATCCAAATATCCACAGTTAAAACCACAAGTGCAATTATTTTGATCAAATTGTGCAGTCCTGATTAGTGATATGGTGACACTTTTTTTTTAGAAAGATGTTTTTATTTAATGTTCCTGGATGGGGTCTTCAAGGTAGAAGTTAGTTTTCTAGCATAGAAAACTTTTCTTTGTGCTTTTTAGTGTTTCTTTAGGCTGCAAGACAGAGAGAGAGAGAGAGAGAGAGAGCAAAAAAGAACCTGGAAGCAAAATACTGTTTTGAGCTGTAACATAAGTGATGAGTTATTAACTGCTTTCACTGGCTTTCCATTACACTGAATATAACTATAAATTCAATAAATAAATGAATAAATACATTTTAATACATTTTATTTGTCAAATACACAGCTATACACAGTTTGATATGCAGTGAAATGCTTATACGATGACCGCCCGTGACCTAAAAACAAACAAAACAATTGGAGTATTCAATTAGAGAAATAAAATATGAAATAAGAGAAAATTGTACCACTATAGAAATCTTTAACTGGAAAATTTACAGTATGTACAAGTTGGCTACTAAAAAATGGGATTGAAACAGAAGTGTGAGATGTTAAATGTTTAAGTTATACAGGATAAGTTGTTTATAAATAAATAGCTCTTTATAAGATAAATAAAACTTTTTTATCCATTATTATAACAGGACGTGCTGTAATAATGTTGAGAATAAGACAAAACATCTAATGGTTCTTGTGAACCAACATGCACCGTAAAATTCTTTTTTGCTATATACAGTAATGTTCATTAATTAGCCAAATTCCCAACTTTGTTAACTCGTGTCATAAATAATGTCGCATGAATAACAATACCTTAGTAATGTCGGCTTTACTGTGCAACAAATGGTGAAACTAACATGAAGTGACAAACGGAATATGAAAGCTTTCCAAGGTTTCCTGGATGCTCATGACACTAAATGTAGACACAGTGGCAGGTTTTTGTCCCACGCTGTTGGACATGGAGACTTACGGAAAAAAGACAGCTAGTTTTGCAAACTTTCCTCTTAAGCTTTACAGAATACTGTATGTGTGAGCTGTGGATTACGGTATGGAGGTAGATTTATGTTTCTTTCGTCTTTTTTTTCTTCTCCGTGCTTCTCACCCACTCACTCTTTCTATCTCTTTTTGCAGGTCCTACAACAAGCAGCAGCAGTCAGGGGACAAGGCAAGGAACTAATTTGTTCAGTAAGGCAACACTAATCGCTTTCACTAACATGTGCTTGAGTGGCTGCAGATGGCTGCAAATATAATTCATTAACATTGTGAATCACTAACACAGAACAGAATTTCAGCATGTTAGTGAAGGATGTAGTGATGCTGACAATTCAGTATAGTGTGTGTGTGTGTGTGTGTTGGCAGAGCTGAAAACACCAATTACTTTCATATTTAAATCTATCCGTGTCATAGCGAAGATGCTGCGTGTTTAGACTGTAGTGTTAATATTTAATGCTGAAGAAACATTACATTGGTGACGTGACAGTCAGCCATCCAGTTTACCTCAATGCTCCAGTCTATGAGCGGCAATGAGGTAGTGGAATTACAGGAGACGGGGTCATCGTGTCTGACTGGGAATAATTACGTCTTGCCCTTAGTTGACCCAATTGTGGACACCTGTCAGATGAGGATGCACCTGCTTGTCCATACAGCGCTCGATGTGAGGGTTAATCCAACTTATAACTTTACATCTACAGTATGTCTCTGCTGTCCCTCCACATTAATAATAAAAAAGAAATCACTGGCCATGGTATGAAATGTTCCAGAACTTGTATTGAGTTCAAACACATTTATGTCTGGAAACCACTTCTTTTTTATTTCTTCTCTATTTTACAGATATGAACTGACAGTCTATTTGGAGTGAATGTAATGTTTCCACTGTAATAAATCCCACATTGTAGGATATTATATCTAAAATAAGCAGCAGCAATCAGGACGGTGGTTTGTTCTTTCTGATCGTATTTTTGTCATGCTTTTTTTTTAATTTTTTTTTTATCTTTCTCAATATATTGTAAGGACATGATGAAACAGCAGAAACGCCTGGATCACATGTAGGAAAATGTGGATGCTCAAGACATCGCGATCCTCCAGCACACCGTGAGGAAATAGGATTGTTTTCTTCCTCCTACTGTAGAGTTCAGGCCTTTTTAGTATTTATAAGCATCTAGATTGATTTTTATTTACTCTACTCTATGAAAAGGCTACAATTCCAATTTGTCTCGTGTCACTTGTTATTTTAGAAAAACTACATCGATTCCATTTTATTCCTGCGAGCTGTAGATAAACATTTCATATTTCAGACCGTTCAGTACAATTTATGTTAGGAGCTACTGTGCTCTTTTCACAAGC
This sequence comes from Clariallabes teugelsi, assembly GCA_030014215.1. Lineage (NCBI taxonomy): Eukaryota > Metazoa > Chordata > Actinopteri > Siluriformes > Clariidae > Clariallabes > Clariallabes teugelsi. Next base: position 3,037,289 of record JAQMYG010000005.1, read on the forward strand.
TTCCCTCGTTCCCTGCGAGTGTGTTTTTCTCAGCCTGAGAAGCTCTATCATAGTTTGGTGGTTACTACGTGATGACAGCTCATCAGCCCGCTGCACTCGCTTCTCTTCTGTCTGGTGGGATCGTCTCGTTATTAGGAGTGTTGTGTCTGTTTACCCTGGACTGCGGGCTGTGTCGGGTCCAGCGAGGCCTGAGCTCATGTGTTTACTCTGGCGCTACCTGCTTCGCACTGAAAAACAGTGGCTGAGAAGGGGCATAACGTCAGGCACGCCAGCGTGTGGCCAGGGCTGCCAGGATAAACATCAGGTTCATTTGGACAGCCAAAAGGGGTTTCTTTTGCCCCCAGTCCATTGGTTTGCTTTAGATCCCTGTAGACATACATGCCTTCCCCAGCACGCAGTCAGGCACTGATAAATTGGTGCAAATGTCTTCCAACAGACAGTTTTATGTCAGTTCACTGGAACACACTGAATTGAAAATTGATGAGCATACTCAAGGTTTGGGACACACTACTGCCAAAATATCTCAGACACGACGAGAGTGTGTGCCCATTTTCTTGAATTTGGCAGCAGTTAAGGCTAAAATGAACTTTTTTTTTTTTTACTTTTTCTGTCTCTGAACTGTAAAGATGTTGGCTTAAAGCAGTGCACTGTATCTTCAGTAGCATCACCGATCCTGCAGTGAGTAGCAGCTGACTTTACACCTTCAGATCTCTCACTCAATGTATTATGTTGATTTGTGAAATCATTAGATGGCATTTTTCTTGGCTCTGTCTTCTTATAGTGTCAGATTGAACAGATGGGGCATTATTTAAAGCAGGCATGGTTTATAATTGTCTAAAGATAAAAATAAAAAAAAAACCTTCAAGGTTAAAGAGTTTTAATATATTGGCTAATCAAAGATTGTACTTGTAATAAAGTTCTGTCAAAGGGCCATATTCAGAGAAGTGAGTAGTGTGATGTGGGGTCAAATAAGAAGCAGTATGAAGTCCAGCAGCACCGTCTGACAGTTTTATGTAACCGCAAGACGCTCAACTAAAAAAAAGAAATAAAAAACCGTGTTCAGACTGCCTAAACACACACGGGTCCATAAATTTTGGAACAAAGATTTTTGGCGTATGGCCTCTGTACACCACCACACTGAATTTCAAATACTCAAGATGGGAGCAAAGTCAAGACTTTCAGATTGAAGTCAAGGCTTTCACAAAGTGTGGCCTTAATCAATCAGGAATTACAGCCTTTTTTTTTTTTCCATACACACACATTTCATCCAAGTATTAAAGGCAATCCTTATGTTTGTAATTATGTTCGTTTGTTCCATTATTTTTGAGCCCCCCCAAAATAGTTGTGGTGGTATGAATGACGGCATTAATTCCTGAATGGTTAATCAAAGAGACATTAATGAACTGTATCAATAAGATTGTCTGTCAAATTCATAGATACTTTATTTTAAACTAGCATCATAATTGGAAACTATTTTATAAATAGTATAAATAATAAGTAATTATTATTATAAATAAATGACACACTAAATGATCCGTTACCAAAGCAAATGAATGCCCTTGTATGTTGAATGTTGGACAAGTTTTCCTTGCAGGAGACAGCACCAAATTAACAGAAATATTGCCATTAATTAAATAAAATAAATCACATCAGCAAATTAGGGTTTTTTAATAGACTCATGTTATGATTTCATGACCTCAGTGTACTTTAGTAGCTCATGACTATTAATATTTGTGCATAATTAACTGTCATTTTGTGATGCAATGGGGGAAAAAACATTGTGGCCCAAAACTCAGTACAGTAGACTTTTTTACCCCCCTGCCTAAGCATTATATTTTCTTCTACTGTACTCCTTGTTCATCACCGTACTGCGCTTAAATGTCAATCAGTGTTAAGCCAATTTTAGCACAAATCCCAGTTTGACTTTGTATGTATAAAACTGCCTCCTACTTATAGATTATATGCTCATTTTATGCCCACAACTTAGTTCGAGTGATATTTAATTGCACACTCATAAGCATGTTTTTAAAAATGTACGGCGCCATCTGTTGAATTTTGGAACGAACTAAAATTGTGTGTTACCGTGAAGTGTGCGGTATGAAGGTGTGAGATCGCATTTAGTAAGTAGATTTAATTGCACACTCATACTGGCGTATTTAAAAAAAAAAAAAAAAAAAAAGTACAGCGCCATCTGTTGAATTTTTAGATTTTTCAAGGTAGATATATATTTTTTTATAACACAACACGCCAACTTTACAGTTTTATTATATGTATAGATTGTATGTGTAAAATCAACCCTGTGTGTAAGCTGACTCTGAATAAAAGGAACTTTCTCCGGGGTAATTATTGAGTAACTGTCAGTCTTAAGTCACTGATATCAAATTTTTTTGTTGCTGGCAAACTTTAGAATGATTTTAAGAGTGTTTCACATCATGACCTCTATTTATCAAACATCTAACATTCCTTCTTTATCACAGAGGAAAGCCAGAGCTCTGAACACACTAATTGTTACCCTGCAGAGGGACAGTTTAACTTTTATGTCTTCGCTGAAAATTAGGAGGCCTATTAAACCCGGGCGGCCGATTCTTCCACGGCTTTTGTTTCGGGAGTTACTCTTCTCCCTCTCTCTCTCTCTTTCTCTCTCTCTCTCTCTCTCTAAAACACACCTGTTCTGCGCATTTCGTTACACATTCTTCTGTACGATTGTTAGTTAGATGTTTTCGACCAGGTTTCTCAGAGAGTGATCGTAATTAAAGATGTTAGTGACTTTCAGATGCTGTAACATCAGCAGAGTGAGTAATACTGAAACCAGAAGGCAAATGTGCTCTTGATAGTTATGTTTATTAGACTAGAAAGTGTGTGGCAGCCCTGCCAGGATAAACATTAGGTTCATCTGGACAGCACAGTCAGGGCTTGTGTTGAATATTCTACTTGAAATTGCTGCAGGATCCAGAGTGCGTTTTTCTCCTTTACTGTTATTAGTGCTGTATTACTTGCTAGCGACAGGTTAAGCAGGTTAACCTGGTCTCATTAAAGAGCAGTTTTGCTGATTGGATAGTTTATAACTTAGGTAAGTTATTTGCATACATTTTAGGTTGCCCCAAAACCTTCAGGAAATTTTTATAGTTTATTGGTTACTAGGGAAAAAAACATTTACATTGGCAAATTATTGCATATTAAGTTCTGTTTAGCCAAAAAGTAAAATATATATATATATATATTTCAATTTCAGACGGTCATATCAGACTGCAATATTTTGTAAAAGCAGGAGTTTTATGTCTATTTTTATATGAAATACAAGACATTGAGTATACAGTATATTTGTATGTGGAAATTCTTTACACCATAACCATCTCGTAAAAGATTGCTGATATTTATCTCGTTTGATGTCTTGTACTGTATATTTCAAGACCATTGGATTATTATAAGCAGCACGGATCGGTTAGCCCTGTTGCCTCGCACCTCCAGGGTCTGGGTTCGGTTCCCGCCTCGGGTCTGTGTGTGGAGTTTGCATGCGTGTTGGGTTTTCTCTGTGTACTCCGGTTTCCTCCCACAGTCCAAAAACATGCATATTAGGCTAATTGGCGTTCCCAAATTGACAGTAGTGTGTGAATAAGCATGTGAGTGTGTGTATCTGGGATAGGATCCAGGCCCCCTACCCCCCCCCCCCACCCCCGCGACCCTGTTTACAGGATAAAAAGGTACTGACGAGGACGATTAATTATTATAGGGTTTGTATTGACATCGACTGGCTAAAACATTAGGACTCTTTATTAACGGAATACTGATGGACATCGAATAGACCTAATGTGAAATTATTAGGAAATCAGTTTTTCAAAAACGTTTCTTTTCAAGAATCATCTTAATCTATGACTTTACTAATTTTCCCAAACTTAACAGTTTTCATACAAATTGCCTGATGTGAGATCATGTGTGGAATAGCAGAGTCCTGAGTGCTGGTGATTCAGTAAACTGTGTGTAAGTTGTTTTGCACCGGGCCACAGTGTGCATGGCTCTAATCACAGATCAGCACTCAGGTGAGGCTGTTCGAAGGCAGAGCGGATCCGGTTTCTCCGCTTTATCAGATGATCGTGTCCGGGGAACAGCTTTGTGTCCTTAATGGCGCGGCTATTTCACCACTTTCCCCCGCTGAATGAGGAGAGGCCAAAGTGAACTGCTTCTCTGGAGCCTCTTAATTGCCATATGGGACTGAAGCTATAGAGGAGACTGAGTGCGCAGACACTCAGATCTTACAAGGTCCTCAGAACTGGTGGACAAATGAGAACTCTCGAATTCTCTCCAAAAAAGGCTCCTAAAGGCCATCACACTAAATAATGGACATAAAAGTCAAGTTATCTTGTGAGCACTCGAATATATAGCTGTGCTTGATAGTACTGTCTGTCGTGGTCCACATACACGAGCATCTACTTTTCAGCGAGTATAGTGTAAGCAGTAAATCCGCCGGGTGTAATAAAACAAGAAACATACCGGTATTTGACTTGGAGCACACCTGCGTCACCCCGCTCCTCCCCCCAAAGGAACCTGCTGTTAACCTTTCATTCTTCAACACACACACACACACACACACACACACACACACACGCAGCCATGTGATCAGTCCTCCAGGCCAAAAAAAACCCCCCTCTACTACACTTGCCCTTCCCCCATGGACTATGAAGCTTGACTGGAACGCTCCCACTCCTGTCTTCAGATGCCACCTGTAAGCAATCTGGTCTCCTTACCCCAGTCGAAGCCCTTTATTTCCTCAACTCGCCGGCTTTACTATGATTAATGGACCCAAAAGCAGTCCCATACCCCATGCCGCTGATATACTCATACTCTGCAGAAATAAAGTGAATATGAATAATGTGATTATGTAATAATTTGCACAATTAAGTTTGTAGGAAACATTTTATAGAAAAGAATATTTTAGTCAGGGTGAGTCACTGTGTTAGAATTTTTCATCTCTGCAAGATCAAACATTCCTTTATAATGATTTGTACGCAATCAAATAATTTGTATTATTTTAGACTTCAGATAAAGCTAATTATTATATAATTTTAAATGAATGTAATCCGGTTTGTTTTATTGTCGTTTGTGAAACAGTAATGGAAGGTATTTACAGAAATAAAATCACACACACACACACACACACACATATATGCGCTGTTATATATAATAAAAAAAAAAGTTAAATAATTGTAGTAATTTAATCACTCTAATATTAGACATAATTACACCTTCAATAATAACCATTAGATAATTTTTCAGAAATAAGTGAAGGAGAATTAAGGCCTGGAATGAACAAAACACTTGGGGGGGGTTTGAGAATAATCAACGACGCGTGACGATCATTTTCCCATAATAACATGTTAAAAACTTTATTATTCCTTTTACATTACTGCAGTTTACCTACAACCACAATTATTTGCTGTTTAAGGAACATTTTTGTCCATTTATAGTTACAACTAATGAGTTTAATGTTTCAATAATAATAAAACCTAGCTTTTTTTTTTTCCTTCTAATATTATGATATATTCTGGCCAGATAAATGATACAGATGTTTGCACTGTATAAGCAGCCTTGCAGGGTCAGCAGTTAGAACTGAGGCCAGAGATATAGTGAGTGAGAAAGAGAGAAAAAAGGGATGAGCACAGAAAGGTAGAGGCTGAGGAAGAGTTACGGCCTGATCACAGCAGAGAGATCGGTTTCCCACATGACTTCCGAAAGGGAGAGAACTCTATCTCATCCTCCCGTGCTCAGATACACACACACACACACACACACACACACACACACTTAGACACACATCCACACGCTATATGCATGTCATACATTCTTTGAGAATCCTGTGCACCTTAGCAGCTGCCATCAATCATCTCATCCTTTATGTGCGGAAGAGCTGGGATTTAAGTCGTCTTGTGGTGTACATCTCATCATATCATCCTCTGCCTGTTTGTCATTTCCAGACAAGATATTTGTGTGTGTGTGTGTGTGTGTGCTCTTCCAAGGTGGGATTAGCCGAGCTGTCATGCGAGGCACTGAAGTGAACACTGACTCCCATTTCTTATCCTGTTTCTTCCCAGTAGGCCGTCTAGTGTGAGGACAGAAGCTTCCAGAAGATGAGCCAAGAATAGAGAGAAGACAAGCTGACGACTTGAACAGAAAGAGAGAGAAAAAAAAAGAAGAAGAGGTTCCTAAAGAGAGAAAAAAATTAATTGCTGAAATGATAATGTTGGAGCCAAAATATTTGCACTTTTCTTCTCCTATCGGTAGACATTTGCTCTGTCTCTGATTTTTTTGTTGTAAACATTTTATGACTCTGATGTAAGTGCACAAAGCATCGCATAAGAACATTGTATGGCACTCGGACACGTGGCTGACTACCTGCTTCGACACGTTATAAGTGTGTTCAATAATACTAAACTCACAGCGAGGTCTAGTCAGTATTATACACCAGATTTTAATCACAAACCTTCCATGTAGTCTTCTGACGTAGCGGTCATAGTTGCACATAACCAGTTTGTTTATATAAGATCACGTCTTTTATTTTTTTATTGTATGTCCGGCAAGGGCGAGAAAAAAATATATAAAAACATGGTTTGCCAGCACAACACGATTTTCATGTTTAACAAACAGTCATGGATAATAAAATAATAATAATAATAATAATAAATTATAATAAAATAAAAAAATTAATGCTTTGCCTTCGTAATAACTTCATAACACATGTATAAGATTAGAATAACATTTCTGTAATAATCCATTGTAACCCAAGAACAATTTGTCAGTATTGCAATGCACAACTTTTTTTTTTATACATAAAAGGAAATAATATAATAATTTGCCTGTTAAGATCCTTCACATAACAGCTCCCTTTTAACCCTTTTAAAAACAATCACCGTCTGTAATAAAATGTCTCCTCTATGATCAACTCACCATTTACTGTGACAACGACACGAAGTTTCATTTCCTGAGATGCAAAACACAGCCGTATGTTCATATTATGTAAGGAAATTATTTATAGAGATTTATATAATATATCGGCAGCATGTGAGAATATAAAGTGAGAACTATACTGACTTTAGCTGTCATTTCTCATCAGCCTGCAGGATCACACCTTTTTTTTTTTTTTTTACATCACATTGTGAGAGGTGAACCGTAACAACTTTTTTTTTTTCCATTTTCATTTAGACGTGTACAATCTGTGCTCTCAGGATATTTTACCTGATTTAACCGTTCTGATTCACGACACACGGGAAAATTTTAGAACTTTTGTCTTATATTACATAATGCATTTGTCACATGTGCCACATATCAATATTATTATTATTATTATTATTATTATTATTAATCCGTGCTTATAGATGTGTTATGAAGTCCTTTAAGATAAAGATTTAGAAAGAAGAAGATGAGAAAATATCCCAGAGGTATAGAGAAAACCATTTAATGTGATCTTTCAGGTCGAGGAAAGATGGTGTGTGTGTGTGTATGTGTGTGTGTGTGTGTGTGTGAGAGAGAGAGAGAGGTGTGTGTTTGGATGCGTGTATGTGGAGATGTCCTTGGATGTGATTGCTTTGGCTTGTGAAAGGAAAAAATGAACCAGTGAAGTTGTAAATATGTATCATATGTGCTTTTTGGTCTTTTCAGTCATGCCACGGTCTTTCTAAACAGTTTTTTTGCCATCATTTAGAACCTCTTGTAATTAAAGTGTTTTGCTCTCAGCCTGAGTTTGTTTGAAAGTCTGTTCATTCCACTTAAATGGCTGTGTGTTAATAAATACACTTTTCATCATTCACTCCTCTGTTTATTTAAAAGTTTTGAAATTTGCCATCATTAGTCATCTTTACTCAGTCGCCTGATGTTTAGAGAGGCTGCCACTGTGAATAACTGCTATATCTATGTAAATTAACACAATCTCAAGTATTGTTATGACGTTATTTAATATTGCATCAAACGACACATGGTCTTAGGTTCTATTTGCAATAGCAGTGAGGGTTATTACCCCAGATACTGCCTTTACTACTAATTGTTAAAATTTTTTTCTAAATGCTAAAAATGTTCTTTAGAAAAGTAAAAACAAAAAATAATAATTAAAAAGGTCCCATATTTGATTATTTGATTATTTGATTATTTTCTTAACAAATTAACACAGGTCTCATTGTTCCCCCAAAGTGTGTCTGTTGAAATAATGCTCAGATAATGCATTTTTCATTCCTCCTCCAAATGCGGCGTATCAGTGCTGAGCCGTTGCCAGCAGCCGACACCAAAGCTAAACAACAAGTCAGGGCAGAGTGTCTTCTTATACTGTATAAAAACCAGCATTAACATTTAAAAACAAAACATTAAGCCCAAAATTGTGTAGGTTCCCCTTGTGCCACTGGGGAAGCTCTGGCCCATTTTGTGCTGCATTGACTTTTATGTCATCCAGGATCAGACCGGACGATATGGCTTTTGGTCCCCACAGGCATAAATGAGCCTTGGCTGCCCATGATCCTGTATAATGGTATATAATTGATAAGCAGTGTTATTCAAATTACTTGGTGGGGTGTTAGTGATGTGGCTGATCGGTGTATGAGGTCAATTAGAGAAAATCTACTGTAATTGTCTTGGTTAAACCCTGACTAATGCAAAAATGGAAAAGAACTAAAATCAAGGCATGCTGGAGACTTATCAGAATTTCTAACAGTAACAAAATTTTTTTTTAATTGAGGCAGATAGTGAAGAAAGCAGACTCGATGTACTTTTTAGTCTAAACATACACTACCGTTCAAAAGTTTTAGAACACTTGCAAATTTCTTTGTTTTTGTTTAGTGATTTATTTTCTACA
>JAQMYG010000005.1:3046218-3057650 GCA_030014215.1 Clariallabes teugelsi
TTCAAAGGAGATTAATGCATTTTTTGGACGCCTTCAGCATTCCTTTACAATGTAGAAAGAAATAAAAATCAGGAACGTTCATGGAGTTAGAAAGTGTTCTAAAACTTTTGAACGGTAGTGTATTTCATTCCAAGTTCTGAAAAAATTGGATGCTTGCGTCAGAAAGGGAATCCGGTATAAAACCTGTGCCAAGTTGTTTGCGGACCCGATGGTTCGCTGTTGCGACACCTCGACGAGAGCAGCCGAGAGACTAAAAACAACCTAAACGTATAGTTGAAGCCAATTCTCTAGTCAACTTTGTGATGCACATTGTTTAAGTCTATGCTAGAGAAAGTTTCTTATGCTGCAGAGGAAGCTCATCACTTCGTACACAGCGTAACGGGTGCCTACGTCTGCCCTCTCTCAAAGGCATTCCTTCCACAGTTATTTTTGTTTCAGCGTTGCTTTTATTATCGTCAGGGTCACTGTGGATCTGGAGCCTATTCCAGGAACACTAAATCTGATACGAGGATACACTGTCCATGTTAGTTAAATAAAAAAGTAAATCATTTCACTGTGTGTAGCGAATTACGTTCTGACCAGCACAGTGTGACAGATCCACAGGTTGCACATCGTTATCCAATCTGAATGAGCAGCGCAGTCCAGCTGCATGGGGCTGATCCACACTCATTCCTGGGTGCCAGTGAAGCTTGACATTACATCCTACATCTAAAGAAGGTTCATCATTGAGATGTAAGGAGCTACAGGAGCTTCCATGCTGTGCGCTCTCGGTTCCAGGAGCAACAAGAGACTGCATTTGAAGCTGTTTATGAACTAAACATGTTTTTTTTTTTTTTTTTTTGTGTAGTATGCTAAGCAGATTTTCTATTTGGGACATTAATTCCACTTATGGTTTTAAAACATTAAATCATAAGCATTAAATATTGTATTAAAGCATTAAACACTGTTAAACAATTTGCAGCCTCTATGACTTTTAACTGAAGTGTGATTAGACACATTACAATTTTTCTTATAAGAAGTTGACAGCAATAATATATAGTGGCAAGAAAAAGTATGTAAACCTTTTAGAATTTCATGTTTGTTTGTTTGTTTGTTTGCATTAATTTGTCATTAAATGTGATCCGATCTTCATCTAAGTCAAGAGACTGGTGAAAGTCTTTGAAATCACTTTAATCAGCTTTTTGTAAATCAACAATTCTTGATCAAAGATCCTCTGAAAGCTTTTTTTGATGACTCGTGGCTCACATAAGTGTATTCTTCTTGTGCGGAGCAAACTTAAAAAGTTTGAGTGGCTTTTAATCAGTCCAAACTCATTTTCTTAACAAGACTCCGAGTATGCTAACAACTTACTCCATTTATCTCTTTTCAGGTCATTAACTCTAGGATTCACATACGACTAGCACTCCACTAGCACTACGAGGTTTTGTTTTTATGGTTGTTCTTAATAAAGACATGAAAGATCACAATTGTTTGTGTTATTTTAGGCACATTATATTTGTCAGTTCTCTATTCTAACTTAGATGAAGATCAGATCACATTTTATGACAAATTAATGCAGAAAAAACATGAAATTCCAAAAGGTTCATATACTTTTTCCTTAACTTAACTTAACTTTCCTGAATAAAAGATCTTAATTGTGATGCAATTCATATTACAAATATAAGTAATTAAAATGAAAAACACTAGGCTTATACTAATAAGACAATTTTTTAAAATATATTTCTTCAAAGTAATTTTTAGTGTTTAGGGAATGTCCTGATACCAGATGTGTTTAAATGCAAAGATGGCAGTTTAATTAAGAGACTGAGAAACTAAAATCACCTTATAAATGCAAGCTTTCACAAAGGTCAATTTGAATTTAAATTTTAATCTGCATTCAAAAAAAAATCACATATATTATAATGTTGTAACATGAATCATTTTAAACCACACACAAAAGAGGTTTGTGCCTCTATCTGAACACCAGGTTGAATCTGTGAATCAGGACATCTGCTTAATTAAGTCAAGGCAAGTTTAATGACCAGCTTAGGTTTGAAATGCCATGTGGTAATGTACTAAGCATTTGGCCAAAGCCTCAGATGAGGTTTTTAGTAAAGCCCACACCTCTTTTCACAGCTGCCCTCCATTTTCTGTGACCCCCACCTGCAGGAGTCGGTGTGCGTGCCCCCTGAAGTGCTTCCAGACTATAGCTGAGCGGCCATAGTCTTCCAGCTGTTTCAAATCGCTTGACTCAATAAGCATGGCTGCAATCACAGCTAATCAAACTATCATAGATTACTTTGCAGGAAGGGCTTTCATAAATCTAAAAAACAAACAAACAACAACAAAAAAAAAGATTTGCAATTTATTCTTAGTAAACCGGCTTCCTAATAGAACCTTATGAACTGCACTAAAGAGATCAGTTAGAAACACTTTCATTTATCAAGAATTTGCCCTGGTGCAATAAACGTCAGAAAAAAATAATTTAGAAATGGAAGTCAGAATATACAGTATAAATGGTATAAATGTAAGGGTTTTTGATCTTGCAGATTTAAGTTATAAATTAGCACAGGAAGTTCCCTTAACTCTAAACAAACCCCTAAAAAGTGTTCTTTAAGTTTTTTTTTTGTTTTTTTTTATGAATTTAAGGGGTTGTTCAAGCCAAACTGGAACTCAATCAATCAGATCCCATTATTCCTTGTTATACTAATGCACTTATCCCAGTGTTTCACTAGTGCTTGGACACCACCAAGGAAGAAAGTTTTCCTCAGTATGCCAGAACCATAATCGGACTGCCAGATTGATTCATGTCTGAAACACCGGCCTCCCAGGAACTCCTTTAATGACCCAAACATGTGGAAATGGGGTGGAGTGAGGTCGGGACTGTACGGGGGATGTGACAATAACTTCCAGCCCAGTTCCTGTAATGTGCAAGTGGTGTTGGTGAATGATTGTGTGTACAGTTCAACCAGACAGATGTGTCTCTTCTTTGTCGTAAACTGGTGACCAGTTATTCATTGATTTTCAAGGATCAGACGTTCCACTCGCTGAATGTTCACGGGAACGACTGCAGTGCGCCACCTCAGTCGGGATCGTCATTCATTGACATACACCTTTCTTTAAAATGCTTGCACTGTTCAAATATTTTACTGTGGCTAAGAGTCTCAGCACCGTACTGTGCTTGAAGTCTTCTGTAAGTATCAATCACATTTACATCTTCATTCACCAGAAATTTCATCACAAGTCCCAGTTTGGCTTGAATGCCTCTTTGTAATTTTTAGCTTATTGGAACAGCTAATGCCCCAAACCTGATCAAGCCCAGATAGAATGTGACGGTTGTGTCAGAAAGGGCATCTGACATAAAACCTGTGTCAAGTCATTCATGAATTGGATGGTCCAACCCGTTTGATTTTACAACAGAACTGGAGGAGTCACCCATGTGTAAGACTTGTGAGGATGAGTGTGTTAGGTGTGTTAGAGTGTGTTGAGGGTGTTAGACTGGCAGAAGGAGATGGGTGGGTGGAGAGATGAAAAAAAGCTTACAAGCAGCTGCACTACATCTGTCTTACACTGACACATGTGGCATTTGTGAAGTTCAAAAGAAGTTTTATAATGATGCAGCTGTTTAAAGATGTGAGAGTGTACGTGAATGTGTGTGCGTGCATGTGTAAATGCAAAGGTGTAAAGGTCTTTTTTTCTTCTTCTTCACTCCTGAGCTGATTTATTTAAATAAATTAGTCCAGGTTTAAAAAAAGAAAATTCACTATTTTAACACAGAAAAAATTGGAGTTGGAGCATAAATATCTAGATTTAAAACACTAGTTGTACTGTAGTACAGTGTGTAGTAAATATTCTTCTCCTTTCTCCAGCTTTCTCTCAAACATGTGAAACAAAGATGTTACATAAGCAGCTCTGGCTGTGTGCAACCACTGATCCACTGATCCTGATAGATATTTCAAAGGCCATTAGAGCTTATTAAAGGCAGTCAGTTGTAGGATCGCATGGTTAATAGTTACAATGAGGGTCTGAATGGGTCAGGAAGTGTGTGTGTGTGTGTGTGTGGGTGGGGGGGGGGGGGTGGTATTTGGTGGGAAGTGTTTTTAAAATCACAGTATTTACTGTGAGCCATTTGTGCCTGATGCCCTGCGTGACTCTCTGGAGCAGCACCTGCTCTCCGTGCCCAGAGGTCACCAGTCAGGAGGTCATTGCCTTGGGTCGAAGGTCATTTCACAGAAACTCAGCAATGATTGAGAATACAGATGGCCTAATCAGGTCAGGTGTCTGTCTTTCTTCTAGCTCTAGTCTTTCTTTTTTTGATGGTTTGTACACACGTGTCTTTACAACGAGAGCGGATTCTTTGATTTTCACACTGATTAAGAACATCATTCAGGAAACTAAAAAAGGAACCGAGGCATGTTTAAAGTGTGAGATCTTGTGCAGCTTAAAATTCGATCTCGCACCATCTGTTTTCCATTACAATTTGGATTAGCCCTGATTAGGTTTCAATTCCAGAACTGCCAGTGATAAAAGCCTGGAAAAGATTCAGTTTTTTTTGCATTTCTTATCGCTTATTTCAAAAAGAAAAAAGAAAAGAAAAGAAAAAACTGGCTGAAACCCAGGGTTTGGGATCGGGCCAAAGTTTCTTGTACTCTTTTATTTTTTAAGACTTTACAACACTCTTAGTCTGGATGTGCTCCCATTGCTGATACATAATAATCTTTAAAGACATTTTAATAACTAGTTTACAGATTTAATCTATAAATAAATTTTAAAAAATCACTTTTTGTGTGTGTTGTTTGCATATGTAGTGGGAAGTTTAATTTTTAAAAAAAGTTTTGAGAAAAATCTTCTGAAAGGTTATGTATAAAAGGGAGCCCCCTGGTGGTGCTAAGACAAAGAAGTTAATTATTTTTATTAATAATTTTTTTTTAAGCCAGATGCTTTCCAAATGCATGAGAAATATATATAGTGAATATATATATATGTGAATTTAATTTGCCACCATCAGTTCAGAAATGTGAACCATAGACCATGCTTGTTGTAGGTGAGGCCTCGCTGCTCTGCGAGATAGAGATCATATGTTATGACTCATTTGTGTGATGAAGTCATGTGCGGGGGATGCGGGAGGGATTACCTGGAACTCTGAGGGCATGTTCAGGGCACTTCAGTTTTATAGTATTTCACTCAGCTTTTACGGCTGTGGTTTTTTTTTTTTTTTTTTTTTGCCCACATGTGATGTGGTATCGGTGTAGGAATGCATCCTCACTCGGATTCATTACCCATGCACATTTCATCTCCACTTTTATACTGGACTTGCATGAGAACCGTGAGTGCCATGAGTAAGTGTGATTGAAAATCCTCACATATTGTTTTTTAAGTAATGCACTCCCGAAATGCTTGCTTACTGCTGAGGTCAAGATGAAGGTCTGACTCAGCACACAGTGTGGTGATGCCTTTAATCTTAAAACAACTATTTATTTTAAAAAAATAAAAAATTAAACAATAACCATTGACACTCAAATGTGCACTGCTGAGACTTTATTTTTTAGGTTCTGGGTTATATTAGCTTGTTTATTCAGTAGGTGCAGTTTATTCATATTAAATTAAATTAAATGTCATTGATTGAAGTTTTTTTATTGAAGTAAAGAAATAGGAACAAATGTTTTACTGCGACATTCGGCAAATTGCAGAAAGATCCAATTTAAAACTTGGTTGTTTATGTAACAACCTCAGCAGCGACCTCATTTCCCCTTTCGTCTGTTCCAACCACACAGCATTCACCATCATCAGTAAACTAATCACCGGCCTGATCATCTGTCAACATCTGCACCTGTTTCTCACTGAGCTTTGCAGTGTTTTACAAACTTTTCCTTATGAAAAGTCCATAATTCTATATTTTCTATATTGTACAGCCCGGTTTTTCTTATTTTTCTTATATATTTTTCTTATTTTTTCATATATTGTATATTTTGTATTGTACAAATATTTTATTCTTTCGTGGTTAAATTTACTTCTATTTTCTTTTTCATGTTTATTTCCTAATAATAGTCTTTTATTTTAAGGTCAAGGGCGGTCGTCTAAGCATTTCACTGCATATTGTACTGTGTATGACTGTATATGTGAGAAATAAAATTTGAATTTGAAGTTGTTTTCTCTCTCATATGGATGCTTTAAATTATTTAGTAACATTTGACACCGGCAGTAGGGCATTGACTGTAAGAACAAGAGATCTAAATCTAAAACAACACTTTGTTATTACATTACCACCACAACAATATACCTTTATTTTGGAAAAAAAAAAGAAAGAAAGAAAGAAAGAAAAAAAAATTATGAAAATCAAATGACTCTTTTTAGATACTGAGTGATTTTAGAAACATTTCTGCTGATAAAACAAACTTTTTTTAATTTTTTGTGAAAATATCATTATTAAGGCCATTAAAGGATACCACAATGATAAAGAATGATTGTAGTGAGATTTTAAATGTGTTAGTCATTTAACATTTTAAGAGAGGTTTTTTTTAGCACAATGCATTTATTAATGCGTAATCATAATACTTGGCAATTTATAGTTATTTTTAATGTGATTGTGAAATGTGTGCACAATCAGTCAGTGCCTGTTATTCTGTTATTACATTAAAGCAGCTATAAAATGAATGAATGAATAAATGAAGAAAGTTCATCTGTCTCCCAGGATCCTAAAAAGCCGCTATTGTTGCACCACTAAGGACATCCTGACCGACTCTATCACAGTCTCCATGGTGTCTGGAAGGAAAGTCATGGGTGGTGAAAACTGAACGATACATCATTGTCACCCAATTACCAGCCATTTAACATCTTCACCACAGCAGATGTCTGCGCATGTAGCATCATCATTAAGGTCTGTTGATGATCCGAGTGACAAACTATTTGGCCTCCTTCCATCCAGGAGGAGATGCAGGAACCTTTGAGTCAGAGTCTTCACACAACAATTATCTTGGTACATTGTCAGACTACAACTCTATTATTCATAGTATGTATGTATCCTAGATTATTATAATATATTTTATATTATATGTATACTATCTGTATATACAGGGGTGGCCAAAAGTATTGACAACACATGCCATGTATTATAGTCCTCTAGTGATTTCAATAATTAGTTCGAGTCTAACTGGCTGAAGAATTGTGCTAAGTAGCACAATTAATGGTTTAATTAATGGATGGAACAAATATGTTACAGGACTTTAACTTTATGAAGCCAGGGTGTAAGGCAGGGGTTGCTCAGTAGTCAAGGCGTTAGTGTACTGATCAGAAGGTTTCCGGTTCAAATCCCAGCTCCACCAAGTTGCCAATGTTGCACATGAGCGAGGCTCTTAACCCTCAACTGCTCAGATGCATAAAGGATGCATGATGGATTAGGGTGTCTGTCAAATGCCATAAAAATGGCTAAAACTAGGGAATTGTAAATTTTTGTGGCAAATTTCTGTACAACGATGTACAGGAAGCAATCATGCAGGATTGAGTGAGTGACACCAGAGTACTGCAGACATCTTTTTGACTCTACTGTATGCCCAGCCCGATCCAGCAGAGTAATAAGACAAATAAATTATTTCATACTAAATTAGGTTGTATAGCATATTTATTGCATACAATAACAAACTAACAAACTAACATATTATGTTGATTGTGGTTATTTTAAAAACTTTAAATGTCATTAAAACATTGAATTTCACTTTTGTGGATTTTTTTGGAGGAGACCTTAGTAGTTACTATCTATCCATCCATCCATCTAAAAACCTCTGTAGTCCAACCAGGGAATGAGGACATTGTATTTATTCCCATTTTTAGTACTGTGGTGCGCTAATTAGTCTAATCTGAATGTCTTTGTACTGTGGGAGGAAACCCACCAAGCATAGGGAGAACATGCAAACTCCACGCACGCAAACCCTGAGGTGGGAATCGATCCCGGACTCTGGAGGTGCCAAGCCACTGTCTTAACCACTAAGCCACCGTGCCACCTAGTATTTACTATAGAAACTATAAAAGATGATATGCATAACCCTTATCTCATTACGGTGGCACCTGTAATGAGGGGTGGAATATATTAGGCAGCAAGTGAATAGTCAGAGGGCGGCATGGTGGTGTAGTGGTTAGCACTGTCGTCTTGCACCTCCAGGGTCCGGGTTTGATTCCCAGCCAGACTCGATTCCCATCTCTGTGTGCATGGAGTTTGCATGTTCTCCCCATGTTTGGTGGGTTTCCTCCCACAGTCCAAAGATATGCAGGTTATGCTAATTGGCGTTCCCAAATTTCCCATAGTGTGTGTGCCCTGCAATGGATTGGCACCCTGTCCAGGTCATCTTGTGCCCTAAGCCTCCTGGGATAGGCTCCAGGTCCCCGTGACCCTGAATACAGGATAAAGCGGTATAGAAGATGAGTGAGTGAATAGTCAGTCCTTTAAAGTTGATTTATTGAAAGCAGGTAAAATAGGCAAGTGTAAGGCTCTGAGCAATTTTGAAAATGGACAAATTGTGATGGCGTTTTGGAGTCAGAGCATCTCGAAAACCAGCAGTGTTCCCAGTATGCAATGGTTAGTTCCGACCAAAATTGGTCCAAGAAAGGACAACTAGTAAACCAGGAAACAGGTTGAAAGGAACACCAGACTCACTGATGAAAAAGTTAATGCTGGCTATAATAAAAAGGTGTCAGAACACACAGTGTACTGGGAAACCTTCAATTCTGCTGTTGACAAAAACATGACAAAAGTTCATGTGTTGACCTTCAAATTGCCCAGACCTCAGTCCAATCAGGTCTCAGTGGGATGTGCCTGATAAACATGTCTGATCCATAGAGGCCGTATTGTGCAACTTAAGGACTTAAAATATCTGGTGCTGTCTGTTGTAGTCCATGCATCACCAGGTCAGGGCTGTTTTGGTGGCACAAGAAAGACGCTGAATGAAGTTGAAATACAATTTATGAACAAGAGTGCAGAATTAAAGTTGGAGCAATTATTATTGATTAATCTAGCTATTCAGTAGATAACAGAAATATAACAGGAATATGACAGGATGATGAGAGAGAGAGAGAGAGAGAGAGAGAGAGAGAGAGAGAAAATTTTGTGTAGACCTGGAATGTCTGTCTCTGCCATTCTTTCAGACCCAACTCAAAATTCATCATATTGGTGTGACTTCATCAGGGATCACATGGGAGCCTGGGTATGGAAAAGTGTCTGCAAGCTCACTAAGAGAGCGATATCAGTGAGATGGGAGTGAAGCAAGGGGGATATAGAGGTGGGGTGCAAATGAAGGACCTGGAACCACTGGTGTATGTGAACAAGTGTTAATCCCTGGATGAAGTGTATACACACTCAAGAGGTGCCAAGAAAAATTGGATGTTGGGTCTCGAGCAGATATAAATCACTCCTCAATCACATAAACAGGTAAGGGACTCACTATACAGGTGTTTTGTTTTTACAGGTAGATTTGATTGGCTGGTCTGTCATACTGTAAATATCCTAATTAACACCTGGCAACATGACATCAAAGCATCCATAAGAGGTCATTGTATTGGTAATTTGTTTACCTAATGCAATGCCCTGTATTAGTGAATGTTCACAAGATGTATAGATTATTCATGTGTTTGGTTGCTACCAACATCCTTATAAGTACTGATACACGGTGGGCTCACTAGGGGAGGTGACATTCTGGAATACATTTAATGTGGCCCAGTCAAAAAAAAAGGGGGGGCGGGGGGGACTATATGGTCTAAGTTTAATTCTGATATTTGAAGTACTAGTCTCCTTTTTTGCAAATCTTTAAGTTTGATTTAAGCTTTAATTAAGCACTAAACACAGAGCCATAGATTATCTTTATAATTAATCTTTATAATGTTTGATTTCATTTTCAATATATTTTCAATATAATTAAAAAAAAATATGATGTACTTTACAAAATTATCATACTACATTATAATTAATCTATATATTTTCAGGATGCTTGTTAATGAATGTGCCTTTTAGAGAAATGCTGATAAATGAACAGATGTAAAGACTTTTTTTTTTTTTTTTTTACGTGTTGCTTGTCTTCTAAACTGATTTTTTCCCTCTTTAAACCACTTGACACTGGAATTATTACCCCTGATCTTGAGATATCACATGGGATATCTATTCAGCTCTTCGGTGTGCCACTTTAAGAAATGCTAATATATATGCCTCAAAGCTGGAAATACAAGCTCTAAAGTAAACACAATATTAACTGCTTTACCTGAAGAAGTGACAAGCTGACAAGCTGATGGCACACGGAGAGGTTAGTGTTTCCCTTATTTATTCTTAATAAAATCTGTTAAAGAATATAAAAAATATTCTTTATCAAATGTATTTTATGTGTATGATTTGGGGAATAATAGTACAAAGTGAATGAGACTAATGATGGGTGTGGTTAATGTGAATGATGAGACTTAATGGATGAGCAAAAATGTAAAAAAAATAAATAAATAAAAAAGTGTTGCACAATTATATGTATTGAGCCATGGATAAAATTTAAATCTTTGCTATATGATGAAAGAAAAGAAAAACATTTAATATATAAAATATAAGATAATAATAAAGACTAGATAAGAGAAAGTGAAGTGTCTCGTGTGAGAGCGAACGTGAGCATTAGTCAGTGTGTGTTTACTTTGGGCTTATAGAACTGTTTAACTGTGACACATGTGTTTGGTTTTGTGGTCAGAGTCAGCTGACTGCCACACTGCTAACCTCTGTAGTGGCGGCAGTGTTTGGCTCTCTGCAGATCGGATACCACACCGGCAATGTCAACTCCCCAGCCAGAGTGAGTACATGACTCTGCATAGCATGGCACGAACATACACATCTCGTTGAATAAACTTTCAAAAAAAAAAAAAAAAAAGTTGTGAGAGCTTTCTATTCAGCTTGCTGTGGTGTTGGAAGGATTTATGTTTACAGACAGGTGGCTACGATGTCTGGACTATGTTGATTTATCAGCTTGGTGTGTAGATACTGTGCAATGGTCTCCAGTTGTTATTTCATTCCAAAGCTATCCAGCATGGTCTTCCAGGTCTTAGTCATGTCTTTCAGGTGGATGAAATGCAGTATATTCATTAATTCTGTGAATTTGGCATGCAACTGGAATCTGATGTCAAAACTGCAATACACAGAAACTTTTGAAATATGAAATACTTCATCAAATGCTCACAATCTTCCCATTCATATACACATTAGAACTAGCACCTGTTCATAAGGACCTTGTTATCCTCATTACCTTATGTCTATTTTTACACAATTTTAAGAGCCCCATCACATCAGCATTTGATTTGAAGACATTTTTAATTTCTATATAAAATTATATGCCAGGGCTAATTCTATTCTATTCTATTTTACTTCTGTTTATTGTTATTTTTCTTTGCATTTTTACATTTCTATTTTTTTTTATTTTATTTTCCTGTCTAATATATATATA
>JAQMYG010000005.1:3155739-3175058 GCA_030014215.1 Clariallabes teugelsi
TCTCCACATCATTGCATTCAGTTTTTATTCACAATTTGTTAAGTGTCCCAACTTTTTTGGAATCCGGTTTGTAGTTAGTAATGTAGATGTAGTAATTTTGTGTAGTAAGTTCTTGACTGATATTTGACACAGCTTGGTTAAACATGAGAAGATTGCTCACCAAACCTCAGATTCCAATCACTGACCTCCAGAACTTTCACACAAACACTGCTGTATTGGCCAAATAGTTTGTAGATCCACATTCCTTAAGCATGTGTTTAGTGGTAAGGGGACAAAATCTTCAATTATTACCTTAAGAATGCATATTTCCCTTCTTCACAAGTTTCACGTTGTACAGGTACAGTATACAAAAAAGGGAAGTACAAAAATAAAATTAACTATATTACAGCTGTATTACATGTCAAATCAGGTGTTTGTGACACACAGCCACTAAACATGAGATTCCTTAGTCAATGAAATATTAGGAAATTATATTACCTCATTTCATAAATCAATCTCTGCATAATCATTGCTTTTATTTTAAATAGTATAAGAAAAAGCATCTTTAGCATGGTGGCGTAGTGTAGTGGTTAGGACTGTTGCCTTGCACCTCCAGGGTCCGGGTTCGGTTCTTGTCTCGGGTCTGTGTGCATGGAGTTTGCATGTTCTTCCAAATTCAAATTTTATTCATGACATACACAGTCATACACAGTATGGTATGAAGTGAAATGCTTATACGACTGCTGTTTCCCGTGCTTGGTGGGTTTCCTCAGGGTACTCAGGTTTCCTCCCACAGTCCAAAGACATACAGGTTAGGCTAGTTGGCGTTCCCAAATTGCCCGTATCCCACCACAGACACAGAAATGAGAATAAATACAATGGTCACCATTGGCCTCCACTATTATTTATGCAGTTAATATTATTACATTAAATGACACCTTTAACACTGGAGGATCAGTGTGTACTCAACTCTCCTGAGGGGATATTAGTCATTTTGTCAGTCATATTGTATGGTGGGTTTATATGTGTCTGGTAACTAAAATCAAGCTCATAAGATAATAGAGTTTTGGTATGACCATTAATCATGTCTTGTTTTGAAATCAGTGGGCTAAATTGCACAGTGGCTTTCAAAAGATGTTAAATTACATTAGGTTGACACATGGCCGAGGACATTTCCATTTATTAGTCATGATTTGGTCATAATTTATCAGAGTGCCTCGGTAAATCTTGCTGTGATATGCCAGATAATGGAAAGCAAACACAACATCTATGGTAAATTTTAAATAAATTTTCAATTGCATGGAAATGTTCCATTTTCTAGCTACCCTAGACCACAGTATTTGCTGATCTGAACAAGAACATGACATTTTAAGCTACAGGACATAGTTATTCAATATTCATATTGGATGTGGTGTTAACCTCGTAAGACCCGAGCTTTAATTTTGCAGCCATTTTTTGTTTTTCCTATATATTTGGGATCAGTAGGACTTGATAAGTATAAAATCTTTAACAGGAACATGAGTTTGAACAGGAAAATGAGTTTGACACCCTCTTGTGTTTCTACTAATTAGTGTATTATGCTTTTGCTACCATTAGATGATGTTATAAAGTACCTACTAATGAGGACAAAAGGTCTAAGTTAGACAGAATGAAGTATAAGGATGCAGATATGAATTAAGTTGTATCCACTTAACAACTGCATTATCAAGACTAGCCATGATCAAGTTAAAACCCAGCCTTAAGGGGGTTGAGACCAAGTCAAGACCAAAGTCCAAATGAAAGCAAAAATGCAAAAACTGATCATGGCTGCACTAATATATATATAAAGCATTATACGGTATACAGCCTTAAAGCATTATTTGATTCTTATACATATACCATGACAAACAAGTACAGACAGTCAACCAGACAAAACTGACAGTTGAAACATAGGAGGTCGTATGTAATGGAAAACATTAAGATTATAAAAATAGAGATTTGATACAATACAAGAATGCAAACGTGAACAAAGGTGAGCTATTTTAAATAAAGTATCCATAAAACTTTCAGATAGTTGAATACTGTATAAATGGTGTTACATTGTGCGGTATGGAAAGCCGCACCACGAGATGTTATAATATTAATAAGAGCCCTAACACAGGGCTTCTGAGGGGGTGAATGAAACAGGAGGCTGTGAGAGTGCTTATAATACGCACAGGAAGACCTTTCCATTTGGAGATATTGTGGGATTATTAATTAAGGAACTTAAAAGGAAACAAAAGGAAACTGAAAACAAAATAAACAAAGCTCCGCCGTCTGCACGAGACCGTGCAGGGCTCTTGTAACTAAAAATAAAACTTATCTCCTCTTGGGGCCTATGCCCTTAACGAGGATTTATGGGAGAGAGTTTGTGTTTTTAGTGTAAACTTTATACTTAACCTGAAAGCGCACATGCTCCCCCTCTCTCTCTCTCTCTCTCGCTGGCATCTTAAGGAGACAAAGGCTGGGTCTTCGCCTTGTCTCTTGAGCACGCTTTATCTTTGTCTTTATCTTTGTCTTTTTCTTTGGTCTTTGGCCCTGATACCTTACCGGTGCTACATAAATGATCACACGAAGTGCTGATCAGGGCCCTTAAATAAACACACCGCCAGGTGTGGCGTGTTCAGGCTGATTGCTGCATTGCCTGGCAACCGCGCCTTTACCTGTTCAGAACTCCACCGTGTAGCAGCCTGTGGATCTGCCCATTCCAAACAGTCCAAAGCATTTTCGTGTGGTTCAGCCCCTCGTGAGACCCGCAATGTTACATATGGCATATCTTTTGGTCAAAAACTGGTTCACATGTTTTAGCTGAATTCTTTAATGGGCTTCTGTCATCTGTGAAGCGTTAGAATGTCCGAGCCTATCTGTAACCAGATGAAGTTTTTGCTGGACTCTCTGACTTAACATCATTTACCAACAGCATGTGATTGCACATGCTTAAAAATCCTGTTCTTCATCCAAAGCTTGGTTATTCATTGATTTTTCTTACTCAATCAGTAAAAGACTTTTTGCTTCTGCAGTGTCACAAGATACTCTATGAGTAATGATTACTACTCACTGACTCAGGACATTTGATTACTAACAGTAATAAACAATCATTGCTCCTAGAAATGATCCTCTTGCATGAATTTAGCAATAACAGTACAATTATTTATTTAATTGTATGTATGACTAGATATACAGTAGTTATTATGATTTCATATTCAAGGTGTTTTTCATTCATTTTTGTGAACTAAACCTGTCGATGCTAAAGATGCGAATAACTGAGTAAATACCTGGCTCAGGGCCTTGGTCATGTATCATCACTACACACTTATCATTTGCTTATCAGGGAGGAGTAGACTATGGAGCCTAGTGAATTAGAGAATTAGACCTTGACAGTAGATTTAGTTTTTCAACATTAAACAGAATATACAAAAACATAATTACATTTAAGGTGTTTTTTTTTTTTTTTTCAATTTCATTCAAAGATATTAAGTGAGTCTAGGATATTTTTTTATCTGTTTATGGAGACAATTAGCACAAAACGTAGTACTTATGGGAGGGGGAATGTTGTATATGTTCTACTTGTCATGGATCTGGGATAAAGGCGTAGGTTTTACCAAACACTATTAGCATTAGACACATATAAAAGGACTGGCTGTTTTTTATTTAGAAAGCAAATCTGTTTCAAAAGGGTTAATTTACTGCACCTAATCAGCCAATCAACAATCTACATGACTATTACTATTTATAGATTACTCTGTATGACCTTTATGTTTGTTTACACTGTTATACTGTTATACTTTAAACAGCAATGTAAAAGTCTAATATGGGATGTGCTTATTCAGGGGTTTCATCTGGGTGATTACAGCTGGATTTTTTTATGGCCTCCTGTCATCTTCCAGTAATCACTGATTTGTCTTAGCCCACTGTAACCAGATGACGTTACTCTAACGGTACTGTCTAATTTAGAAGCAGATGGAACTTTTTAAACCTCTCATGTTTCGGTTTCTTAGAAAGGGTTTTGAACAGATTCGTACTTCCTGTTTTTCTTCCTTGTGCAATCTCCAATGGTGCTTCTGGGGTGATTTTGCACAGGGCAAAAGCAATCATACAGCATAAAAGCTGGTCATATAAATGTAGGAATAAAGAGTCATTGATCCTACAAAGTATGCTCTTGTCTGAACTTTATAGTAACTTTAAAATGATTTTCCTTAATATGCATTTTTTGGTGTTGAGGACTCAAAAAAGATGGAAAACAAACAGACAATGATTTCATTATTTTTAATACTGTAAAAGTAAGGCATATACAAAGAAAAAACATTTTTAATAAAAAGCACTACGTTTGTGATAGAAATAAAAATAGTTAACTCTCCATGTATGCATGTAAATTGTTGTGCGTGTAATTAATACCACAAGTTGTTACACAGCTCATATTTAAATAATATTTTTGAATAATCTATTGAACATAATAAACATGTTTAATAAATACATAATGAATATGTAAAGGAAGGTGAGAAGGGCTAAGATTTGTCTTTAAAGTGACTTCTTAACTGCAACATATCTGAGAATGTCTGGACCAGGTCATATCTGGCATGATGTGTTTATGGCTGCTATAATAATTATTCCCTTATAACTCTATTATGGCCTTGCTGTACACCTGGAAATAAACTGATGTCTTCTGTGTCACCTGATAAGGTTATGGCACAGTTATACTGTATATGTCTCATGATGCAGAGCTCAAGTAGATGCCTGTTTATTAAAAGTGGCAATGAAACCACCAGAGAATGATTCAGCAGTGTTTTTTGCACATGCTTCGAAAAATGTGACAGAGATTAGCAGGTTATCATAACATGCGTGCATATTGTGTAGGTTCAAAACACATGAGCATGAGATGTAAACACAGTATGACATCAGGGACAGCAAATACAACACTAAGGGTTATGAAATGCTAAATCATTATGAAAGCACATCTTTGCTTTCATATAACCTGCTTAAGGGAAGTGATTTGTTTTCATTTCTGTAAGTTTAGAGTCATGTGGTCATCTGCTGAGAGTTTGTCTGCCTCACAGTTAAACACATGTCTTGCAACAATTCTGGACAATAAAACAAGACTCCTCATAGTGGTAAAGACTGGCGAATGAAATGAGTAGTGAATATTTCCATTTGATGGGCATGTGTGAGAGAAGACTACTGTATGGAACAAGTCTGCACAATTATTTTTTGTTTCAGTTTGAATCAATAATTATGATGTACATTGCAGACTTCATAATTTCCCATACAACATCATTCATATACAGTATATGCATTTTTGATCAAGTGGCAGTATCACCATATTCTCAGTGAGTTGTACACATTATTGCAGACTGGCAAAATTTTAACATGTCAGAAAAACAATCTCTGATTGTACTATTTATTGTAAAAATCAACCAAACAAATTATATAGTCTTGACACTTTAATATACTTTTAGTGCTAAATAATTTAAATTGTTAATTAAACATAAATTTCTATCATATGGTATATGTTAACAATGGTTGAACTGGTTTAACAATGGTTATTCCAATATTTAAATATATATATATAATTCTATGATTTTATGCTTCAGTTACTTATAATCCCTATTTATACATCAGAAGGGCCAATTCTTTTCTGGCTCTGTGCTGACACCTTCTGTTAATCTCAACAATCTGAGACACCTCTGAAACAAGATGAAGTTTTGTTATAGTTGTGCTGCAGGTCACACTCTTGTTCTCCCCAATCTTGCATGCACAAGGTGTGTGTACACAACTTACATGTAAGGAAAATAACCCTAGTAAGTATTTTTTTTACTTAT
Source organism: Clariallabes teugelsi (assembly GCA_030014215.1). NCBI lineage: Eukaryota > Metazoa > Chordata > Actinopteri > Siluriformes > Clariidae > Clariallabes > Clariallabes teugelsi. The sequence continues at coordinate 3,161,553 of JAQMYG010000005.1, forward strand.
CAGGCACAAATTTCATATAAATATCTCCATTAGGAGTGGATGGATTTGTTGTTGTTTTTAAAACAGAAATACAGACTTGTGATTAAGTTGCGTAAGGATGTAAAGAAGCCACAGTTTAGTTGTGCACACTTGAAGAAAGCAAGGATGTTACAACTGTGCTAACTTTCCTCTGTATAACAGGGTTAAGTGTGCGTCAAACCACAGTCCTACAGAAACCACATGTGAAAATAGGCATGCAAGAGAGAAGATGACAATATTCCAGTATCTCACAGAACCTCACATTATTTGTTTATGCAATTTAGCATTGCTATGGTTTCAGATCCTGTCACAAAACAACAGGGCAGAAGGGCATCACGCACACACACACACACACACACACACACACACACACACACACACACACACACACACACACAAAGTGACATCTCCAACCCTACATTCTCAAGCTCAGTCCATATAGTATAATAATAATAATAATAATAATAATAATAATAATAATAATAATAATAATGCGTTTTTAATGAAAGTATCAGAATGTTTTCAATAAATTATAGTCCAGTACTGTAGTTCATAGGTTTAAAAATTTTTAAAGTTTTTTTAAAAATAATAATGTAGTATTAATACAAAATGGGTGTAATAGAGATACATGTTGATGCTACATATTTTCCTGATGTGCCTATATAATAGTATAATAATATTTTTTTAGATGGGAAAAAAAAACGTACAATATCATCAACCACTTGTTGGTTTCAGTGAGCTGTTTAAACTAATACCAGTCAGACGCCTATGTCTTCTCTTTCAGTTTCTTGGAAAGGGTTCTTACCTACGTCAAACATCCTGTTTGTTTCCCCATATGTCAAACTTACGCCTTTCTTTCTGTGTCTGAGAGTCAAAGGGAAATGTTGTCTGTTGTCACACCCTATTTTTAAAAGCTAAAAGTAAATCTGTGTCTCTTTTATTAAAGAATCAATTAACATGTAAAAGTGTTACCCATCAAGTGTTACCCATAAAAGTGTTACCCATGTAAAAGTTACCCATCAAGAGCTTTATTACACAAAAAAAATGTAATGTTAGCAAGCATGATAAAAATTCAGGCTAATAGTAAGCTAACCTTTTAACAACTAACTAACTAACCACAGCAAATGTACTACAAATGTTAGCTAGTACGATACAAACTAGCTGCATGCTAATAGTAAGCTAACCTTTCAGCGACTAGAAATTAGCTGAGGCTAACTCCCAACAGCAAATACATAGCTAGCAGAGCTGCCAACTCTCATGCATTGAGCATGAGACTCACGCGGTCACTCATCTTCACATGCTCTCATGTCACATGTCAAATTTCTCACACTTTCATATTCAAAAGAATTCTCTGAGGAAGACGCAAGCAAAACACTTACTAACGAGTCAGCTATTAGCGTCTATGATTAGCGTGAGGGCAGAGACATTACCAAAAGAAGGAAATACATGTGAATATTAACAGTGGTGGTAAAATATTTGTATCGAGTTCAATCATGTTTAATCACTTTTATATTAAATAGAACACACAGATTCATACATGCAGCACAATCCCACTTTATATCTGCTATCTTAATTTTTCCTTTTTATTTCTTCTCCCCTTCTTTTGTATCAATAATGATTCTTCTTTGACTAGAAGAATTTATTATTATTATTATTATTATTATTATTATTATTATTATTGATGCTGTGGTTGTTATTATTACCTTTGCCTTTTGCTATATATATATATATATATATATATCCATGGCTCCTGCACTACTGCTGCATTTCACATCATATTTCATGTGTTTTGTTGTATTCTCTCTTAATCAAGTTTGTTATGCCTGAGTGCTTTTATGAGTTTAAATAGTGATATAGTTTGGGTGTGACTTCACTCAATGCAAATATGGTAATTTTCTCTGTACATTTTACTGCCCTGAGGAGGCATCAAAACAAGGGAGGGGGACTGACTATGACGATAGGACCCTTGAAATATGAGACATATGGATCAAGAAAGGAAGGTCCAAATAAGGCCCTTTTATGTACAGGGCCCAGAGTTCTGTGCTATGCCCTGCTGCCCTACATGGAGCTGCTGGAAAGCATGTAGGTAGGTGGGTAAGGTAGGGCATATATCTTTTGTTTGTTTGTTTAAAATGTCAGTTCAACTGAAATGAATACAGTCACAAGTCCTTGTTGTTTCACTTTAACACTGCAGGGTTTAAATATAGTATTATAGAACCTGAGCCATGCAGGTTAAGGTGTATGGTTAGTGTTAAACAAAATATCTGGCCATGCGCAATGGGATTACTCCAAGCTTTTCGCAAAAGTTGGCAGCTGTGAGCTAGTCTGATATTGAATCTGATGATACAAACTTACTACAGTATATGCTAATATAGTGAACTAACTTTTCAGCAAATAGAAATTAGCTAAACCTAACCAGCAACAGAAAATGTTTCACAAACATTAGCCAGTCTGATAATACCTCTGATGTTATGAACTAACTTAATGCTTAAAACTAGCTACCATTTGAGAGATTAGGAATCAGTTAAGGCTAACTAACAACAACTTTTTCCCTAATGTTGTAAATGATAGCTAGAATGATAACTTTTGTGAAACTCCATCAGGATTTCCCTTTTTAAAGACACGCATGGATTTTTACAAAAAAAAAAAATAATAATAATATGAGTCTGAGCGCATGTGACCGAAACTTCTATCAGATTCTTAGACTAACAGAGGGGGAAGAGACCACCACAATGTCTCACAGGAAAACCACTCATTCACAGATGGCTTTGACCTGCTACTGTAGCTCAAGGGGGAAAAGGAAAAGTAGTAACTTACTCATGTTTTACACCTATATTTTTATTTTTATTTTTTTTATGGCAGCACATAAAAGACTTTTTAGACACTTTTTAGACCTATGGTTTTTAGACTCTGTCTAAGATCAGCCGATATACAGCATGTGCATTTATTTGCCCAATTAAAACTGAGTGAAATGCACAGAGGCAGATTATCTCTCTTGTTGTAATCCTGTTGTTGTTGCACATGAGTCTGGTAAAGTGTGAGAAACGCTGAGTCAACAGTCATGTGTATGCAAGGATTTTATGGGAAATAAGCTATGGGGAAATAGTCAGCAGTAAATCAGGATTACAATATGTGTTTATGATTATAACCAACACATGGTTTTTGGCATGTTGCAATGTGCGTATCAGGATTCTTGTTGTAAAGCTGTCACAAAACTCTTACAACGTTTGAGCAAAAACAAAAAATACAACAACAACAAAAAAAAAAAGAGTTTGACTATTTTAAGGACTTAATTTATATAGCATAAAGAAATATTAAAGATTTTTGTTTCTTTGGTAGTAAATTGTTGTAATAATAATAATAATAATAATAATAATAATTCAATTCAGTTAAATTTTATTTGTATAGCGCTTTTAACAACACAGTGAAAAGAATTATGGAAGTTTGTATGAAATATGGATGTGTATGAATCAAAATGATCAGATTGTCCCTGATGAGCGAGTCGAGGGCGATGCCGACAGTGGCATGGAAAAACTCCCTCAGATGGCAATAGAAAGGAACCAGACTCAACAGGGAACCCATCCTCATTTGGGTGATAACGGATAGCAGGGATCGATCTGCAGTCATACTGTGTGTTAGGAGGCTGGAAGTTCAGTATAACAGGAGATGTGTTAATATGGATGAAGTTAATATGGATTCCAGTTCGTTTTTGGAGGCTCAGGTAGACTTGTAGGAAACTCCAGTCCTGACTACAGTCATAAGTCCTCAGAGAACAGCTGTCAACATCAGCCGAGGCCAGAACTGTCTTCATGGAAAAGTGGAACCGTTCCCAGTCACCACACGCATCCCTGGCAGACCACAGGACTCCATGCGATGAGATCTCCAACCAGAAGCGGAGACCAGGACGAGTCAAACAGGTCCAGAGGGCAGAGGGGGTTTGAATCACTGGCAGCTCAGGAGCAACATGTATAGCTCGACAGAGAGACAGGGAGAGTTACAGTAAAGAGAGAGAGGAGGGGGGAGAGAAAAGAGGAGAGAGCAGAAGAGTAGGAGAGATAACAGTTAAGTATGGTTGCATAACGTATGAGGTGAATGTATATTTAGTGCAGACTACAAGCAGGAGGACTAACTATGACAGCATAACTAAAATAATAATAATAATAATAATAATAATAATAATAATAATAATAATAATAAATTATTATTATTAAATAATAATTCCTGTACTACTTACTGATTCTACTGCACATTTGGTGTTGTCAGTGTAGCATAATATGGGCTTTATTCATCCATTTATTTATTGTCAGTAATCTCTACACCTTGGTCAGGGTTAGGGTCTGTCTTGGGTCTAGAGTCATCATTATGGTTAAAATGAAAATGTAATTATTTTTGAAAAAATGTTAAAAATAAATAAATAAATAAAAAAATTTGTTTCTTCATTAAGCTTTCTTAAAAATTGTGAAGAATGATAAGGCCATTAAAAACATGCTGATAAATGTGCTCAAACTAAAATGTACTATATTTTGGGTACTAATACTAAAACTTAAACTGTTAAAAACAAAAACAACAACAAAAGGTGTTACTAATTTTAACTAATAGTGTAGGGGAAGTGATTTGCTTTTGAAGGCAAATTTTATTTAGTTAGTTAGTTAGTTAGTTAGTTAGTTAGTTATTCTTACAGTCATTCTCTGTTTTTCAATCATTTTTCTGTTTCTTGCTTAGAACATGAGAGACACCAACAGGTCACTGCAGGAACACTGGCTTAGCTTTAAAATGTACTTTTGGTCAATGTTGTACTCCTTGTTTAAAAATTACACCTCAACAAGAGAGACCAGCTCACACCATCTAATAACATTTTCTGTACATGCTGTGGAGTAAAAGTACTAATCCATGAAGTTTAAGTTGGATGCTGCTGCTGTATCTGCAATGAAGAAGCGATATACGGTATTACCACCAGAGGGCAGTGTTTTCTCACAAAGTATTTCCTGTAATTCTGCCAAAACAAAATTATGGAGCTTCTAATATGTGTGGTGGGGTATCCTTTTAATTATTGATTTATTGATTTATTAATTTCTCAACATCTGATCAAAATGGTAAAACTGGCAACCTACTTTAAAAAATAAAACTGTTTTAATCATTGTTCTCTTATTTGAGTTTTGCATGTTCTCCTCATATGTAGTTTTCCTCCAGTAACTCCGGTTTCTACCACAGTGCAAAGACTTGCATTCATTAATTTGATTCAGTTTCATTGGTGTAGCACTTATAACTAATTACTTTAAATTCAAGATAGATAATATTAATTAAAATGAATTCTTAATGTCAGACTCAAGTCAGAGGTGACACTGACAAGGAAGAACTTCCTAAGGATCAATCGAACCTGAACCTTATAACCACAATAAACCTTGAAAGGAACCAGACTTAAAATGAACTGTGATTAAATGTGATTTCTGTTCGAAAAATTATAAAAGTACTCTATATACTACCTATATATACAGTATGTTGATGAAATGTCCGGAGATTGAAATTTACACGTTGATCATTCAAGAACACCACTTGTACACAAACACACACACTCGGATAAACAACATCTTGCAATGTCGCACACCAACCTGCACAATAATTTTTCGCACAATATTTATTGCTGCAAAATGTTTACTGCATTTACCATCTCATGGACAATTTATTTGCACTACCTCAACTCAGCTCTGTGCACTAGTCGGCACTACATCATAGCAGTGTATTGCATTGTTTGTTTCTGTTTGAAACAGGTGCATTTTATGTTGTCGTTTTGACTTTTTATATAGTTCTTAGATAGTTTTGTTAATTTATGGTATTAATGTATGTTGTATGTTGCATCTTGGTCCAGGAGGAACGTTGTTTCTTTACACTGTGTACTGAACTCTAAAGTGTTGAGTACAGTCCTGACCTCGCTCCAAGCCATTTCCACATGTTTGTGCCATTGAAGGAGTTCCTGGGAGGCCAGCGTTTCAGACGTGAAGCAGGCAGTCCAATCATGGCTCCAGCGTACTGAGAAAACTTTCCACCTTGATGGTGTCCAAGCACCAGTTAAAACCCTGTGATAAGTGCATTGGTGTACAGGGGATTATATAGAGAAATAAAGGGAGTTTTTACTCTCATAACTGTGTTCTGTTATTCTGCTCAATCAAAAGTCCCAGTTCGACTTGAAAGGCCCTCATATAAATAAAACCACTGTATATCGTATATTTTGCTTATGGCACTCCACTACATTAAACAAGCGCATAAAATATACAGCTTTCTGAACCTTCATCATACAGTTCAAGCCAATGGCATGTTCCTGTCTATGCCAATAAAACACATACACATGCGTAACATCTTGCTCAACAGCAGTGACAGATTCTCACTACATGCCAATGCTTCACCGGCATTCACACACTCTAAAATTTGGCAACCCAAGGCATTCATTCATGTTTGATTTACAACATGTTAAAGTACTTGTTAAGTCACTCCCACTTTATCTGAGAAAATTATAATTTATTGTTTTACAGCAGACTGAAAAAGACTTTATTCATGTCAATATAAATAAATAGAAGCAAACACAAATATTAATCGTCAAACTTCAGCTGAATTCAAAAGACATACATAATTTTTTAAACACAATAGCCCTAAAAAAAACTTTTATTAATTCACATATTTTCAGTTTTTTCATGTTTGTCATGCATTCTTTCCTGCTGATAAAGACAACTGCAGCATTTAGGAATAATTTAGAATTATTAAAACTAACATAAAATGACTTTACAAATGTACAAATATTCTTGTGTTGTGAATGTTGAATGAGATTTTTGAGTATGAACTGTTGATAAGTGTGTGCTTATATTTTTTCCTCGTTGTCCTTATGTTATATTGTATAAAAAGTCAATTTAATTTCTCAATCTAGAAAGAACTGAAGAGGATCAAAGCTACCATAAAAAACTGAATTATGACTTTTTTTTCTGAGAATTCAGACATTAAACTCTAATTTGTGACTTTAATATAAAAAATTCAGATTTTTTTTTCTTAAACTTTTAATTAAAAAAATTATTAAGTTTTTCTCAGAATTCTGACTTTTTCTTCTCAGAATTCTGATTACATTTTTTAAATTCTGACTTAAATCTCCGGGGGGAAAAAATCAGAACACAAATATTTCTTATGATAGACCTAATTGTATTCCATGAGAGAATAATATTTTAATGGGAAATAAAAACCAAGAAGTTCATTTCACAGAGAAGAAAATTAAATAAAATATGTGAATTTGCGGAAAGTTTTTTTCATGGTAAATATATATGAAAAATGCCACATACTTACATACATAATTAAATTACTTTTATATACATAATTTTCCTACTGAAACTACTTTATAAATTGTACACATCAACAAATCACTGGCCTTCAAATGATGTCAGATTCAGTCAATACAGTGTAATATTTAAAACAAAATAGTACACTTAATTAATAAGAAAAACAAACAACCATAAACATCCTTTGGCGACGTACAGTATATTTTCTCCGGATCCCGCATAATCAAAAGTGTGATAAATATGAAAATCCCATCACAGACCTGTACTACATATCATAAATAACCTGCTATTATCTTTACTTATTTCATGCTTGTTTGTTACTTCATGTCTTCTTTGTCAGTCTTTCCTCGATTCTTTTTATACATCCTGGTTCTCTATTTTTTACTCAAGTCTCTCAAGTCAAGCGACTGTCCTGGCAGTAGGATGGGCTTTTTGTTCGACCAAACAAACAAAAACACAGGAGACATTAAATAAAAATAAAAAAATGGAAGGATTAGAGAGAAAGACAGATGCACAGAGCTGGACCTCTCTCATTTTCTGCTGTTCTTTCTCCATCCTCTTTTTATCTCCATGGTGCACAGATAAACCTGGCAAGGCCGAAGGGGTCTGATAGAGAGGAGCTCGGTTACAATGGCTCGGTCTCCAGCTCTCCAGAGCTTTAATTGGACGAGTCGATGATCAAGATGGTCGTTAAAACCAGTAGAGCTCCTTCCCTTTCTTATGAGGCTGTAGCCCTGGAGTGCAAAGCAGACATGGGCACAAAAGACAAGACAATGAGGACACAAGAAGACACAGGTCTCCATGGATGCTTGATGACACTGAGCACAAACACTCGCTTGGACTGGTTTGTACCTGTTCTCTATTAAATACTCTCTGCCTGTCATGGTGGTTAACAGCAAATGGAACGACATCTCTGTCAGATTTCGTAACAGCAGAGCAAAACACCAAACAGTCAAGTATTACTCATAACTCACTCTCACACTGGACATCTGGTCAAGTAATTTTTGTTTTTTTGTAAAAAAAAAAAAAAAAAAAAAAAGTCTGAATTAGTCATGTAAGTAACAAAACATTTGGACGCATGCCGTTTTAAAGGAATTATCAACTAGGGGGTGGTGTGATGCAGAATGATGGGAAACTATTACCAAAACAGTGCTGAATACGTTCCCATAAGGAATATCTCAAAAGATTTTCTTTCCATTATACCATGACAATTTGCCAACACTAACAAAGCACTCCATTTATCACTTAAGCATAATATTGAGGCCATTCATGAATTTAATTAGGTCATTTCCCGCTCAAAAATCATGAATTCCACTTTAATGCATTGGTCGATCTGTATTTGGAAATGTTATTTAAAAAATCAATAGTTATACATAGAAGAATCTTTTCATCAAATATAAAATTAAATACGAGTACATTATTCATAATGAACAGAAGTTTTCTAAATGGACAGAAATACAGGTGGGAACCAGATATGCACTATTCATTGTTTAACCAGATAGATTCAAATGCGTATCTAATTGAGACTAGGTATGTACGAGGCGGCGTTCAAGTCAAACCGGGACTTAATGTAAAATTTATAGAAGACTTCAAGCACAGTACGGTGATGAGACTCTTAGCCGCGGTAAAATATTTGAACGATGCAAACATTTTAAAGAAGCCCATACGTCCTTTATTGATGATCCGAGGTGGCTCGGAGCACACTGTAGTCGTTCCTGTGAACAATCAGCAACTATGACGCTTTAGAAAAGTGTATTATTGTAGCAGAGGACTATATAGAGAAATAAAGACTGTTTTTAATCTCATAAGTGTGTTCTGTTATCCTGCACAATCATAAGTCCTGGTTTGACTTGAACATCAAGATTGTGTCCCAGGAAATGCAACAAAAAAAAGGTTGCACAACAACCAGGTCACAGGACAATGAAAGTTACACTGTGCTTTTACGGTGTCCTTAATAACTGCCTGGTCATGGTTGCACTGAAGTGGTTTAAATTAGGTAACTGTAATTATTTAATAATTGTGATAATTGTAATTATCACAGTCAGTTAAAATAATAACTTGAAGTAATATGAATAAAAATGCACAAATCAGTCCCATGCACATTTCTTGTACAGCTCTGTACAACTTGTGTGATATAGCTAAGGTGTACTAACTAATTCTAATGAAACATTCAGGTTTTACCAATGTGGGCTTCAGAGGGTCGCATGGAAGTGCTCTTACCTGGGTCCATATTTAGGGCAAGTGCCATGTCTCCCGGTGGTAGCAGGCCAGGCCATGTGGGTGTAGGTTCCAGTTTTGCTACATCATAATGGCCAGGCAGGGTATGGGGTAGATGAGGTGGCCTGACAGCAGGCATTAGCAGAGGACTATAATGTGCCTCCAGCCCTGGCGCAGAGTAGAGTTCATGGAGGGACCGCGGGGGTCCGTACACCTGACTTTGTGTGTAGCCCCAGGAGTCAGGGGGGTGTGCGTGAGGATGGGCATGAGGTAAACCTGCATGTAGAGCTTGGGCGTAGGGGTCCACAGAATACGCTGGAGTCCCTGATGGGTCACAATGGGGTCGAATGGGAGGTGATGGGTAATTACTGTCCCAGAAGGATGGAGGGAAATTTCTCCGACTGTTTGGAGATGTTGGTTCTAGAGACAGACAGAGGGAGAGAGTGAGAAAGAAGGTTGGATTTAAAAGAGGAAATCAAGAGATGGATACATTGATATAAATTAAAATCATATGAAGCTTCGTTTTAGTGCAGGTGCTTAGAAATAGGAGGATTAAAATGACCAAATACATTGTATTTTATTTAATTGACTTTTCATCCTGGTGCAATGCAAATAAATGTTTTTTTTTAATAATATAATTTTTACACAAGTCGTTTAATGTAAATGGAACATTTCACAGGTGTTCCAATTATTTTAGAAATTCAATTTAATACTAATTTTAATACCAATGTTGCATGTTTACGGCTTTTAATTGAATCATTCTAACATATTGATCATTTGCTTGGGCATAAAACCGATTTTCTAGTTTCTGTAAAAATAAAGAAATGCACATGCATTATTGTGGTGGCTGATGGCAACCTAACATATAACATATACCATTTAAATTGTAACATCGCCTCCAATTTTCCTGATTTTAAATCAGTCGAAAATGTCCTTCCTCATTTCTTACAGCCACTTTGTATGGCATGGCATGCTAATATAGGATTTTGTTAGGGGGAAACAACAACGGGCAGGGTCAGAAAGCAGCTGACTATCAGTAGCAAACTGTGTCCACATTAGGACCCCTGCTTCTGAGGTGAAGTCATCCGTGTCACATGATTGCTCTTCATTTCTTTTGGGTTGGATCATATGGTGTTGCATGTACCTCCAATGTTCTTATAATAGATCACATAAATAAACAGTGCCTCATGACAGACGGAGACGTTGAAGCCAGTTGAAGAGGGAACACGACACTGACAGACAGAATATGAATGGCTTGGTAAATAAGAAACAGAACAGAGATCGAACAGGACACAGGGACACAGAGAGGGGCTTGTCCTTTCTTTCCATGGAGCCCAAGCTTAAACTATATAAGGTAGCAGTTTCATGCTGCTTGCAACACAGCACAAGGACAGGACTCTGGCACTTTAAATCACCTCCTGTGATGACATCTTTCACTCTCAAGCTGAGAGAGTACACCCCAACAAACCCCTCCTACACCCCCACCTCTATTACCACATAGCACCTCTCCTCTTCTTCTGCCACCCTCCCCTGTTCGTGCCTACCGCCTTCTCACCCCACCAGTTGTTTTCACTAGCCTCCTGTCAGCCCTTGTAGAATGTCAGGGGGCATTTTATGTTTTTAGCCATTACATTTATATTTAGAATTCTTCCGAAAAAAGACACCGGGGATGTAGTGTGAATCAGAGTAGAGGGCGTCAGCCATAAATCTTGGTATGGGGATAGCTAGGCCGCCTGAGCTGTTTGAAGCCGATACAGCTTCGAGCCTCGGAGCTTACCACCATATTTAAACATAGTATCTGTTGGGAGGCAGGAAGTCACATTAAAAGAGTAGAAAGTAGATGGCGCAAAGAGCGACGTAATCAGAGAGGGCAGTGGTATTGTCATTGAGGCCAATACCCGGGCTATAAGGGTATTGCTTATGGAACGATTGTCCTCCACCCACGAGCATGAGAATGGTTAAGGACATTAATATATTTTAGAGACTTTTGCAGTTGCCAGGACAGCTTGCAATTACCATTACTGGAATGAGAAATAAACTTAAATTATAGATCAAATAGAAAGTGTAACACTGGCAAAATCGTCTATAACTTATCTTTTTTACATTTCATTTTGCAAATGTACACTCGTGAACCAATGCATCTAAAAAAACATGCTACATTTTAACATTCTACAGATGTTCATCTACAAACTGCCTCACTGACATGCCTAATGCTCCAATTATTTACAGTCCATTTCATGCTTCAAGAGCCGAACACACATGAAACATTTTTTGGTTCTCACCTGTGACGGCCTGGCTCGCTCTCCTCTTGCCTTCCATCGACGTGCAGGAGCTGAGCGCTCTGGAGAAGTGTTCGTCCACCACGCTGCTGATGTCCCCTTGGTAGTAGGTGAAAAGGACGCATCGGGAACTCAGGTACTCCGCTTCCCCCACCTGCTTGTCTTTCTGTCCGCCCGAGGAGTACGCAGATGAGGACAGGCTTCCCGCCACTGGGTTCCCTCCTAAAACTGGGACCTCCTCTGATCCAGAGGCGTCCATTAGGTTCCTGTGCCGAGACGATGGACTGCTGCTGACACAAGTGGGAGTCTGGAAGAGAGTTGAATGGTGGAGAGTGCCAAACAGTGTCGTAATAGCCAGCCCATTAATGTGCATGCGTGCATGACCGACTAGTGAGAAGTGCTCTGCAGTAATTAAACTACGGATAAAGCACTTTGCACAAATGAGAACATGCACGATCCAGATGAAAATACATTAAGTCCGGAAAAGCGCACAACATGGACCTTTTGGATCAATTAATTAAAAAAAAAGGGCTAAACAGCAATAAACTAACTGACTAAATAGATCTGAGTCAATAAAGTTGGGATAAACTCACCGGAAAGCTGTCGACGAACGCGGAGGCTCCCGGCGCGTGAGGTGCGTAATGTCCATAAATCGGGCGCATCACATCTGGGCAGCTCATGATAAACGCCGGCGCGCGCCGCTCCCGCGTCCGAAGCGAACACGCGCGCTGCTCTCAGTTCGTATCTCCGGGGAAAAGAGGAAACCAGGACGCCGAGTAAATCCGCACAGCCGTGAAGGAGCGTTCGGTTCAATTCTCAGGTGATACACTGCGGCGTGGAGACTCTCACACACACACACACACACACACACAGTCGGAACCGGTCTTCCTTCTTGAGAGACGTCGGTCATGTGCTTTTGGCCAATCACAGCCACATAGGGGTGTGCTGGAAAAAGAGGAGGGGATTAAAAAAAAAAAAGAATGTTCATGTACGTCTGGTGCACACACATTTATTGGAACGATTATGACATTCTTCGGAAGACAAAAAAACACATCTGGGAACCAACCAGATACCAGCAGCAATTCTGAAGTAATCTGTCCAGAAGTGCACTGAGACAGCTGGAGTGTGGAATAGGTCATTGCCCCCTCTGGTGCAAAATCGTCCCAAATATACAAAGTTCAATTAACTCCACATTTAATACTGTATGTAAAAAATAAAATAAAAATGTGGGTCACTGGTATAGGTTTTGCACCTGCCATATGGAAGGCCTGCAATTTTTGGTGTGTACAGTATCTTTTTTCTGCAGATAGAGATTAAGATTTTTCCTTGTGCTACATTGCCATGATTAGCTCTACAATGTCCAGCCTACTGTCAAAGGTGCTAATATTAAAGCATATGGTTTGGATTTTGCCCACAAGGAACTTTGCAACTTTGCACACTGTTCTGCTAATGACTGGACATTGGTTTTCTATTTCTATTCTATATACAATAGTAAACCTCAAAAAGTTAAACCTTTTCTTGGATTATGACTGTACATCTGAAAACATGCATATACACAAACTACCGTTCAAAAGTTTGGGGTCACTTACAAATTTCAGTGGTCAGCCTTTCTGTAATAGTTCTTGCAAGAACAGTATTGTCAAGTGCATTTGCAAAATCCGTCAAGCACCATAATG
>JAQMYG010000005.1:3193795-3209121 GCA_030014215.1 Clariallabes teugelsi
TCAAGCAGCTGGTGGCCACACCAGATACTGACTGGTACTGACTGATTTTGAGCCTCCCTTCATTCAGGGACACATTGGGAAACATTTTTAGTTTATGTCTTATGGTGTTGACTCTTTTAGTGCTCATACAAATATTTACACATTAAGTTTACTGAAAGTAAAAACAGTTGACGTTTCTTTTTTTGCTGACTATATAAGCATTGGTAGACAAAATGTTCCTTCATGGCAAACATCTATAATTATATACACACACACATTTATATAGTGAGATCACTTATCGTAAAAATAAATAAATAAATAAATAAATAAAAAATAAAGCATCGTGTTGTATACTGGTATCAAGCGCCCAACCCTGGGACCAAATCACATTCACAGACTCGACTCTGTAAAACGTAAAATAACTCCTTGCCGCTAGGAGGCGCGAGTCTGATGTAGCAAATAAGCGCATCTTCCGAGCATCCTCCGCGGACCGAGCCCGCTCAGCCATATTGAAGTCTTACGCACCACATTATTTTTCCCACACGTGTTCGTGAAAAAGATAGGCTCGGTATTACGATTGGCTGGAGGCTCAGGATTCCGGTGGTTTATTGGTCTGACTGGCTACAGGACTGAGAAATTAGCCAATCAGCATTGAGGAGGCGGGATTTGACGAAATCCGGGTAGGAAAAAAGGTTCTTTCGGCAGAGGAACTGTAGCCCGCCATTGTGTAGACACTTAAGCTGTATAGAGAGAGACAGGGGCACTTGGGTAACTCCGTAAGACAATTGAATACACCCTGCTTTAACGCGATTAAACACGCAGGTTTCAGGGGGGAAAGAAATGTCAGCCAGCAGCATTGTGGGACAGGTAACGAGAGGCACTTTATGAACCTTTTCCGAGCGCCGTAGCTTAGCTGTGACTGTCTCTCTCTCTCTCTGTAGTGCAGCGGTAGGCCTGACCACCTGCTGTCCGACTCACTGGTCAATAGAAATCTTTTATTTTCCCCCTCTTTTCATCCACACAACTCAAACCTTCATGAATCACCTGGACCCAATCCAGAGACCGAAAGGCCAAGGAAACAAAGGTAAGCTCTCACAGACTTGGTGACAAGATGCTCGTTGGCGTGGGACTGATGGGATCCGCGCGCTCTGCGCTAATGCTAATTCCAGCTACATGACTAGCGCGCAGGCCGAAATGTAGTTTTAACGCCGTTTATTTTCCAAACCCTAGCACAAATGTCTCACTTTGTACACCGAGGAAACACTTTATGTGCTTTTGAAGTGTTTAGTCCGCGTGTTTGGTGTTGGTCTCGGTTGTGCGTTGTGAGCCCACGTTAGTTAGCATGTTAGCATGGTGGTGTTAGCGGCGTTGCTAGCGGTCAGGCCAGGTTTGGTGTCCTGGAGACGAATCTCAGGAAGTGCACTTGGTGATGCGTGCTAACCATGCTTCTCTGAGTTACAGGTCGTTTTTATTCCTTGAATTGTTTTCAAACGTCTTAAAATAACTTTTTCCGGTTTTAAAAAGGCTAATCACGAGTGCTTGGTGCAGCTAGTTCACTCTGCATGCTAGCTGTCTATTTTAACTTACCTGACTGACCTGGGTTTAAGCACAGATGCCTTTTTTATTGCTCCTATCCAAGTTCACTTCATAGCTTCATAGCTAAAGTGGATTAAACCTATATCTTGTGCATTATGTCAGGGATTTTATTATTACATTTTTATTTTATTTCTTCCCTTCAGTCAGCCTATTAACATCTTTATAATCAAAGCTATGTTTCTGAGCAGGTTAGGCACATTAGGCAGAAAACACTCTTATTGCTTGTGTATTTTTCATTTCTTAAAAATCCGTAATTCCCAAGAGAACCTAAATAAGAAACTTTTTTTCTTTCTTTGTTTTTTTTTCTTTCCTTCCTTTTGCTAAAAGTTCACATTTTAGAAAGAAGTACAATCTTTGTGAGTCATGATGACTAACAAAATTGTTTGTTAAATGATTTTTGTTTACTTGTTTGTTTTTAAGGAAGCAGTAGAGAAACAAAGCCACCTTTCATGTTCAGGTGTGTGTGAGAGAGAGAGAGAGAGACCAAATTATGTTCAAATTATTTCCAATTATGTTAACAGTGTAGGTTTGGCCTGAAGGGTTAAAACAGTTCAGCGTTAAACGATTGCTTAGTTATGCTTGTAATAACGAGAGTAAAGAATGATGGTCTAGTGCTTTGTATTAGGGGTTATTATTGAACCTTTTATTCCCCAGTCGGTGAACACCTCTTTATAATCAAAGCTATGTTTCTGAGCAGGTTGGGAACACTAGGCAGAAAATATGCTCTTTATTATTTCATATTTTATTTTGTTTGTAAGTTCCAAGAGATAAACCTAAAACAAGTCAAATCTTGTTTTCTTTGCTTTTGCTAAAGTCTCGACACTCATAGTGTTTATTTCACATTTTGGAAAGAAATACATTGTTTGTGAGTCATGATGACTTTAAAAAATAGTTTTATTCATCCTGAATATTTTTATAGTTTCAAGTGTAGCCGTAGAGAGATACAGCCACCTTTCGTGTTCAGTTGTGTGTAAGAGAGCTCAGATCTAAAACATGTAAGGGAGAAAAAGACCAAATGAATAATTTTCAATTATTTTCACCAGGACACAAGGGTTAAAGCAGTTCAGATGTAAATGTAAATGATGGGTTTTCGTGTGCTTGTAATAACAAGAGTAAAGTGACAGATTAGCAGTGATTTTGATTCATACTGCTTTTACATCGCTAAAAATAGAAAATGATTATTAATCCTGGTTAGGCTTTACTCACCATTGTTGGCAAGTCTTCGTGATGTAAATTTTTTTTCATCAATCAGGATTGGAGACATTAAGTGTTACCATTCATAATATCTTAGAATTCTTCCATAATTATATTGATGTTATTAATTAAAGTGAATACATAATCCCAAAATATATTTCCACCATGTAATGCATGATTTAACATGATGTTCGTTTGGGTCATATATTGGGATGTGAATTTCACTTCTTGCACACGTCACTTGTGAAACTGTGGTTGAGGTAAATATGGAATTTGTTTTGCGGCCATAGCTGGTATATGTCGAGATATATATATATATATATATATATGTCGAATGTGCTTTGGTAACCTCCTTTCTTTTCCTCTTTCAGTGCAAAACGGAGCCGTTGCCCAAAAGGAGACTTTAAATGATGATGAGTTCGAGCCTTATCTGAACGCTCAGCCCAGACAGGTAGGTCCTGTTACACATCCACACAATAGAGGGAGCCTGCAGACATAAATGGTGACTCAACTATTGTAGCTCCTTGTTCGGCTCCTATTATTCTTTTTAATTGCATCCTGCATATAGGCCTTTATTCCCCGAACAGAATATGCTGTAACTGTATTGTTGAGTGTTTAAGTGGAAATTAACAGTTCGGAGTATGCACATTTTGCATATAAGAAGTAAACTTTTAATATTTTGATGAGTTTTTTTTCTCTCTCAAGTTTACACTTGGTTATTTTTGTTTGGTGTTCGGATTTTTTGTGTTGGAATCTACTCTCGCAAATTCTGGGAAACCGTGTAGAGAAAACAAAGGCAGAAATCATGTACAACACTTGTACCTTTATTTATTTATTTTAAAAAGAATAACAGCAAATTACAGAATATTATTACATAATTACAGAATGCATTTGCTTCGTCTGTGTCCTTTTCTGTCTTCAGTTTCTGCCTGTTTCTTCTTTGTCTTAAAGTATTTGTAAAGAACCAGAAACTCACTCACCCCTTCACTTTGCCATGTGTTCTCCCTCATCTGACTGAGCTTGATTAAACTTGAATGTTAGATCAGAGAGTGAAAAAAGAACAAAAGCTTTGCATCCTTAACCCAGACCTTGAAGAAAACTACTCCCTTTTTTCTACTTTGCATAATACTAAGTGGATCGAGTGTCTAAATCTTGATTCTCAAATCCTGATTATGCTTACTCGTCTATTTATTGTACCCCGAGGGTACAGTATTTAATTTTATTTTCATCGACGTGTTGCCAGCATCACTGTTTTTTCGTACAGACGCAACACTTTGGGTGTACTTGTCTCAGCTTTGAAACTTTGGCATTCGAAAAACGGACACCAGAAATCCGAGTCAGCTGAAACGTCTGTCTCGGTGCTTTGAGATTTAGTAAAATCGGAGGTCGGGCTGCGTAATTGCAAGTCGCTCCCCGTGAGAATGAACAGGGACCGTCCTCTGCCTGGGGGGTCTGCTGTAAAGGATTCCTTCGAGGATATTAGTGGGTAGTGTAAGGACTTCTTTTTTGCTTTGCAAGCTTAAACTTTTTTTATTTTTATTTTTAAAGCTCTACTTTGCTGCACATTTTGTTTTCTTCATTTTGTCTACCCGGTGTAAGTGTGTTTAATTGTTAAACATTGGTAAAAAATAAGCATGTCCTGTTTGGGGGGGGGCGGGTATGGGAATGAAAGATTATTTTTGCTGCTTTATAGCTTTTTGTGCATTTTGTTAACGTTGATTCATTGATGGATTGTTTCTCCATCCTTGCAGAGCAATGCATATACGGCCATGTCCGACTCCTATATGCCTAGCTACTATGGCCCCTCCATAGGATTCACCTACTCGCTCAATGAAGCAGCGTGGTCCACAGGCGGTGATCCTCCCATGCCCTACCTGGCCTCTTATGGACAGCTTAGCAACGGGGAGCACCACTTCCTCCCAGATGCCATGTTCGGCCAGTCAGGGGCACTTGGGAGCAACCCGTTCCTGGGTCAGCATGGGTTCAACTTTTTCCCCAGCGGGATCGACTTCTCTGCCTGGGGGAACAGCAGCTCTCAGGGACAGTCCACACAGAGTTACGCCTACGCCCCCAGCTCCCTCGGGGGTGCTGTGATCGATGGACAGTCTCCATTTACCGCCAATGAGCCTCTTAACAAGGCTGTAGGGATGAACAGTTTGGACCAGGGTATGGCAGGTCTTAAGATCGGGGCGGGAGACATGACACCTAAAGTTGTTGGTTCTGGACTTCCTGGTGGACCTTTAAATCAGGTATCAGCAGCTCCCAGCATGCCCGCACCTTCCATTGCGCCTGCCAAAGTGGCATCCTGGGCAGACATCGCCAGCAAGCCTGCCAAACCCCAGCCTAAGGTCAAGACTAAAGGTACCTTAGGGGGCACAAACCTCCCCCCTCCGCCAATCAAACACAACATGGATATTGGCACGTGGGATAACAAAGGGGCAGTGCCGAAAGCAGCGACACCGCAACAGTCGGCACTGCCCACTAACGGACAGCCACCCAACCAGGGCTCTCCTCAGCCAGCCGCACCCGCGGGAGGAGTACCGCAGCTTCCTCTCACCAATGGACAGCTCATGCCTCCTAATGTTCCGTTAGGGCAGCACCCCCAGGCTCCTAACGGCCAACCAGGTATGGCTCCTCCTCAGCTTCAAGGCCCACCCCCTCCGCAGCAGCCATCTCAACCGACTCGCTGGGTCCCTCCTCGTAACCGTGCCAACGGCTTTGGGGATGCAGCAGGCGGGACCAGCCAGTCCCCTCCCAGTGCCGGAATAGGTGGCATCAGTGTGGCACAAGAGCCACATCCGGTCCTCGAGAAGCTGCGTCTCGTCAACAACTACAACCCGAAGGACTTCGACTGGAACCCCAAGCAGGGACGCGTGTTTATTATAAAGAGCTACTCTGAGGACGACATCCACCGCTCAATCAAGTACAACGTGTGGTGCAGCACGGAGCACGGCAACAAGCGCCTGGACGCGGCCTACCGCTCTCTGGGCGGGAAGGGTCCCCTGTACCTGCTTTTCAGCGTCAACGGCAGCGGCCACTTCTGTGGCGTGGCCGAAATGCGCTCACCCGTGGACTACAACACGTGCGCCGGCGTGTGGTCGCAGGATAAGTGGAAGGGTCGGTTCGACGTACGCTGGATCTTCGTCAAGGACGTGCCCAACAGCCAGCTGCGTCACATCCGTCTGGAGAACAACGAGAACAAGCCAGTGACCAACTCGCGCGACACGCAGGAGGTACCGCTCGACAAGGCGCGGCAGGTGCTCAAGATCATCGCCGGCTACAAGCACACCACCTCCATCTTCGACGACTTCTCGCACTATGAGAAGCGCCAGGAGGAGGAGGAGAGTGTTAAAAAGGTAACCTTTCCTACTTGCAGAAGTGAGTAAAGTTGTCTAGACTGTTTTTGCGCTGGTAAAAATAACTCATCGCGTAGGAGGTTGAAGGAATGTTGACCAACATTGTCATTTTACACTACTGCGATACATCAACCGGTCATATAAACAAACAAAAGCATGTTTATGAAGTACAGCAATAAGGGTTGTTGCGTTTCTAAAGGTAGAGTAGGAAGATTGTAGGTTGGAAAGTTTGTGTTTTTGAGGGATGGTGTAAAGACAGTTTTGTTTATTAAATTTAATGCTGTACATGCTTATACAACTTCGCAAAAATAAGACGGGAAAACTGATTGGGATCCCAAAGTGTTTATTTTTTTGTTTGTTTGTTTTTTTGTTTCCACACAATATGAATGTGTGATTTGTTTAGCATCTCATTTGGAAGTACATGCTTCTTTACAACCCGAAACCGCTGTGAGCTGTGCAGAAAGCAACTGCTGTGAAGGACGATTCGTCTTTATTTACGTAGCTCAAATGCCAAACTCATTCCATGGTAACGGATAAATAAAATAAAGGAAATTAAAGTAAGCAATGCAAAATCATTAAAAGATGGGAACCCCACACAAATAAAGAGGGATAAACAGAAGTGTTTTGTTTTATATCTTCACTCTACTTGCCACCTGCTGTGTTTTTTGTTTTTTTTTTAAACAGGGGGAAGGTTTTAAACTTGTCATCAATGTAAATTTGTTGTGAAAGTGTAAATTCTTTATATGACACCATCACCATACAAAGCTCTGTTTCAAATGTAAAACAAAAGGCTTTGATATTGGGTTTGCGTTTCAAAAATACCACAAGAGGATTTCATGATCTTTAAAAAGATTACTGCAGCATTATCCTCTTTTACTGCTTCAAAGAGGAGT
Organism: Clariallabes teugelsi; assembly: GCA_030014215.1. Taxonomy (NCBI): domain Eukaryota; kingdom Metazoa; phylum Chordata; class Actinopteri; order Siluriformes; family Clariidae; genus Clariallabes; species Clariallabes teugelsi. The sequence goes on from JAQMYG010000005.1 coordinate 3,200,814, forward strand.
CTAGTTTTGTTTCAATGTGCATTATATATGTCAAAGGAGCCTTGTTAGTTCTGTTGCTTTGTTTTTAGGGCTTTTTTATTTATTATTCAATTATTATGCGGTCATGCTGTGTTTATAGTAGAGATGGTTCAGTTATAAATCGCGATTCTTTTGTGTGATGATTCACCACACTGAATTTATTTTTATTTTTAAACACTTTTTCACGTTTATAATAGAGATGAACCGGTCGATCAGCCTCCAATATAAACAATTCTGTACCGAGTGTGGAAACGTTTGAGCGGGGCAACAGAAACACACTTTCATGGTGTTACATTATCAACAAATCACGCACATTTAGAGCCCCATGACGTACCCTTTTCTCCAAACTCTGTGAGCGAATTAGTCTCAAACCTACTCCCTACACAGGCTTACACCAGTCTCAAAACACTGCGAGCGCTAATTAGTCAAAAATCTCGTGCGATAGAAGCTGCATGTGCTCGTGCTTTCACAGAAACTCGCTGTCAACTTGAGTTATGAGACTTTGGAGGCACTTGAGGCGGTAAAGAGTTTCTGTATAATCCTTCAGGTGTTACACTGAACTATTTACACATTTTCATCCCGTGTGGTAGGAGAGATCTATTTGCCAAGTTTACTCATGATAGATGACTGAGATATGTGCTGCTGAGTAACAACATAGCTTTTTTTTGTTTTTGTTGAACCTTACTCTTCAAACCTGCTGCGCTAGGTTTTTTAATTAACATTAATGTTATAAGGAACGGGCTACAGTTAATTACTCGTTAACTTTTTTGTAAAGGTTTACAATTGGGGAGAGAATGTAATATCGAATCAGGATGTTTATAAAACTGATATTTTACAGGATCACAATTTCAATCGAATCTGCACCAAAATATATCGTACAGGGACGTTATTGGTGATTCCCATCCCTGGTTTATAGGACTAATAACTTCTAAAGCAAGTAATATATTAAAACAGTATCCTGCATACAAACTGTAGTAGTGAAGACATCATCTGTAGTGCCGTGATGAAGTGCTAATGCTATCGCCAGTATTTAGAGTATTTCCAGACTCCTGCATTTTATTTTATTTTTTATTTAGATCAGGGCTGCACAGAATTTTTATAACAATAAAAAATACAAATCACACTGTGATTATTTTTGGCACATTGCAATTACCATTTAAACTGTGGAACTTAAAAATGTCAAATTTACCATTTCATATTCAGATGTCTTTATGTAAGCAAATAATGACACATGATCCCATCAAGAGGATGTTTCTCAGTATTTGCATTGCACTTCAAAAGGTGAATTATTAAAATAAAACTTGCTGATAAATTCATGAATTCCTGACTAATATACTGTAATATACCCGTAATAAATTGCAGGCTTTTTACAATTACATAACTGCACCCTTCTGTATTGCGATATAAATTTTAATGCTATTAATCCCACCGCACGTTTAAACGCATCTCATAATGAGAGCCAAGTTTATTTGAACAAGACTCCATGAATCTGTTCAAGAAAAATCGACCAAGCAGCCATCCCTCATAAAAAAGTGTTTGTTTTTGAAACTGATCTCATCTGGCCAAAATTATATAGAATTCCTACTAAATGCTACTGAAGTTGTTACTCGGATCCCTGGCTAGTTATATCTGGTGACTTTTAAAGCAGTAATTCTGACTAAATGGCGTTTCTACACGCCGCCAGAAGTGTGTCTGAGAGTGAAATCGTACCGTATCCTAAATTTTAAAACGCTTTAACAAATGAGGGGGTTATGAGAGCGCATGCTTTTTCATCATCTGTTCAAATAAAAAAAGGGGAGAAAAATAGACTTATGCTAGAACATTTCACAGCTGTATATGTGACTAGGACTGCACGATTCTTCCTAAAATCTGAATCAATTTATCTCCATGGGAATCGAGATCAACCAAAACATTTATTGGGTTCAAGCAACAAAAAAAAAAAAAGTTTTAAATTTTGGAACACTTACGGTAAATGATGTAAAAGCTCATACTCCTACTCGTCTTCTATACCGCTTTATCCTGTATTCAGGATCGCGGGGACCTGGAGCCTATCCCAGGAGGCTTTGGGCAGGAGGCAGGGTACACCCTGGACAGGGTGCTCATGCATCGCAGGGCACACACTCACACACCCATTCACATGCTATGGGCAATTTGGGAACACCAATGAACCTAACCTACATGTCTTTGGACTGTGGGAGGAAACCGGAGTACCCAGAGGAAACCCACCAAGTATGGGGAGAACATGCAAACTCCATGCACATAGAGACTGGAATCGAACCCGGTCCCTGGAGGTGCTAGGCGACGGCGCTAACCACTACTATCTGGTAGTTTTTTTTTTTTTTTGTCCCAATTATGATTGTACATGACCGTTTCTGATCGGATTTTTTTTGTGTGTGTTTGAGACATTTACTTTATTCTGATAAATATAATGTGAACCAACGTATGCAATGATAAAGTATATATTCGCTGCTAAACACAAGAACAGAACAAAACGTAGCTCAAAACAGGTCCAGTTTCTGATTGGCTGGTATAGTCCCTCCTCTGGCTTCTGATTGGCTGGAATGAGTGAATAAGCGTTGTGATGGTGAATGTTGTATGACTTGAATCATTTTCTAATCTCTGACCTGATTGGTGAATTGTTAGTGTTTTTTGTTACACTGTGTGTAACTGATGCAGGAATCTGGGAATTGATGTCAAGTAAATAAGCACACATGTAAATGCAGCATCATCACCTGAATGCAGGGAAATACATGCAAGTGAATCACCATGAAGTGATCGCGTGTATGTGTGAATCAGGATCATGATTTCTTTTTTTTTCTCCCTTTTCTTTACTCTCCCGTAATCCTGCAGCTCTACATGTGATCTAGGATGTTGCATGATTCAGAGCTCTGGAGTTTCAAGAAATTGAATGTTTGAATATATGTGTGCCGAGTGCAAGAACGATCCTATAAGATGTTATTCCTCTATTGAGAGTATGACTAAAGTAGTTGTAAAAGAACCAACTTTTCTTCTGCTATGGGAAATGCATTTAAACTGTACTGAATGTTTGGGACATTGATTCACCCGTTTAGATCCTTTAGATAAACTTACCAATGTTAAATGGTCTAAAATGGTCCCTTTGGCTGAAACTACAAACCGCTTCCCATTTCCCATACTCACCTATTGTGAGAATATCGCTGCTGCTGTTTTTGCATTTATGCGCAATTGATGCAACTCCTACTTCACTGGAGCGTGGCGCGGGAGAAACGCTTAACGCTGTGACTGAGACATGAAATTTAAGCAAAATAACAATAGTTTTTTTAGTTTTTAAGCCTGTAAGAAATATCACTGCAACAAGTCAGACAGTAAACCTTTTATAAGATTGAATCAAACCTTATAAAAAAAAATCTCAAGCCCCAAAAATTCAAATTGACAGTCTACCTGTGATTCACAACACGGTGACACATTGTCAGTGCTTGTTTATTCTCATGTCTACTTTGTCCCAGCCACAGAGAAAGTGGTATAAACAGTTGCGTTGTAGCCCACGTTGTGTGAAAGGGCCTTCTGGCGTTTAAGGTTTAAAAATCTGACAATTGAAATTTTCACACAGACCTAGTGATTCATTGTGTTCACAACTGTACAGGATGACTCCTCTTCTACCAAGTTATTATGCAAATTTCAACTTCCATACACAGACCAGGTCTCACTGCAATACCAAGTAATAGCAATTCTCTTAAACAATACTTTGGACAACATATGAATTTACTAAAGCTTAATTTACTAAACACCCAACATAATAATTTTTTCAGACATTCATAAATTACAAGTGCAGGTAGTCCCCGACTTACGAACAATGAAATTACAAATTTCCGCAGATATGAAAAGACCGCGGTTCTACCAACATTTGTCGATCCAAACAAATTGCTGAAGTCGCTTGTGTATTGTACAAAAAAAAAAGATACTGCAGTGAACCAGATACCAATCAGTCAGTCATCTTCTATACCGCTTTATCCTGTATTCAGGGTCGCGGGGACCTGGAGCCTGTCCCAGGAAACTTAGGGCACAAGGCGGGGTACACCCTGGACAGGGTGCCAATCCATCACAGCCAGATACCAATATTTATTAAAATGTTCAGTGTGGTGTAGTGGTTAGCACTGTCACCTTGCACCTCCAGGGTCCGGTTTTGATTCCCAGCCAGGTTCGATTCCCTTCTCTGTTTGCATGTTCTCCCCGTGCTTGGTGGGTTCCCCCGGGTACTCCGGTTTCCTCCCACAGTCTAAAGACATGTAGGTTAGGTTAATTAGCATTCCCAAATTGACCGTAGTGTGTGAATGAGTGTGTGTACGTGTGTGTGCCCTACGATGGATTGTCCAGGGTGTACCCCGCCTTGTGCCGTACGTCTCCTGGGATAGGCTCCAGGCCCCCCGTGACCCTGAATACAGGATTAAGCGGTATAGATGATGAGAGATTTTCAGAGTGTAAGTGAATGTATCAAATGTCTAAAGTCCAGTATATTGTGTGGGGGTGCGGGAGAAATGAGTTGCCCTTACCGGGTTCAACGAATCAGTCCAGCAACACGTAGAAAGAAAATGTCTGTCCTGGAAAGCTGCCCTGGTGGTGAATAATCCTAATTTTGCATAATCCTCAACAAAACAGAGTTCACAGTCCAATACAGATGCGGGAGGTTCATTTCCTTAGGTGTGTTTACAGGTTTTTGCCACTTGATAGCAGTGTGGGGCAAGGGGACAGATTTAGCCAAGTGGATTGGTATGCTTTATATTGTATATTTGTGTCAAAGGTGTAGAATACTCACCTTGTCGGACTTAAGAACAAATCTGGCTTACGAATGTGCTTTCAGAACGGAAGTTGTTCGTAAGTCGGGGACTGCCTGTAAAATGAAATAACATTTCAGACACAGTTGAAAAGGGAGATGTTATGATCTGATGCTATGAACAGTTTGCTTGCACTGTTAAACATTGCTTTATAAGAATGCGGAGTAGCTTTAACTTTTTTAAACACTATTTTATCATGAATCTTGAATTTCATTGCAGTCCTATCACACTATTAATTTGTGATTATGAAGTGTCTCACCAGCTTTGAGTCAATGGACGGTTTATTTCCTGAGCTTGTTGAGATTCAGATTTTAGGATGTTTTATTTATTTTACTTTCTTTCCTTCCCCTATGCTTTTGCCACTGTGTGCCTCTATTATAATATCATTTTCTGCTTATACATCCAGAGCATAATGTGTGGGGTTTTCCCTCCCCCCCCTAAACATGTGTATGTACATAGCATTCACAGTTACTGATGCTTGAAGATTTTGGTTGGGTTTCTTATTGGTTGGATCTAGTGGTTGTGGGCCGGCATTTCACATGGAAAGTAGATTTTATCTGTATTTGCATAGTTAAATGCACTACATTTTTTTAAATAGCTTTTTTTCCCCTCCCCTCCTGCAGGTGGAGGTCCAGGGGAATGACCCATACTCGAGTAATCCCAGCCGGAGTCACTACAGACTGCAGGTGAGGCACACCTTGAACAATGGCATGTTGTTTTTATTGTTTGCTTGATGGGGGAGGAATAAAATATGCATGTTATGTATGTTATGCAATCCTGAATGCATATTTGTCCACTCGATTTATGAACAAAAACAGCTTTTCTTTTCAAAAAAGCACTATATAGGACTATTATAATCTATCCTTTAAAGTACATGAGCTGGATTATTTGTTTACATTTACTGAATGTGCTTATCCTCTAGTGCTTTGTAGTCTGAATGAAAAAAATGTCTATAATCAAATAAATTTTACTCTAAGAAATCCACAAAAATGAAAACCTGTTATAGTAAGGTTAAAGGTTGGTATGGCATGATAAGACAACAAAGAAACAAAATTTAATCACCGAAGGGCGAACCTGTAGTTTATGGTGTCGTCAGCAATATTCCAATCCATAATGTTAAATTATCACAAGCAAGTCTGGTAAATAAGTACTATAAATATAGCATATTCGCACTACACTGTTGCATAAGCACCATTGTTCTGAATGATTACATGTTAGGAATTAACAAAGAATCTGAGATGGGTATAAAGTCGAGCAAACAGCGAGGAGGCGACCTGAGGGATATTAATAGCATGAACTGTAAACTTTTTTTTTTTTTCTTCTTGTTCTTTTTTTGGCATCCAACATTTCTACAAGTTCGTTATTCAAACTTCTACCGAAGCAGTTTTTAAATGATGATTCCATTTTTTTCCAAGGGGGAAAAAGCTGTCCAAACTCTACAGTGACTAACATCCCCCTTCCCAAACCCCTGATAAATGAAATCATCATTTAAAAACTGCGATTTGTATTTCTTTGCGTAATATTAAAATGTGTTCGATCTGAATCATTTAAGTGTGACAGATATACAAAACAAACCAGGAATGAGGCAAATACTTTTTATATATATATTATATAAAAGAGAGAGAAATATTTGCATAGGGTATGCTTTGAATATGAATTGTCATTGCCTCAAAAGCAGTGTGATGACAAGTTTTACCTTTTTATATGGTGTTTTTCTTCTTTTTTTTTTTTTTTGCTGCAACCAAAACACTTTATTCAGCAACATGTGAAATTGTCCCATTTGAATTATCTCTAAACAGGCATTTTTTTTCATGAAGTGCATCATACAGTGCATCTGGAAAGTATTCGCACTTTTTCCACATTTTATGTTAAACCCTTATGCAAAATGGATTCAATTTATTATTTTTCTCAAAATTCTTCAAACAATATCCCATAATAACAATGTGAAAGAAGTTTGTTCGAAATCTTTGGAAATTTTTTAAATAAAAAAAATAAAAACAAAAACTTGAGCTTAGGTGCATCCTGTTTTCACTGATCTTCCTTGAGATGTTTCTACAACTTGACTTGGAGTCCACCTGTGGTAAATTCAGTTAATTGGACATGATTTGGAAAGACACACACACCTGTCTATATCAGGGCCCACAGTTAACAGTGCAAGTCAGAGCACAAACCAAGCCATGAAGTCCAAGGAATTGTCTGTAGACCTCCTGAAGGCACAGATCTGGGAAACGGTACAGAAAAATTTCTGCAGCATTGAAGGTCCAGATGAGCACAGGAGAGCAACCATCTTGTTGCATCATACTCAAGATCTGGGGCTGTAATTTGTGCCAAAGGTGCATCAACAAGAAAAAATATAACCATTATGTTTCTTATGGTCTGAGAGTCCGTCAGGTGCCTATTGGAAAACTCCAGGTGCCTGTCATGTGCCTTTTACTGAGTAGAAGCTTCTGTCTGGCCTGATTGGTTTGAGTGCTGCAGAGGTGGCTGTTCTTCTGGAATGTTCTCCTCTTTCCACAGAGAAACCCTGGACCTCTATCAAAGTGACCATGCCAAGTTCTTGGTAACCTCCCTGACTAAGGCTCTTCGCTTACTTTGGCCAGACGGCCCGCTCTAGGAAAATCCTGGTTCTTGGTGGCTTCAAACTTCCATTTATGGACGATGGAGGCCATCAGTGTGCTCACACTGTACTTTTATTTTTTTATTTATTATTTTTTTTAATTGCAAAGATTTCCAACAAACTTTTTTCATTATGTTGTCATTATGGGGTATTGTTGGTAGAATTTTGGGGAAAATAACGACTTTAAATCTATTTTGGAATAAGGCTGTAACACAAAGTGAAGCGCTTTGAGTACTTTTCCGGATGCACTGTATGTCCTGTATTTGCTATGAATTTGCATGTATGTATTTGATGACCGATATCCATCTCTCTCTCTCTCTCTCTCTCTCTCTCTCACTTCTCCCTAGGATCGTCAAGGACGTGTCAAGTAAAAGCCACTTGTTTTTTTTTGGGGGGGGAAAGACTGACAGGGTCCTGTTCTCCCCAACCATACATCCAGATGTTTTCACTGATTATTCTGGGAAAAAGACTTATCCAAGGATTCAAAGCAAGAAAAAAAATGAATGAAAAAAAAAAAACCTAAATGAAGACTCTTCTCTTGATTTCTGTTGACTTTAAAGACTTACTTTGAACTTGTAGTAAAGGAAAAAAAAACGATTATTCATAGGACTACAACTTAATTCTATAGGATGCTTAGGTGATCATTTTCACTCCCTTTTTTTTGTCCCATTCTTTTTTTTTTCTCTTCTTTCCCCCCCCCCCCACTGCCTCCTCTTTTTCTTTTTTTTTTTTTTAAACCTTTTGTTTTTACAGTCCAAGAGCAAGGCTGGTCTGCCTCATCACTAAAGTCTATAATGGATTTTTTTTTTTTTTAGTATTGGATTCTAAGGCCCTGCCTAAACCGGTAGTCTTTCATTTTTTT